>CM031874.1:12463948-12484700 GCA_018697195.1 Certhia americana
AGGAAAAGGAAAAGGAAAAGGAAAAGGAAAAGGAAAAGGAAAAGGAAAAGGAAAAGGAAAAGGAAAAGGAAAAGGAAAAGGAAAAGGAAAAGGAAAAGGAAAAGGAAAAGGAAAAGGAAAAGGAGGCAGCAAGTGCTGGAGCTGTTCTGGTTGTGCTCACATCGTGTGGCTCTGCTCAGGTGCTGCTGGAGTCCAGGCACCTGGTGGCAGTGGCCTTTGTGCTGCTGCAGGGACTGTCACTGTTCTATGCTCCTGTGGCCTCGGACTTTGGCTCACACAGCCTCAGTACTGCTGTCCCTGTGCTCTCCTCAGATGCCATCCCCATGCTGGAACAATTCTTTGTGATTTCTGTGTGCTGAAGCCTCAGGATGTTTCTCTCAAAGATCCCAAGCAGAGAGCGGGCACTGCAACTCAGGAACCAGCTCCTCTGAGAGAATATATCAGTTAAATTTTATTTTCCTCCCAGTGGGCAAATCCTCCCAACTTTCTGTGTTTGAAGAAGCCAGGAAGGGTGGGGGTCAATGTACACAAAGCTAACAGGACCCATGGAATGGGAGGGACACTTTGTGCCAGTGCTGCTCCCACTGAAGCTGAGGTGTCTCTGGGACCAGCCTGGCACCTCACAGTGGTGCTGCCCATCCCCTGGCAGGTTCTCATAAATTAAAATGTGCCAAAGTTGTTTTTTCCAGCAGCCTGGCTCAGTCCTGAGGGGCCAATGGCAGAGTGCTGACGTGCTGCTCAAACAAACCCTGGAGTCCTTTGTGCCCCCTTGGTGCACAGGCAGCCGGGGATTTACGCTGGGGGATAAATAGGTGGTTCCAAAGTGAGAAGGAAAGAGCCAAAGTTGGAAGCTAACCACAAAACGTGGGTGTAAATGATTACCAAAGGCTTCCAGTAACTCTGCTATCATCAGAGACTGGCTTTATGGGTATGGCCTCAAGAAGTTTCCCTCCACTTAATTAAAGAGGCAGATAAGTATCTAGGTGGAGTGTGCAGATAGGTTCTGAATGAGTTATCCACTAAGGCTGGTTCGCTGCACCTATTGTTAAAGCCAGAATATAATATCAGATTAATGCATTATATTTGCCTATTATAGCACTATGTCATCATTATATGACATGTTATAATTAAAGCCCTGCATTAGAAACAAAACTATTTGGCTTGGGATAAGTTGCCTTTATGACTTCTGTGGTTATGATTTCCTCCTTTTCTTAACCCCTTAAAACTGCATAATATAGCTATTTGTAGCTGTATAAAGAAAGTTTCTCGTTTCAGATTCTAATCTCAGGTAATTCAATGTAAATAAAGTCAAAATCTGGCACACAGTCTTTTCCTGTGTCAGAATATTTGCTAGCAGAGGGAAATCCACGTCGTTTGGGTTGACAGAATCCCAAAGATGGGCAGATTGAAGAAGAGGGTGCCTGACTCCCCATCCTTCCCAGCCATCCCTCAGCTGTCCCCAGCAGCTCCTGGCTGTGCAGCATTCCCCAGGATTCCCAGGAAGCTGCTTGGCAAAGCCTCACTCTCCCTTTGCCTTCCTGGAACCACAGGAGGGACGATTGGAGCAGTTTGTGGCTGCTGCTGCCGGGAACCCAGCGCTCCCAAATGCAAACCTGGAGCATGGGTGTGGGATCGCTGCCTCGCTGAGCTATTGCAGCTCGGGGAACCGACTATGCTAATGAATTTAATTACCCATTTGCATATGCACGCTTTTCAATTGCAGGAGCCGGTGATTCATGCGGGGAAGTGCCAGCCCCAGCCTGGCTGTCAGACTGAGGCAGAGGTGCCAGCACTGCCCCTGTCCCCCACATCAAATGCACGGAGTGAGGGCTGTCACCAGGCAGGGTGGGATCCCAAAACCAGCCCAGCTGGGGTCGAGGCAGACCTGGCAGGGCACTGAACCTCCCTGCTGCTCTTTGGAGGCAGCAGTTATTATCCCTTATTTAGCAACGCTCTTATATAAATCTAATTGATGTCTTTCCTGTCACTGACTGCAGTGTGTGTGTGTGTTTGACCACCTTAATGAGGGCACTGGCCAGGGCACTGCTGCCAGTAGCCAGGGGTGATCTCCCACTGTCCCCATCAATCCCTCCAGGAGAGTTTGTCCTGCTGCTGCTGCAGTGCTGGCACCTCAGTCATTTTTTTCCTGATTCATGGTGACCTTTCCCCCGGACTTGCAGCGAGCTGGATTTGGCCTTGGCAATTGGCTTGTGCACCAGGAACTGTTTTGTCATTTCTGTTTCACTTGGAAATGTGCATTCTCCTCCCTGGGCAATTTCTCCCATGCGGGAAGGCCCCAAGTGCAAGTGCCAGATGTGTCAGATCATCACACACAGGCTTCTGATGGAGCTGCTGGAGACACATTTTTAGCATTTCATCTCAAATAATAAAATTCTTACAGTAAGAAGTAGACAAGTAAAAATAATAATATGCAAAAATTTGATTTTAACTTTTGCCTTGAGCAGCTATTTACCTGGATTTTGCCAGTCCTGAAGGGAAATTCCCCTCTCTGGAGTCCTTCAGCCAGGTAAGGGACTGAGGTCATCCCCGGGGCTGTCAGGGGCTGGGCAGGGTGACCCCAGGGGATGTGCTGGGCCAGCACAATCCTGTCCAGTGCTGCTTCATTTTCTGCTCTGCAGGATCCTGAACACCACAAAACACTGCTCATGTCTTTGAACATTTCCATCAACCTCCTAAAGGTGCTTTTAGAACCCCCTCAGTGCTTCCCCATCCTCACAGGAGTGAGCCCAGCAGGTTTATTGTCACTGTCCCCGTGTCCTTGCACACTGAGTGACCTGTGACAGCCCCCAGCAGCACCAGGAGCTACAAACTGGCACAGGAAAGGCCTTGGCAGGACAGGGCTGAGGGATCAGTGCAACTCAGAGCTCTCTTTTAGGGTAGAATTTGAGGGTGATCTCAAATACTTTGAGATTATGGGACAGGATCAAAATATGGCCCCTGCAGAGGATTTCCTAACGAGGGACAGGCTGCTCAGTGGGGAAAAGAATTACTTTCTAATAGCACCTATTTTACATATATAATGAGCCAGACTTTGTGTGGTCAAATTATGTCTGGGAAGGGTTTGGAGTGAGGGACAATTGTGCTTCTGGCCTTTACAGTAACCAATATTTCCCTGGGAGAGAGAGCAGAGTGGGAAAACAGAGCAATCTCTGTAACAAACCCAAGAGCCCCACTTGCCCCTTCATTACAGGAATCTGTGGGTCAGAAGATTAGGAAGGCACTACCTGAGAGCAAAGCCCTGATTAGCAGCTCCAGAGTCCTGTAAAATCATCTAATTTTGGTCTTGGTTGGCAGCCGGAGACCAGGAAAGGGTGAGCCCTGAGTTTCTTTGCCCACAGCTGGAATGGGGGAGTCTCTGCAGAGGACAGGGTGCTGTGGACCCTGCAGCCCCCTGCCCAGCCCTGCCAAACTGCTGGAAGGGCACACGAGCACATCAGGAGGGATTTGTGGCTGAGCAGCTCAGTGCTGCAGAATCCTGCCCAGCCCCTGCCTGTGTGGGCAAGGCCAGGCACCCCCAGAGTCCCTGCTGTCCCCTGCTTCATGCTGAAGAAAGGTTTTGCTTCATAAGAAAAAAAAAAAAAAAAAAGAGAGAGAGAGAGAGAATTATTTTTGCTTTAGCTGTCATAGTAAACTGGCTCTCATGCCAGTAAAGCATTCCTAATTGGCAGGATTTAGAGCCTGATCATTTCAATTTATGCCCAGAACAGGTAGGGCAGCAATGAAAGCCTCTCCCACCCAACCCCACCCCTTCTCACCAGTGTGCCTCAACCCTGCCCTGGAGGGACCACCTGGAGGGCTGAGCAGGGAGTTCCCTCCTCTGCACAATAAAAAAGCCCCGTCCTGCAGTAAATAGCAGGCTGAGCTTATGGTTCATTAATAGTCAGTGTCCCTCTGGTCATAAAGCTCCTGCAGGGCTCGTGCAGAGCAGCACCTGCTGCTGCAGCCCTTGGTCCTCTCCTGGGACTGCCTTTAAGGCTTGGCAGAAAACACCGGAGTGAGATTTTCACTTCACGTTACCCTGAGGTCAGTGGGAAAACCTCAGCTGTTGGAAAAGGTTCCCATCACTGCCACAGCTTGAAACAGCCCTTCCAGAACCCTGGGCTGCTGGGGATGATTTCCTTCTTCCCAGGCCCCCTTCAGCACGTGCAGATTTGCCTCCTGGTCCTTTTTGCCAATCCCTTTACACTCTGCCAGCCTTGCTCCAGGACTGTGTCCCCACCAATCAGGCACAGGCCTGTATGCCAAGGGGTCTGATCCCCCTTCCTGGGAGTGCCCCATCCCTCACGAGCCAAACTCACAGATCTCCCCTCATTCTGGGGGAAGGCACAGTCAACAAATAACAATATTTGTTATTGACAGGGGAATAACAACCAAGGAGTGTTAGATTTCCCCATAAAGTGAGAGCATCTATTCCCCTAAATAAAATGCTTTGTAAAAATAAAAGCTAAACCCAGGCACGGTAAAAACTGGGAGCCATTAGCAAATCAGGCTTCTGCAACTGCAGATCTAAAATCCAAATAACATTTTCCAGTAGCCATTAGTCTCACTCAGATTGCCCAATGCAGGCATCACTGCTTTTCTCAGCATCTGCTTTATCAGTTGTCTTCCAGCCCAGAGAAGTCCCTGGCTCTTGGCAGCAGCTCCTGCTGATGTGCAGTGGGTTATTGCTCAAGAGCCCTTTGATCAGCAGCCAGGCACAATCACACCGGGCTCTGCAGCCCTGGCTGCCAGCCCTGGCCAGCACAAAGCTGGATGGGCTGCCTCAGTGCAGTGGGATTCCTTTGGGCCAGTTGGAGAGCATCTTGGCCACCACCTCCCCCTTGGAGAGCAGGGTTTGCCACCGTGCTGGTGAACCCCAGGCTCTGCACAGCCTGGGCAGCACAGGCACAGCACTCACTGAAGCACAGAGCCCCCAGGAGCTGCTAAAACACAGGCTCTACCCTTGGGATTGAGGTGCTGTCCACGGGAAATGCAGAAATTCCGAAGCCACTGTCACCTCCCTCTGCACCACACGAGGCAGCCAAATCAGCTCTCCCAAACCGGGAGACACATGAAATGAAGGGCTCAGAATTTGCCGGGGCGTGTGCTGCAAAACTGAGCAAGGCACAAAAATTTTCCCAGAGACACCGTGATCTCAGATCCATGGATATACAGATCCATGTAAATACAGCCCATGTAAATACAGATTTATGCGTTTATCATTACTCATGCCAGTAATAATAGTTCCACTGAAATCACTACAGCTACGTGTATAAAATGAAGCACATGTGTAAGATCAGGATCTAAATATGGAACAGGCAAATCCACCTGCAGCTATGGCAACTGCACCTGGAACTGCAGATGCACATACCTGCAGGAGCCTCAGTTATGTTCAGGGGCTAACTGATAATATAAAGATATATGAAAAACTGGTGCAGAAGGCAGAACCAGAAACTGTCTCTTTTGTTCCAAAGCTCCGTATTTATCCCTTGCATCTTAATTTCTGTCAGTGTTCTGCACTCATTAACTCTGCAGCTCTGTAATTTTCTTTAAAAGGGCTTGAGGACACTGTAGCTGCACTCAGACATCAAGGCTTTCTCTCCTGCTCCTTCAGATTTGGGGACTCAGCCCAGCAGTCAGCACTATTCTTAACTTCAAGCGCAGAAATGTTTTGTGCCACCCTGAGTGGTCATCAATAACTCAGCAGCAGCAGAGCAGCCCCGTGCAGAGGTTGGGTTTCTGCACAGAGCTGGCACCGAGGCTGCCTTGTGTGCTCAACTGAAGTGTTCTTGGCTGGGGACCAGTTTGCATTCCTCCAAGCAACCAAACTCTTTGATAATTACTCCTTTTTTTCTACTTCTCCTGATCTCGTTGTGCCAAGTTGTCCCCCAGATATCCTGCTCCTTGCACATTGAAGTGTCAGACACGCTGAAGTATCTCAGTCAGTCACATTCTCAGTTTGTTTTCTGGTTTTTTGAGTTGCAATAAGCAATGGAGACAGGATATTTTGCTGTTCCAGGACACGTGGGCTCAGGATCCCTGTCAGAAGCATCCATCCCCAAGCTGTGTGTGCATGGCAGAGGCTGGGGAGATGAACAAAACTCTGTTTCTGCTGGAGCCACCGCGCCCCTTGTGCCCCACAAAGCGGCTCCAGGCACTTTCTCCAGTTCTTCTGATTCCCTTCCTGAATTGCTGCAGCCAAGTAATTGTTTCATCATGTTGCTCTGAAATATTTTCCCATCGTGTCACCATCACGTTCATTTCTCAAACCAAAGCTCACTTGTACAAATTCTGTCCCACAGCATCTGTGCCCCCCGTGCCCAGGTGTGGAGGGATCAGGGCAGGTGAGGCTCAGGGGTTTGGAGTCTGTGATTCCTGTCACTGTCACCACCAGCGAGCTGCTCACCACAGCCCTAATGAGCTGCTGTTGCAATGCACTGGCAAAGACACAGTATTTATAGCAAACAAATAAATCTGGGTCCTTGTGGGGATGGGGGCTGCAGCCTCCCACAGCCCCCCTGACCAAAGCTCTGCTCTTTCCAGAGGTGTCTGCACTCCAGCCCAACAAAGCCAGGCTTGCTGGCTGAGCCAGCACTCCTCCAGCCTCAGTTCAGACAGCATTTACTCTGCAAATCGTAGGAAATTAGGAGACCTAATTAACCCCCTGATTAAACACCCTGAACTCCGGGAAGGTGCTTTGATAACTATGGAATGTGTGATGCAGGGATCCCAAAAACAAGGGCCAACAGGATGGGGCAAGGTGAAAACCAGATGTAAATCACAACCTTTTTTAATTTTTAATTAGCTAAAAATTATTATTGGAATTCATTTTAATTTATTACTATTATTATTATTATTATATGAATCATTCCTATAGTAAATATATATTTTTTGGGGGAAAATTTATAATAAATGAGGGTTAAATTTGGCACTGCTTTGTGAAATCGTGGCACCCAGTTGGAAGGTTTGGAATTAAATATGTCCCTGTTGTAAATGCAAATCTCGAGCAAGTGTTAACCCACTGATCCTCATTTTGAATTCCAGCCCTATAGTTCCCCACATCCAGGCAGGTCTATCCACCAGCATGTCTAGGAGGGGAGAAAATTTTATTCAAAATAAAACGTTTGAACCATTGAGCAGGTGGGGAAATGACCACAAAAGGCAAGCTGGTTTCCAGTGGAATTTCCAATTCCCAGTAGATCAAATGCAGAATATTTAGGGAATGAGGGCCCTGCAGTGCCTGAGCAGAACAATTTTTATTTGGCAGAGGAGCAACAATTAGCACAGAAAGATGCAAGAATTTCCCTGCATCTGCCAGGAGTCACCAATGGAAGGCAGTGGGAGAAGTGGAAAAGCAGCAGTGTCAGAATTGCACTGGGTCACACAATCTTTGGGCAGATAACAGAGTGATAATTGAAGAAGTGCTTTCAAAATAATAATTGTATTATTAAATATATATTTTTAACTGCTACATATGATTCGTTTTGCAGAATTACTGAATTCAAACACCTTATAAAACACCTTTCAAACACCTTTGCTGTGCTTTGGAAAGGGGATGCCAGTGCCAAGGGTTTACAGAGTGACTTCTACAGAGACAAAACCTCTGTTGTTTTAGTAGCAAATACCAAAGACCTGTAGAAATTAACCAATGTAATACATCATTTGAAAAGAAAGATTGAAAGAAAAGCCCAAATGAAATGCTGCTTATCCATTTCTGTAAAACTGAGAGCAGCTCTCTGGTGCCTGGATTTGGGGCAGGGTTTGCCTACCACGAGCTGCTCTGGGAAGGGAAGCTCGGGAAGTTCTGTCCGAGGCCAGCTGAGACATTCCAAGTCCTGCTCTCAGCCAGCAGAATCTTATTTGTCATGGGAAACTAAATCAATATTTGGAGCTGAGACACTGTTTGGACAGGGATTTTCCAATCCCCCCCCCCACTGCAATAAGAAAAGGTATTTGGAATCTTTTGTCTATTTTAATGCTTGGAATTTTCTCAGATTCATTTACAAGCTATTTTTACCAGACTATTATTTTCTAGGAAATGTTTTAATTACCTGAACTTTTTCATATGCTGTTTTAGAGGGCAGAGTATTTCATGACCTCCATGCATTTAATGGGACTACAAAGCTCCTGCAATGTTAGTTGTGAGGGTAATACAGGACTAAGAATAAAGGATTGGGGAATTGTCTTTCCAAGTTTTTCACAGATTCCTTCTGAGAATTTTACTGCTGTAAAATTGGTGCGTTTATGGCCTTAGTTTTCCTGTCTGTACAAAAAATCATTGCTGGACAACGTTCCTCCTGAACTAGGAATCTGCCATCCGAATTAGGAGATACCTTGGAATACAGCAGTAATTTAAACATCATTCTTTAGCTGCAGCAACGCCGCCCTGGCTCTCCTGCACCGGGACAGGTCGGGTTTAAGGATGGGGATTAGCTCCTTCATGCCTGCCAGAGCCCCATCTCCAAAACTGGACTATTATTTAAACAGATATAAATACCTTCAGTCCATTTTATCTCCCAATCTACCCTGCCCTCCAGCCCCCACAACCTGAAGTCTTGTTGGAAAGTTTGTTATTTAGAAAGAAAGCAAGAAATGTATCTGAGGACATCTCCAGTCCTCCAGCAATTCCACCTCGGGCGCTGGGCTCTGCCTGGGAACGCTGCTCGGGAGTTTGGGTGACATTGTGTGGCCTGCAGCACAACAAGAAAATCGGATTCTGAGGATGTGGATGAGTTTCGTAACGATACAAATAGTAGAATAAACAGCCACGGGAGGCTGCAGTAATCATGGTCACGAGGGACAGCCAAGACAAGATCTAACGTCTGTCCTGCCTGCAACAACTTGAGTCACGCTGCTGCAGGAGAGAGCTCACCCAAGAAATCTATTTTAGGGGCTCGTAAAAACAACTCAACTGCCTGGTGGAAATGAAAGAGCAAACGGGGGAAATCTGTGCAGGGCTAACCCTGCCCTGCTGACTGCTGCTCAGCTCTGGGGCGAGCAGGGAACGTGCAGCAGTGAATGTCAGGGAGGGCTCCAGCCGATGAACCTGCAGGAGGCTCTGATCTTAAAAAAAGCAGAGCAGTTCTTCCAGCAGAAAACATGTTTTGCTTAAAGAGACACTAGAAATAAGCAACGTATTTCAGATTTGTCCTGCAGCCCACGGCTGTTGGTGTGGAATGTATAGGAACAAATTCAAGGCCGCTGTCTTTGTACAGAAACCTTTTGTGCTCACTGTCAGAGCACAGGAGTTTCTTTCCCCGGGCACTGGGAATCTGGATCTAAAAACTTCACGCTTAAATTTGGCCTAACAGGAAAATGGAAAATGCTGACTAAGACCTGATCTTTTGCCCAGCTCCCTCCACGTAACCAGGCTGAGACTGTTCCCTCCTTACAGACCTTACAGCAGGGAATAACACAGCTGGGAGCTCCAGCAGAGCCTTGGATCTCCACAAAGCAAAGTCCTGGACTGCTACAAACCTCCTCCTCCTCCTCTGCCACCCCCACTCGTCTGTCTCATGCCCCCAGCAAACACCTCACACCAGGGAATCTACCTGGAGATTTTAGGAAAACCTCTCAGGAGCAAAGGGAAGGGGGTGGTTCATGAGCCTCTCACCTGGCTGGGTCTCATGGGAGTTTCCTGAGCAACGCCCGAAATTACCGAAATCCAACAGAAATTCTACTTTCTCATGTTTATTCCTGCAAACTACAAACACAAGAAATGCTGAATCATAGAGACTAGAAACTCTGTAAAGAAAAAAAAAATAAAAAAACAAAACACAAACACAAACAAAGCCTCGTTTCAGGCTTCCTCCCTGACTTTTTCTTCTTCCCTCCCACTTCAGACTCGGCGTTATTTGCCAAGGATTGGTCATGGTTTGGATAGCACATCTTGCTCTACACGTTCAAAACAGCATGAAGTGCAGAAAAAAACCCAACACAAACACCTCCTCCCCAAACAACACCCAAGCAGCGGCCAAAGCAGGTGATTAGAGGAAATAAAATGAGGCAACAAGAACTGGCTAAGGCTTCCAGCTCTGCTCTTTGCTGAGTTTCTCTTGGGGGTTTTGGGGTTTGGTTTTGGTTATTGGTTTTTTTTTTTTTTTCCTTTCTCTGAGTCAGAGAAAGTTAAAAGACCAACAAAAATCCCTATCCCTGATCACAGCACTGAGCCAGAATCAGCTGGAATTTCAGCCCTGTGTTTTATCTAACTTTAAACACGCCTTCAAAACAAAACAAGCTACTTTGTTTTAACCTAGTCATAAAGTTTATTAAAATTGTTCATTAATGCTTCAAATGTAGCAAGAATGCATAGATCCCAAAATATACATATGTATTTTCTTATAGAAATAGATTATTCTTTATAATAAAAAAAACTGTAGGAACATCTTTAACAGATTACTCAATCCATGACTGACAGTTACACGAGATTGCATCATGTACACAGCATTCCCAGCCATGCTTAAAGGATTGCATCACTTTGCCCTTGCTCTCCTCTGGCTCTTTTAAATAACCCAGCTCCCAGCAGAGCCCGCCCGGGCCGGGGCCGGGGTCTCTCCTCGCCCCCTCCGCTGCAGCCCCGGCCCCGCTCAGACCCCCGAGCGGCGGCGGAGCCTTCCGCCAACATGTCGATAAAGACAAAAAAAAAAAAAAAAAAATCCAACAACAACAACAACAACACAAATTGAAAGCAAACCCGCCCGCCGCCCCCTTCGACCCGGCCCCAGGAGCGCGGAGCGGGGTCGGGAAGCGGCGGCTCTCCGCTGGCCCCACCGCCCGGCCGGGGGTCAGCAGCGCGGCGAGGAGGCGAGCAGGGGCTCGGGCAGCTGTTTGAACAAGTTCCTGAGGGTGCTCAGCTCCCGGGAGAGCTGCTCCACCTTCTTCTGCAGCCGCTCGTTCTCGGCCGTCAGTTCCAAGACTTTATGCTGCGTCTCCAGGTTGCGCATTTTGGCTTTGTCGCGGCTCTTGCGCACCGCGATGTTGTTCCTCTCCCGGCGGAGCTTGTACTCGTCGCTGTGCTTGTCCACGCACTTCTTGGGCTTGTTCTTGCCCGCCGGGGCGGCGGAGTAGCCCCCGCCGGCGGCGGCGGACTTGGAGGATTCGGAGGGGTTGGGGGTGCCGGGGGGGCTGGAGGAGGATGAGGTGGACAGGTTCCCGCTGCTGCCGCTCGGCACCGACTGGTAACCCAGGTAGGAGCGCACGGTGCTGCCGTAGGGCGAGGACATGCCCCCCGGTCCCGGCCCCGCGCCCCCTTCTTCCTTACGGGGCCCTTTGCAAGAGTCCAGGGTCTCGAAGACCGGCTCCACTTTGGTTTCCACGATCTGGGGAGGGAAGCAGCCCGGCAGTCCCCCCGGCTTGTGGCTCTGGCTGGCGCAGGGGTGGCTGTGCCGGGCGAGGCTGATGTAGGTGTAGTCGGGCTTCTTGCTGCCGCCGCTGCCTTTATAGTCCTCGGCGAAGAGATCGGAAAGGAAATCTTGGCCGGCGCCGCTGCTGCACGGAGGCTCAAAGTTGCCCCCTGCTGCTGCCGCGGGAGGCGGCGGCTGCGACGCCAAAGGCTCCAGGTAGGGGCTGAAGTCGATGGCTCGCTCGTGGTCCCCGACGGTGAGCTCGGTCATGGAGCGGCCCCCGGCCGCCCGCGGGTGCAGCTTGTTGAGAGCAGCCAGACAGTCCGCCTCGTAATAGAAATTAGCCACTTCCATGGATTTAAAGGCGGGCGGCTGGATGGGGAGGCATGCTGCGTCCCAGGCCACCAGGCGTTGCATGAAAGCAAAGGGGGATGCGGGGAGGAGGAAAGGACGCAGGGGGCCTCCCCCCGGCAGAGGGTCAAGCTGCCGCCGTCGGGGTGGGGGGCTCCAGACCCTGCCGCAGCCTGTGGCCCGGGCACGGCCCCGCGGCGCTGCCCAGCCGGGCTGGATCAGTCCCTGCGGTGCGGCGGGGCTTCACCGCTCCGGCAGCTGCGGCGGGGGCTGGCGCGTCTCCTCCGGACCATCTGGTTCTGGGTCCCGTGTCCTAAAGTCTCTGACTTAGGAAAGTTCCTTTCCTCAGTTATTTATAGGGGCGGTGGATCCCATAGCAACAGGCGCGTCACCGCCTGGCCCGCTGCCACTCGGCACGCTCGGCGGTGCCGGTCCCGGCCCCGGAGGAGGCTCCCGGGGCGGGGGAGCCGCTGCCGTGCGGGGCCCGCCGGGCCGCCCACAACAAACCCGGGCAGGGACGGAGGGAGGGGCCGTGCTGCTGCGGGCCCCGCAGGTGCCGGAGGTCGGGAGAGCCCCGGCAGGGATGGCAGAGGGCAGCGCTCAGCCCCGGGGCCGCTGCTGTGCCCGGGCACCGCAGAGCGGGGCAGTGCCAGCGGCTGGCAGCGCCAAACAGAGCCCGGGGACCCTTTCACCCCGAGGGGAAATCGAGGCAGGAGAGAGTTTTCCAAGTTGTTTTGGCAAAGCAGGGGGGAAGCTGCAAACCGATGGAGGATCCCGTTACTCTCCATCCCGGCCGTGCTTTGGTGAACCCCACCGGCGAGCAGGAGCGGCCGAGGGATGTGCCCAGAGCGGCTCTGCAGGGGCGAGAGATTTGGGGGAACTGCTCCAGAGCCCAGGCAAGCCCCTGCTGCACCCCCAGAGCTTCCAGCACCCACGGGGGCCTTACAGCTTGCTTTGGCATATTTGCTTTGGGTGACATGGTGCGACTGTGGGGACACACACGGCGCAGGGAATCAGCACTGGGGCCGAGGGAGATGGAATGAGGGTCAGAGGAGAGTGAGAATCGAGAGTCAGAACGTGGAATCCAAAAGTTCTTAGATTTGCGGGGTGAGTTTGGGAAGGAAGACTGAATCCTGATGTCCGTTTTAATTAAAGACACCCACCTTGGGAATCAAACTTATATTTTCACTCTCTTACTCCCACATTTACCTGTCTACAAGCTGATGATTCATGCCCAGAATAAAGGACATTAATTTAAAACAAAACATATAATTAAAGGAAGTAGGAGTGTCCTCCCTCAGTAAAGAAGACCTAGCACTGCAGGGAAAATGACACTGCCTCTTAGAATAATGTGAAGCAATCCTGCGGTGTGGGAAATATTGTAACGTTAAGCCAGAGGAACAGGTATTGCATTATATGATTCAAACAGTCAACTGTTCTTAATGTTCAAACCTCAGAACTCTGAAAAGAGGAAGAATTTAAGAATCACTCAGTGGATCATCAGACATTTTCTTTCTTTTTTTTAAATTTTATTTTTCTTTTCACGTTTTAATCGGATTTGTTTGTTTGTTTGTTTCCATAACTAAAGCTCCCTAACAGGTTTTCAGGCTTCAAATATTTCTAGTTCCATCTTTATCTACCGAGTTAATCTTTGGTGAATGCACTAGAGATTAAATTGGAGTTGGGCCTGGCCAGAGAGCTGGGTCTGGAGATTGTAGTTGGAGCCCATACCTTCATAAATACAAACATCTGTATTAGGTGCAAATACTGGCAAGTTGCAGTGAGCCAGGGCTTGTTCTTCTGGCTGTTTACTCCCTCATCCTGTGCCTTTATCCTGCATTCTGATCTGGCAGTTACATCCAGTGGCTGCCCTAACTGGCCCTTCCAACCGAACTCTTAAAAATCAGTCTCGTGTTTCCTACCCTCGAACCGTCCCCAGGCCCCAGAGACAGGAGCTCTCCTGGCTGCTGACCTGCTACAGGCACAGCTGGGCTGCCTTGGCATTGCCCCAACAGGTCTCCAACTTGCCGTGGTCCTTGGCTAAAATCAAATGTTAAAGCTGCCTGGTGAAATTCCTCAACAGATTTTCAAGATGTTTTTGGAGATCCGAGTTTGCCCCTCTTCAGATTTCTGCCCTGTTCTCTGTTGTGTTCCTGCCTGGGGTTAATCTTCCCTAACAAAATAAAATGTCTGTGCAGCTGTCCTGTGAAGCAGATTCTATCGGGGCTGGCCCACACCTGCTCTCCCGGCCAGTGCTGAGTAATCCCGCAGTCACCCCGATCACGTCAGCTGGGGTGGTAATTCAGGTTGGATCCCCAGCTTGTCCCCTCCTTCCCTTCTCCCCCTCACCTCCCTGCTCTACCTGGATCTCTTTCAACTTCCTCCAGCTCACCTCAAATCCCAACATCCACTCTCGTGGAGCCAACGTCTGTCCTCAGCTTCTCATGGGAACCTTGTCGGCGGGACTAACCACTTATCCAAAACCCCAGCGTTCGGCAAGCAGGTTTTGTGTTAACTCTGGTCTCTTTTAAATTATTTCTGCACTTGTCACAACAAATGCATGGCCAGAAGTGGGGGGTTTTGAAATGGGAACAGGTGCAGAACGAGGCTCACACCGCAGGATTGAGAGCACACAGGGCTCTGTCCCTGCGAGGGCCTGGCTTGGCCTTGCCAGATGTGCAGAGGCTGCTAATAATGGTCCTGGAAAAGCCTCTCAGAGGGGCTTTAGGCAGGGAGATGCAGACATTCCTGCTAAAGGGACACAGGCACTGGCAGCAGCCCCTTCTTCAGCTTGTCTCCCAACAGAGCAATTTTCATTAGAAAAATAGCACTTCTGTGTAAAGCACCTTCCTTGTAGTGATTTCATAATTTCTTTTTTTCAGAACTATTCAGCTGAGGGAAGAGACAGGAAAAGTCCCAAATTACTTAGTAAGAACATAAAATTTTTGAGGAAAAAAATTCTGATGCAATAGCATGTAGGTTCCTCTACATTCATGTGTGAAACAATCCAGACACGGGGAGAGGAGCAGAAGGAGAGCAGCGTGGTGAAAAGATGGAGAGAAGGATCTCATCCTCACTCATCTCTGTGGTGATTTAAACTATGCTCTGTCTTTGTACTGTAGAAACCTCAGCTTTGGAACTCTGGGCTCAGACCTACAGTAAAGCATTGCAGAGGAATTTTCTTCCTGGAAATCCTCTTCTTTTCCAGGATTTCTTGCAAACTTTCCAGTTCACGCACTCCAGGTCTACAGCAGCTGTCTCTGGAATGACACCAGCTTTGGGGAGATGCTGTTAGTTTAGTGGTGATGGCTCAAACACTGAAGTGTTTATCAGAAGGTCTCTGGACCGAGGGTCATACCCTAGAAAGAGGCTGGCTGACGTTTCTGATGTTCCTTGCTCAGTTTTGTCCCATTTATTATTTCCCTGGCAGTAGCTCTTAGCAGGTCAGGAGGATCAGAGGAGTGGGGAGCTGCTCGCCCACCCTCCAGAGCTGCAGTCTGGAGCAGCAGAGGGGCAGGGCAGGGGCAGTGGGGACAGAAGGTGATGCCAGTGATGCCAGAGATGCTGTGGGCAGTGTGCTGGAGGTGAGCTGGAGGTGAACATGAGGGACCCCAAAGCAGCGTCCCCGCAGGAAAGCACGGAAGGGCTCTGAGGAGTAAGAGGGGACTTTGCCTAAAACACTGCCTTCAGTAGAGCAATGTTGCAATAAAGGCTGTGAAATAGAGAAGTAACATTGAACTTTATTTCCGAGCATGTTAAGCCCTTTCTTTCCCTTCTCCCTAGCCCCAGGTTTATTCTTTATTCAGCCACACACCAGCTGGACCCGGCAGAGCACAGGTTTGAAACGACAGCTCTCCACTTGCTGTAAAACAGCAGCCCGCACTAAAATGTCAGGCAGGGACAATGTCTCGACTCGGAGAGAGGCTGGCTCTCCTTCTGTCTGCCCCAACTCGTAGACTTTGCTTCATTTGAACACAAGGAGGGATTGCCACACTCTTTGGCCGTCCTGCCCCCGCAGCTGGATGCTGTGCTGGCAGTCCCAGGGGCACGGAGCTCCCCAGGCAGCCGCAGCCTGTGTCTCCCTGCTCCTTTGTCACCCACCAGATCCTCCCCCCACGGCGCTCCCTCACCCTGCTCCCGTGTGACACGGGGATGGGCTGGGACATGGTTTTTGTTGGTCTTCTGCTGATTTTCTGCTCACCTCTGACCCAGCAGGCTTGGCCTTTGCAGCGCTGCCTTGCTCAATCCCTCTTTATCTCCGCGTTGCTCTTTGCCCTACCGGGCGCACGGAGACGACACCTGGAGACTGACACCGGTGGGACAACATCAGCCAAACCCCCTCCCTGACCAGACGGAAAATTTTCCAGAGCAAATCTGAGGTCAGAGCACCCGCTCTGCAGCTCTGAGAAACAAAGGAGGAAGAGTCAGAGCACACAAAAGGCCCATGGAAGGGAACAGTGACAAAGCAAAAGCCACGATCTCCATCCTGCATGGCAGAGAAAGTCCCTGCTGGAGCTGTCTGGCTGGAGGGATGTGGGTGGGCTGTCAGTCTGAGCAGGGACAGTGAGAGGTGACTTTGTATTTTATCAGTAGCCCATTTCCTTGTGCTCCAATAAAAATGGCAGAGAAGTTGCTGCCCACTGTCTTTCCAAGAGTTCTCTGTAGTTGCCTGACATTTCCTGGGGAATTGCAGCCTCCTGCTTTGATGAATTTGTTACAGGCCGTGTATTTATGACCTCCAGTGTATCCAAGCTTTCAAAAGATCCATCAAAGGAAGATGAATTCTATCCTTCCAGGCTACCCTGCAAAGTGTCAGAAGTTCCTAGTAACAGAACTTGATAATTCATTTAGGAAATTTCTAAAAGAGGAGAACTTTTCCGAGGTCCTGAGGCTGTGGGACAGATAGCTTGAACTCCATGGGGTGTATGGCCACATAAAACAAGGGAAATCTGGGAGGGGGTGACAGGAGAAGGGGCTTAGGCAAACAAATTGAAGATTTTTTTTTCTTTATTAAAAGCATTTCAAATCTGTGCTCTAGACCGTACAAGTACTTGTTTTCATCTTGCTCTCATCCGTGTAGAGCACCAAGGGAAAGTGTGGATGCCAGGACTCGGTTGGGGACTTGTTGTTGGTGAGGGTGGCAGTCGGCACAAGCCACGGGCGGTCTGTGCACCTGGCAGCTGGCTGTGCCAGGTGGGACAACAACGGTTGTGCTGTCCTCCACATGCGCGCTCCTCGGTCCCTGTCATCTACCACCTTGCAATTACGGCTTGGGAGGGAGCGTGGGAGTGGCTGCTCCGGCGCTGCCCACCCACTGAACACTTCATGCCAGGAGAGTCCAGCGAGGACCGCAGCCGGTTAATGTTCCCCCGTGCCCGGGGCTAGGCCGGCCCGCGGGGGCTGAGCTCCACCGGGGGATGCGACAGGAGCGGACGGGGCCGGGTGGCACGCGGCACCGGTGGCACCAGTGACACCACGACACCAGTGACACCAGTGACACCAGTAGCACCAGTGGCAGTCCAGCCGCGCCGTTGCGGGGTAGGTGTTCGGGGGAAGGACGCTCAAGAGCCGCTGCTTCGGGGATGGCCGGGCAAACGGGCTCCGCAGCCTGGGACGTTTCCCCGTTCCTGACCGGTTCCGTCCGCTGCCGGCGGGGAGAGGCGCAGCAGGGAAGTGAGGGGGCGGGGACCGGGCGAAGGAGACCCCTGAGGACCCGCCATGGGCCAGACCTGATCCCAAGACCGGTCCTATCCGATCCGATCCGAGCCCGGTACCGATCCCCCCCCCCCCCCCCCCCCCCCGATGACCAATCCCGGACAGATTCGATCACGATCCTGGTCGTTATCCCTATCACGATCACTTGTCCCGGACCGACACCGACTTCAAACACGTTTGTCTCTGTTTACCGGGTTTTTTGCATATTTAAGATGGTCTGGATTCTTACTAATCTCTTCCAAGAGAGGGTGCTTGCAATTTCTGGGACTGAATGTACCCATACCCATGTGAATTTATAGATCCATCATTAGGCTGTGAAATGTGCACACCATAGGGCTTGACTCACATGAAGATATATGCACAGGGAGGACTGCAGGATAGTGGTGAATAACTCTTTTCTGTTTCTTGATGGTTTTTCTTTGATTTTGACTATTATGTGAGGATCTCAATTACTACTTGCAGCACTGGAAACTATAAAGCTGAATGGTTTGAAAAAACTATTTTGTTCAACTCAAAGCAGTTAAAATTAAGTGATGCATAACTTTTTTCTAAATAAGTTTTGTATTTGAATATCAACTCTGTACTAGGTATTTGATCATATAACCAAGGAAAATGCCTGAAGCCTTGGTTTCGTGAAGTAAAGCCTTATGTTTTTCTAAATCCATTAGGAACTGTCTAAAAAATCAGTTTTTTTTCTTTCCTGGGGGAAGCTACAGTACCCGGTGTGCTTACTGTAGTAATGTTCTGCTGTGTCCTTTTGTAGATCTGTTTTTTATGCTAACCCTCATGAGGAGTCTAAATTTTTGGTTAGATGCAGGGTGAAGGTGTATGTCTTCTTTAGCATCTTTTTTCTGTAGAAAAGATTGATACAGACTTATCTTTCCTGTGCTTTCTAGAGGATGGCTCTCATTCCCTTTAAGGGGAGGTGGTTTAAGTGTTTAAGTCTTAAATATCCCAGTTGTTTCCAAGGTTCAGAAACCTCATTTCATTTAAAACTTTTAGGGCTGCTTCTGAAGGATTTTGTGGCTAAGCAAAGTGAGAATTAGATGCTGTGGGAGGAAGCGTAATAATAATTAAGTTCTCAATGTGTTACATGGAATGTTTTTGTTTTTGCTGATAGCATGGTTTGTCCCACAATTTTTAATGTGTTGTAATTTCATCCTTTTGAAAAGAGCCTCAGGGGCTTTCACATGACAACAGGAGAAGTGAAATTTTCAACTGCTTTCAGTTGGCTTTCTTGTAGCAGTAAAATAGCTTATTTCAAATCAGTTTGTCCTGGTATAACAGTTTATTACTGTCTAATTGGTGTGTCTTGTTTTTTTTCAGAGGTCGTTCAAATTAATATTAGAAGCATGGGATGGATAATGATACAAAAGTGTGTGATTATTTATTTATGTTAAAGCTTGGAGTTTTACTTATTCTGTGTTGTATGTGTGCCAATTGGGGAGGGGAGAGGGGGGAACAAAATGTATTCTGCTGCAATCAGCCATTCTCCAGATCAGATCTGGGCAAAACCTTTTGCCTGAGTAAAGGGCAAGTACAATCCAAAACAGTTAGTATGGGGCTAGGAATGTCTGAAAATTATTGCTGCATAGAAAAAAGAATTGGACAGTTTAAAATAAAGGTGTAATAAAACACATGACTCCTGTAATTAACTCTAAAAAACTGTTACAAATCATGCTAGCTTTTTTTTTTTTTAAGAAGGAAGATAATCGTAGAGTTGCACTTCAAATTCTCCTCAGTCTGCCTTGATCGCTATGCAGTAAGTTCCATGGTCATGTGAACAATTAAATATTCTTGCTCACATAAGGAACGTGACTTCATGGTTTGATTAACTTTTTCTGACTATGATATGGATCCCTATCTTTTCTAAGTACTGGAATTTGCCTTGCATTTTCAGTCTGTAGATGCTAATCCTTAGTTGTCAAGGCATAGGGTTGCGGTTCAGTGATCTGAAGTGGAAAGCAAGATATTTTATAATACTTCAAATCAGGGTGATTGCCAAATACTGCTAAAGCAGGAAGTCAGATTGAACCTCCTCTTTGTAATGGGTTTATACATATGTTATACAATGACAAGTGCTTTGGCTACAAGAAAAAAATGAACTCCGGATGGCATTTACATATTTTGAGGGCTTTTTTTTTTTCAGTGGGGATCAATGTAGAGGACGGTAGTGTTTGGATATTAAGTAGTGAGCGGTTATATTGCCCACAATCAATCACCAGATCTGTACAGTAATGATAAGTTTTTTTGTTGTTCCTGAACCCTTCTCTCAGAAATTAAGATTACTTGTCTTGTTTACCAGTTCCTTTAGACTTTTTCATGGCTCTGTTTCTTGTCATCTGGTGATTTAATTTGTTGCAACCCTTCAGTTGAAGTACATCCACAGCCTTCTTGAATGGCACTTCTAAAGCTGGCCTGGTATTCAAAATGAGATATTGGGTGCTGAGTGAGAAAGCATGACTCGTGAATAACTTTAGAACCCTACATTTTAACAGATTGGAGGCAATCCACTTGAAGGGTTTGTTTCAATTACCACTATGGGGGTAATAATTTAAATGCTTTCCAGCTTGGGAATATTTTTCTAGGGGCAGCTAGACAGAAAAATATAGAATATTCATGCCTAGTTATAGAGGCAGATCAAATGAGATCTGTAGAAGACCTGAAACATGAAGAGACAGCCTATCTGCAAATTGTCGTATGCATTCAAGTGCTGTATTTCATTTTTAATTAGCTTCTTAATAATAGTATTGTAACTTATTTCTAGACTTTACAGAATCCTCTTGCAAATCTGTGCTTTAAAACCCCAGATTCTTTTAAATATACTTGGTAAGGGACCGTGACCTAAGGCTTGTGTT
Organism: Certhia americana; assembly: GCA_018697195.1. Taxonomy (NCBI): domain Eukaryota; kingdom Metazoa; phylum Chordata; class Aves; order Passeriformes; family Certhiidae; genus Certhia; species Certhia americana. The sequence goes on from CM031874.1 coordinate 12,484,215, forward strand.
AGGTCTGTGGTATGCTTTCTAATTAAACAAGCTCTAACAAATCTCTTTACTTGCATCTTTTGTTTTCCCCTGAACTTAGGCCAACAGGATATTAGAGTGTTCTTCTGAAGTCCCATGTGCTTCTTCTTAAATACACAGTTTCTGTGACCCATGGGAGAGTATACAAGTGTAAGATACAGTTAGGCTCTATGAGAAAATGCGAGGAAAGTGACCCCTAGATTCGGCTGCCAGAAGAGAGGTACTGCAATTTGTATTGCAGCTAAACCTTGAAGGCTTGTCAGGGAATTTAGGAAGCTTTCTTGGCCTGTAATTCGCAGAGAGTAGCTAAATGTGTCTTGGTTAAAATGTTTCTGTAGTCTTTTTCTGTTCTGTGATAGCGATGTGTTGACTTTTGCTGTGCCTTCAATTTACATCAGCATAAAGATTCCTAGAAGATCCTTAATGCTGAAGGTTTGGTGGTTTTGGGTTTTTTTTTTTTTTGAGTGA
>CM031874.1:12508065-12531293 GCA_018697195.1 Certhia americana
TTGTGTGGTTATAACCACTTCTCACTCTGTACCTTAACTTTTCTATCCTACTTGCAAAATGGTGCTACAACACTCGCCTCCATTTACTGAATGACGTGCAATATTAAATATTCAATGCTAGCAATCCTTTGGATACTTTACTAGGTGAAGTTCCTGAAGTCATGCTCGCAAAATGCTATCTCGCAGCGAAACTAACCCCCCAGCTAAAAATCATATTTGGCATATATACATTATTGTGAATTTCCTCTTAATTTTTGTTTCAGGTGCATCTCAGTTCATCTGTGTAACAGTGTGAACGTCACAGTTAGTCAGGCAGGGCCCAATTAGAATTCAAGGGACCTCTAACAAATAATGGATTCTACTTAGAATTAGTTTAATATCACAGACACCAATGGAGTGTGATTTGAAATTGTGCTTTCCAGATTGCTGCCTGATGATTTTTTTTGCCATCTCATGACAGTCCACAATACCAGGGTGAAAAGACTTTTCAAAGTAGAAATTTGCTTTGCTGTGCTAAGCAATGCTATAGGAAATCAAATATATGTTCTTTTATGAACGTGTGTCTGTTTCTTTAGAAAATATTGCCACAAAATATTAAAACCGAATGTGAGAAATTCAAACTATCTGGAAATAAATCTCAATGGTGGCCCAACAAAGAATGGCCCACCGGGATTTTTATGCCTTTTTTTTCCATCCTCTGGTTAAAAATACCAAACCATAACTTTGGTTTGTGTTTGGTGAGAGCAAAGCTATACAAAACTGGGTAATCCCATACCTGACTGCTTTACACTAAAACAAGCTTTTTTTTTTTTTTTTTTGTTTTCTGTTTAGAAGGAAGGACATGCAGGGTCATGACAGGATAGTTTTAATTCAATTTGGGACTGTCACAGGAACATTGGCCATCAGTCACTTTGTGTCTATTGCTGTTTCATTTATGTGATGTTGTGTTGGGGCTCCATCTTTGTGCATGCATGTTGGTTAGTATGCTCTTGATGCCAACTTAGTGCATATTGGGTGTGGTGGGCCAGAGTCGATAAAGTAGCCTAGTTTTAGAAGCGCTAGAGGAGACCGGAACTGGGAAACGGTCTGCATTTTATACCCACCAGACGACCGGCGCTGTTGTGTGTCGTGAATCGTGAATGGTATGTGCGGTATGTATGTGGGGGGTATTGTTTGGGGTCTGGCGGGTGGGGACTGTTGTGGGGGGCAAAGGGAGGGGCCCTGTTTAAGGAGATAGGGTCATTGGAATCATGGCCTTGCTGCAAAATCACAACCAGCAGAAGAACTCTGCTTTCTAGTGAGAGAGCTTCTTGGTGTCTAGTCCCACCTTCTCGCTCTGGTGTCCGGTCTCGTGTTTATGCACACTTACTAAGACAAAACACTCATTAACCTGAACGAGGTAGCAGAATGAGATCCAAGGAAAAATCCTTATATTTTTATTCTGATTTATATTCCTTATTTTCATATCTCATTCATTGGTCAATTCTGCTGATTACGTACTTTGGTTCCGTAGCTTGAACCATACTTTTTTTCGTTTTTTTTTTCCGCCTTTTGTCCGCTTTCCCGTTCGCCCGCTTACCCCCTTTTTCCTCCTGGTTCCCCGCTCCCTTCCCCGATTTTTTTTTTTTTTTTTTTTTTTTTTTGTGCTCTGCGGTCTTTGTTTTCCCCCCACTGGCCCCTACTGGTATATACTTGATCTCATTGGGCTATGCTAGTTGTACGCGTGTCTAAAACATAACCTCGTCTGGTGCTCTTTTTCAGATCGTTTTTGAAATATCCCCTTTCTTTTTCTGCTTTTTGTCTGTTTGTGTTTTGTCTTCACTTTTCTAATATTTCTACACTAGTTCTTATTTCTAGACTACCATGTAATACTTCCAATGTTCCCCGTTCGTTCCTTGTTCTCTTCGCCCTATCCAGTTTGCAACATCAAAAAATTTCAACAAAACCAATTTCGCTCTTCTTCTTTTTTTTCTTAATTCTGTCTGTCCCCTTGTCTCCCTGATCTCTCCCTCACTCCTTCATGCTGAGGGGGAACTCTCCTTCAGGTAGGCTCGGTCTTCTTCCTCAGCTTCGGTGGCTAGTTAGTTCCTCTCCTCGACTCTCGACTTCTCGTCTAGTTCATTCCTCTACACCCTCCCACCTTCTCCCCCGCTTTCCTCGGCCTCCGCCCTCTCTCTCTCTGGGTGTCTTCTCACCCTCCCTCTCCGCTCTCTCTCCTCCATCTCCCCTCCCTCCTGCTCGTCTGAATTACCTACTTGTCATTTCTCCAGCTGTCTGGATCTTATCTTCTTCTCCTTTCTCTTCTATATTCTAGCGTGGATAATCTGGATCCTACTTTTCTTTCTATCCTTTCTTTACTCTGTTCTTCTTCTTTCTTCTTTCTTCTTTCTTGTCTTCTCTCCTCTATACTTGCCTGGAGCCCTGGCCTTTGTTTTCTTGTCTACGCTTATTAAAGGGGCTTGTCATTCTAAAGAGTAACCACAAAGGGGTTTTTTTTTTGTTTCCTCTCTTTACAAAAAAACAAAACACAATTTTTATTTAAATTATTAAGCTTAATTAAAATAAAAAATTTTTTATTATCTTAAAACAAAATCTCCTGTTCTTCCACACATCAGAGAAGCACAAAAGAAGCCAGTCCAATCAAAGGGCTTCTTGTGTTGCCTTGTGAACCTGTTTAAAAAAACTGACCAGTGGCAAACAACAGAGCCTCCGAAAAACTGCCTTTGCATCTTGTTCATGTGTTTTTTGTGTTTTCCACAACAGAAAATGGCAAACATTATGGAAAACGATACTTGGTTAGACTTATCCACGAAGAGTGATTAAAGCCCCAGAGTGCTGAAAGTGGTGCGGTAGGCGTTCCGCTAACAATATCCATTGGTCTGAGTGGGGATACTCTTGTGTGTTGTGTCCGTCCAAGTCCGCAGATGCTCTATTCTTCCCACCCCCCATCCTGAGTTTTATTGAGGCCCAACATCCTCCATATACTGAAAGCCTAATTGCAACTCCCGGCCGGACATGGCCGAGAGCGGCCCGGGGGCGGCCGCGCCAAGGGACGAGGCCGCGGAGGAGCCCGAGGGCGGCGGGCGGCGCTGGGGCGCTCAGCACGCCGGGGCCCGCGAGCTGGCCGAGCTCTACTCGCCAGGTGAGGCGGCGCGGACGGGCGGGGCCCTCGGGCAGGGTGCTCGCCGTGGCTCCCTCAGCACCCGTTCCCTTCGAACCCGGTTCTGCCCGGCTCTCCCGTGGCCGGCTCCCCTCGGGCCCGGTTCCGGCAGAGCGGCAGGGGCCCGGGGCTGGCCGGTTGTGGGCCCGGCGGGGCTGCGGCACGGGCCGGGCGGCGGGAGGGAGCCTTCCCAGCCTCAAACCGCCCAGCCTGAACGGTCGGCTCTCGGAGGCCGCCGGGCAGAAAGAGAACATTTCCCTCTAGGCGCAGGTGTGGTCCCAGCACAAGGTGAAAACGGGAGCTTTGCCTTCAGAGCATCTGTTCAGCCTGCGCTGAGAGCTCCGGGCACGGCAGGAAGGGACACAGGGATGCTCCGATTCCTCTTTAGCTCTTCCTGAAGCTTGGAACTCGTCAAACATCCTTGGAACTCGTCAAACATCCTTCAGTTTGTCATTTGAGTGCTCAGTAAACGACTGTTTGACTGTGCTGTCAAAATCATGGCAAACTCCTTATAAAAACCAAAAAAATCATTTGTTTTTAGTTCACGGTGTGAGCAGTGCTGGGTGTTCCTGCCATTCCTAGTGAATCCATTTTCTGGTGAAGGATTAGGGAAGATGTGTTTTCAGTATCTTGTGGTTTCCAGCAGATCAGCTGAGCCCAGCTTGCGTGTCCAAGGCGATTCCTGCACAAGCAGATGTTCTGACTCGCCGTGTGATGACAAGAAACCCAAGGCCTTTGTTGGTTTGTGTGACTGGGGCAGGTCTGGTCTGCCCATTTCAGTTTCTTTTGCTCACCTTGAGAAGGTCCCGTGTGACACCTCTCAGCCACTCTGGTCCATCTGGGACTGATTCTGTGCTTTACACAAAAGCAGTCACTGACTTTACCACTGCTTTGGCTCATAAGGAAAAGAATTTCCTCCCCAAAGGGCTCGCTGCCCTTCTTGCTGGCTGTAGCACACGTACAGTGATCTGTCAGGGAGCTGAGGGTGTATTAGATATGCAGGTTTCTTCTGGCATTACATAAATAATTTACATAAGCAATGCCAGAATATGTATTATGGTGGAAGTGTATCATGTTCAAATTCTGAATTCATAACAACAGGGATTGCATTGAATTGTGCAGAGTGAACGTGACTGGAATATTTCCCTGATTTCTTTAAGCACGTACCTTGTGGCTTTGGCACATCATTCCTTCACACAGGACACCCTTTGGGGTTTGAGTGCCCTTTAAACACAAGTTATCAGTGCTGACTCAGTTCCTTGACTGATTTGCCTTTCCAGTGTGGAGCCAAGGCTGTGTTTGTGAGCCTGGCTATCTCAGAGCCATCCTGGATCCCTGTGTTCAGGGTTCAGAGGTGTTTGCACACACTGAACTTGGGGGACTTGCCAGCCTCCTTTCCAGCACTCAGCTGATTGTTCCATGAGGATCTACCCACTTAACTCCTCTAATCGGGGTGTGGTTTTCTTATGCAGGAAGTGAGTGTTAATTAACTCTTACTCTCATTACCCCAGGGATCTCTTTATAGAATCACCCACCTTGTGACCTGATGCTGCTGTCAAATATGGCTGTTCTTGTGTCTTAATTTAATTTTACTATTCTCTCCTCTGCTGCTGCAGAGGGTGTTCATTTATATACCCATGGCCCTTCTAGAACTTCTAAGACTGACCTGTCAAAGTCTTTGTCCACACTTTCAAATATTGCCTTGCAGGCACATTGGGGATCAGACTGATCCTCCATTTATGTTCCTCCTTTCCCTGCTCATTGCGTGGTACAGTTGAGAAGGAGGACTTGATTTAGCATTTAGGAGGAGAAATTTGATCAGGCATTAGGTCAGCAGAGAGGAGGAGTAGGACAGAAGCTGAACACATGCCAGGCCCGTGTGCCTCTGCTCCTGGGAGAGCACGTGCCCCTCTCTGGAGCCCTCCCCGAGCCCTCCTTGTGCTCTGCTCTGCCACGGGGAGTGGGGAAGGGGCTGTGGGGTGGCTTGCTCCCTGGGCAAGAGGAGGCTGTGCTGGCTGACCCCTAAACCAGGCAGGGATTGACCTGGCAGCTCCTGAGGGTGTTAAGAGCTGCCTGCAGCCCAGGCCCTTCTGGGGACAGCTCAGATCTTCTTGGCCTTGGGTATTAAAGGTCTGTTTGTGTGCCCTAATGCTGCAGGTCTCACCCTGAGTGTTCCCTGTCCCGTGGGGATCCAGCAGTGAGGAACAGGGAGCAGCTTTCTGTGCTAATCTGATACTCCAAGTGTTACTGTGCTCTGTTCCCTTTCTATAGGCAGCAAATGATTTTTTTTTTTTTTTTAGAGAGGTACAAAGTGGCACAGCAAGGTGCAGGAGAGAATTTGTGCCAGTTCTTTCTCTTTTCTTGTTCTGTCCTCTGTCATCACAGAGTAGCTGAGAATTCCCAGCCTTTGCCTGGGAGCAGGAAGGCACAGACAAGACAACAGCTCAGGGAAAAGCTTCAGGGAAACACTTGTGACGTTAGACAAACCATTCCAGAGCCACCAAAATACAGAGTGGTGAGAATGGGGCTTTCTCCTGTTAGTACAACAGCTTTATTTAAAATCTCAGAGCTTGTAAATATTACAGATCACAAGGTGATTTAAATGTGTTGGAGGCCAGAACTTGGTTCCCAGATTCAGCCCTTCCAGCAACACTGAATATTGGATGAAATGCAAATTGAGAAGAGATGTGACGTGGAGGAACTTTATGCCAGCAATCTCAGGGAGAGGGAAACTAGGACAGTGTGAGATGATGTCTGATTTGGCCCTATTTTTTGGACAAGGGCAGGGGGAAGAGGTTAGTAGTGGCTCAGGGAAGTAGGATTTAACAAAATGTGTGCACCTCCCTTGGATAAATAAGTTTCTGTTTCAGTTCCCTGTCAGACAAATGGAGCAAGTCATCCAGGCAGTAGAATGGTCTGTCTCAGATAAAAGTAAAACATGCTTTTCCCTTTTTTTTTTTTTTTTTCCCCAACAGGAAAGAGGCTACAAGAATGGATCTCTGTCATCTTGTGCTTCTCTCTGATCTGCTTCAATTTTTACAATCTGCTGCTGTACCTGCGGCTGGAGCACACGCCCTCGGTTCTGGTGGGGATCTGTAAGTAGGAGCTGTTTGCTGCCCTGCTCAAGGCAAGGCTGCTGCCATGTGGGAAGCAAACGTGGGATCCTTTAGGCTTCACTTGCTATTGGAAAGGGAGAGGGACATTTGTGTGTGAGCCTCTGAAACAGAGCCCCTCTGCAAAACTGCTTTGTCTTTACGTTTCAGTGGCTTCTCAGCAGCTCAGAGGGGAAGTTTTGATGGAGCTCTGTAACTTTGGTGCTCTTGGGTAGTCACTGAGAAGGAAAAGAGCTGTCAAAATGAGTTGGGAAAAAAATCCTTTGAGCGACAAAAATATTCACAAGAACTTTTCAGAAAGCAAAAGCTCAAGGGAAATGTTAGAAAAGGTGCTTCAGGCATCAAACTGGCTTCATTTCTGGGGGCTGCAGACTGAACACAAGAATTTTGGAGAATTGTGCTTTGATGTCAGGATGTGATGTTTGGCCTTTATCCTGATTGATAACTTTTTCCAGGAGTATTAGAAAAGTTGATTCCACCTCTTCTGTGGAGAAGAGTAAGAACCAGTGAAGGAATCTGATAGAATGTTCAACTCCTGTGCTTTAGAAAACACAAATAGCTTTTCTATAAACTGTGTGAGGTGTATGTTCGAGAAGAGAATGGCACTTGTTCATAATCAGTGCTGTGCATTGCAAATGAGTTCAAAGCAACCAAACAAACCCCACCCAGAACACAGCACCAGGCTCAAGCAGTGCTGTGTAACACAAGCTCTGAATTTCTGCCAGAGCTGGGAGGTGGTGATTCCTGATGTCTCTGTAGATTTATTGGCTTTATTTGGGCTGGGGGGAGCAGTGTCCTCCACTGTGAGTCACACTCTGGCCTAATTCAGTCTTGCCTGCTCTCAGCTGATGAGGTGGAGGTTTTTGGGGGGAACAGAGAGAACGTGGCATGGGAACAGCTCCTGAGGGATGAGGGCAGACCCAGACAAGAGAATCAGCAATGATGGTTAACCTGTGGTGCAATCTGTTTGCAGCTGGCTTTCATCTCAAAGTTAATATTGATAAAAGCGAGGATTTTCTGATATCCTGGTTACCAGTATAACTGATAAAGCAGCCAATTGACTGATAGTGTTATTTAAGTAGTAGTGAATGATTAAAGTAGCAGAATCTGGATTCTGTGTAAATAAAGTGGTGTGGAAATAACCGATAGTGTATACAAAAATGAGTGCCATAAAATAGTAAGTGCTTCAGGCTATCTTTCTTTGCCGCCTTCAATGCATTATTTCTCCAGGTGAAGTGTGAATGATGTCTGCAATTCACAGTGATTATTAGTTTTTATTGTGTATTGTGGAAGTCTTATCCATAAAAGTCCTGAGTACGTGAGCAGCTCCATGGCACAGTTGGGAATCCTGAGTCACCCACAGGGTGTGGTGTGTTCCACTGACAGCTTCCCTCAGGCTTGGTTTGGAATATTGACCTTTGAGCTAAAGTCACAAAAATAAACATTCTGCTAATAAAGACAGAGCTCTAGACCAAGTTCCTGCCAGGTCTTGGGGAATCTGGAAGGGGTCACTGCTGCAGTGGGCTGGGTCTGTTCTGCTGCACAGACCTGGTCACTGCATGGGCACCCTCTGCGTGCTCTTGTGTAAATATCTATTTTCCTTTAGGAAATGAAGTCGTTTGAACATTCTGTGTCATTTCACTGAGCCAAAACCCTGTGTCTGTAATTAAAGGCTGTGTCATAGCTTCTTTCTTTGGGCCTTTAAAGACACGGGGGGAATTGTAACATGAGTAATGCTGTAAATACCTTCACCTGGAGATTGTTGGGGCAGAAAGGATGTGCTCCTGCCCTGGCTGGCAGACTGGCAGCAGGTCCCTGTCCCTCCCTGTGCCTACACAGAGGGGACACCTCGGTGGCCTTGGACAGAGCAGCTCTTGGGCTGTGGCATGTCCTGCTGGCTAAAGATGGGCTTGCTGGACAGGAAGAGCCATGAGACTCTCTTGTCTTCCGAGCTGGTTTAGCAGACATGAGACAATTTCCTTCCCCTCCTCACCATAAAAAAGGAAAAGAGTGGGCAGAGGATGGATTCCTGTTGTGGTCTGTGCTAACTCCAGCCATGCCCTGCTCTGGGCACCCTCAGCTGCTGGGCAGCCATGGAACTGTTCCTCTTTCTGCAAGCTGAGGGTTGTGCAGATCTGAGTTTGGTGTTTGATTTGCACGCACACAAGCACCCAGTTAACTCGGGCAGCCCTGGCTGGGAGTGGGGCTCTGAGGGAGCTTGAACACCTCCGTTTTTCCCACATCCCAGCAGTGCCACAGAACCAGAGCAGCCTCTGCCACTGTAATTGAAGGTTGGTAGTGCCAGGGACAAAGGGATTATTGTGTGGTAAGCAGAAAAGCCTCACCAAGACATGTAATTTCAGGCTTGAAAGCCCTCATACCTTCAGGTGAGCTTGTGGTGTCCAGCATCTCCAATATACATGATCTTAGCATATAGTGTGTATATTAATAAAATCTAGATAAAAAGTTGGCCAGGTTACAGCATGAATCTTGGTTTTAATTTTCCTCTCCTTCCTCCTATTTTTATAGGGTTTTAAACCCCTTCTTTCCAAGTTGGTTGACTTGTTTTGGACATTTGTTATCTGCAGCCACATTTATTCATGACAGGGACTGTTCATGGCAGTCTTACAAAACAAGAAGAGCTAACTTGGTGTTGTAACCTGTTTGTATTCCTAAGAACTGCCCCAGATAGGGCAGATATCTTTAGGAACATCTTGTGACATGATACAAGTTACAATTAATTACTGCTCTCTTGAAAGATGGGCAACTGATTTTTTTTAACCCCTTTGAGATACATTTCATTGTTGCAGAGGTTGTGGGTTAGCCAGAGAGAGCACACAGGAAGAAATCACTTAGTGCAGTTTGAAAATAGAACCTGGATCTCATTAAGGCCCAGAACCTCTTTGTTCCAAGCTCCAGCAGCTCTGCAGGGCTGCCCTTGGTCAGCTGCATTGCAGAGCCAGATGCTGAGTGTGTAACACAGGAGAGCTGGGGCACACCTTGGAGAGGAAACACTCCAGAGAGCTCAGTGCTGCTCAGGTATGCACATCCTGCTGCCTCACAGCTCCAGGAATGCCACTTCATCTGGGATTTATTATGTGCATTGAGTTTCCACGTGAAATTTTGTTTTAAAAGGTTCTTGAAATTACACCAGAAACCTCAGCTAGCAAAGGAAAATGATCCTTCAGTGCTGGTCCAAGTAAGTGGGTTCTTTGTCACCTGCTGTCACCCACCTGAGGTAGCCATCAGTTAGGTGGGGTGACTTTGTGTTTCCATTCTCAGCTGCATCGTCTCTTGAAGAGGGGAACCCCACAATTTGGGATTAAAACCAGGGGACTTTGATTCTGTTGCCCTTTGCAGAGGTTTGTGCTGCAGCAGCAGGGTTGGTGTGGTGTCTGCCGTGGATCCCTTGTGCAGAACGGGGTGGGTTTCAGGAGGAAGAGGAGGGTGTTGCTGTTGGCAGGCAGGTGACCTGGTACAAGGATTGCTGGTTTGCACTCAGCAGGTGATGCTGGCACCACTTCTGTCCTTCACTGGGGACGGGCTGCCCGTGCTGGCAGCTGCTGTGGGCAGGCTCTGCCCATTCTCCTGCCCTGGCACTGCAGGGACACTGGTGGCACGGCCCCATCCGTGTCCCCCGGGGCGTGCACAGGGACAAAGGCAGCTCTGTCTGCCTGCACAGTTGTCAGGGGCTCTCTTAAAGCCACAGTGGAGTTTGGCTGGAGGATTAAGTTCATCTGGTGGTGATTCTGTGCTCCTGTAGATGAGTATTTGCTTTAAGATCTGCTGCTGTCCAGCCCTGGAGGAGACAGGAGCCCTGTTCCTTGGGGACCTCCTTTCACTGCAGTGCCAGAGCTGCTGTGGCTGTCCCCCAGGGTGATGGGGTGTGCCTGCTCTGGAGGCATTGCTGGAGGCACGACAGGGTCCCAGGGCATTCCTGGAGCAGGGAGGAGCCCCAAGGAGAGGTGCCAGGCTTGCCAGGGGAGCTGCTGTGAGAGCCCAGGCTGCTCCTGTCCCTGGAGTGTGAGTCCTGCACACAGGGCTTGTTGGAAACCCTGCCTGCAGTGGGATGTATCTGCTGTGGTGTCACATCTGCTGTCCCAGCCCTGCTTTTGGGCACTCAGGTCCAGTTCTGACTGAAACTTCCTCAGCTTTATTAGCCAAAATTATGAACTCCTCTTTTTTTTTGCCTTCAAGCTGCTACAGTTTATACTTATTGAAATATCCAGGGATTATTTTCTTAGCCTCATAACTTGCCATAATATCAAACCCCTGCCTTCTCTGTACTGAAAATCACTAAATGAGGACTGCAGGTGACTAAGGGGTTTTATTTTCATAAGCATATAAGTGACAAACAACTGGTACTTTGGCATATTGATATTTAGACAACATGGTATTTTTTTTTCTGTGTGAAGTTAGCCACGCTGACCCTTTAGTGCTGTTCAACCAGTTCATACACTCACTGATTAAACATGACTGTACTCCTCAGTGATGTTACACAATAGCAGCAAGTTATTTAATAACATCTTATCCTGGTTTCTTCCTTGCCACTGACTCTTTAACTGAATTTTTACAGTAAATATGAAACTTTGTATACTTTGATATAAAACTTCCAGGTTACAATATGATCAGTCTATCTATGCAAAGCCAAGCCCACGGCTCATAAAATTTTGGTGAAGTACAACTTTGAACGGTGAACATGCACAGGAGTTTTGTCTCTGGAAGCTCTCGTGGGGCCTCCTCTTCCTCCCGTGGGCCCCAGGAGCAGCCTGGCCACGGGAAGTGGTTTGAGAGTCACCCACAAGAGCAGAGGTTGCTGGTTGTCTCTCAGTTTGACTCTGAAGCACTGAAGAGGTGGAGAGGGGCCTTTCCTGGGTCACAAACCCTACTCATCCCTGGTTTGTGAGCAGGACAGAGCTGCCCTGTGTCTGTGGTGTGTTTGGGGCAGTTCCTTGTCCAGCCCCATGCCCTGCTCTGGGCAGAGGCACCTGATGTTCAGGGATGTGCCCACACAGAGGATCACAGACGTAGGGAAATGGGACAGAGCAGCACTTCCAGCAAATGTGTGTGGCAGTGTTCACACTTGGTTGGAGTCCATTTGTGCACCTTTGGGATCCCTGTGTGCTGGGCTGCCTTCCCTCCTCCTTATTCTGCAGTCTGCTTGCAAACAAAAAAAACCCCAGTGCTCTGAGCACTGTCCTGCCCCTGTGTGCCCTGAGCACCACCTCCTCCCCAGGGATAAGCCCTGCAAGCCCCTCTCTGAGCTGGAGGAAAGCTGTGTGTGGATCAGGATTTCCCTACTGCTGCTCTGAGCTGGTTTCTGGTGAGTGTTGCAGCCACAGTTGGCAGTTCTGTCCCTCAGCTGGGGTTATCTCTCTCTGATGATGTGGTTAACACTTCACCCCTGCTCAGGGCTGTCCATCTCCTCTCACCCTGCCAGCCTCGCTGACAGAGCATCAGGATCTTTCACCACCTTTGAGCAGCAGCTGAACTCCTTCCTGTGCCTTGCTGTTGTCCTGTGCAGTGCAGGCAGTGCTGGGTGTGTGAGGGTTCCTCAGTTCCTCAGTGGGATGGGATGTGTCCCCGTGCTGCCTGTGTGGAAGCTCAGCACAGCTCTTGCTCTTTTATTACAGCTCAGCCTCCACAAGTGCAGAGGCGTGAGCACACCCTGCTGCAGTACAGCTGGAACAAGATTGCTGGCAGTTAGGGGTTTTTCCCAAATGCTTTAGTGTAATGCACTGCTCCAGGCACCCTCCATTCTTCCCTTTACCAGCTGACATCAAAGCAACACGAGGAACATCTATTGAGCTGTCAGGATTTTGCCTCCGCTGTTCCTGCAGTTATTTCACTGGGATGATGCAGCAGCTGGAGGCAAGGCAGGCTAATGGGGGCATTACCTCAGTGAAAATGGCATTTGAGTTGTTGCAAAGAGAAGTGTTGTTTGGATATCTTCCCCTGAGCCCAGGCTGTTTGCCCTTCCAGCTGCTAGGAGCAGATCTAAATGCTATTGTGTCCCACACGGGCTTGCTGTAGCCTGCATGTGTGGTCTGAAACAAGAAAAAGGCACAGGATTTACTGCTTATAAAATAAGCTGTCTTCAGTGTAATAAGGGAGTAGATAAAGAATGAAGTGTCTCCTGCTGCATTTAAGAGTTTGGGCCAAATGGATAATGGATTGAACAGTGGGACTGATTTATATGAAAAGAACTTTGTTATTTCTTCTTCATTTTTGAAAATGAAAGGTGGCAGAGGTGAGGGGTCAGCCAAGCAAAAGGTACCCACTAGGGGAGGTATTTCTGTTCTGTAGGAGATGGGCTAAACTCAGATTTAATGAAGATTGTTACTGTCCAAATGGTGTCTTGCTAACCTCTTTTTCCTGGTTGCCTGACCGTGTTTATTCAGACTGGGTAGATCTCATGTGGTTGTAAATATCTAAGAGGCAGATAAACAAGTAAGGTAAAGAATTAAGATGTGCCTGGGTCAGTAAAAATGCTGTGTTTGTCTGATTCTCTTTCTCTCTCTCTCATTCAAGTTGCAGGAGTTATTACAGCTGACTTCCTCTCAGGCTTGTTCCACTGGGGAGCAGACACCTGGGGATCTGTGGAGCTACCCATCGTTGGAAAGGTCTGAGATTGTTATTCTAAAGCTTGAAAAAGTTCTGAAGTGCCTTCCTGCAGCACAGCCAGTGTTCCCAGCTGAGCTGGGCTCTGTGCTGGGGCAGGGCTGTGTTTGCACCTGGCCTAGGGGACACGTGCAAGGTGACACTGCTCCGTTTGGTCACCTGCCTTGAGGCTGGCAGTGTTGCAATGCCAGTGTTTGCAGACCTCTCAGGCTCTGTGGGAACAGCCTGTGACCCCACAAGTGTTGGAGCCTGGCTGGGCACAGTGGATGTTCAGAAGGTCAGGGACCCAGATTTGGAGAGTTGTCCCTCCTAAAAAATTTGTGAAACATGAACTCCTAAAAAATTTGTGAAACATGAGGCTGCTCCAGGAAGAATCTTCCCAGTTCCCCCTTCTGTGGGCCCCTGTTGTAACACATTAATATCAGAATGGTGGTGACTGAAGAGTCAATTTGAGATGTATTATACACCTGCAGCTACAAATGCCACTTGCTTAATGGAAGGTGCACTGGCTTCTGTAGTAAGCAAAATCTGTTTTCTTAATTAAATTTCCTAATAGCTGCCTTTAATGACTGCTCACAGTGCAGTATTAGAAGGATCATTATTTTAAAAAATAATGTGGGCTATTCCTTGTTATCATCCAGAGTTACACAAAGTACAACAGCAGAATTGAGTTTGGCTTGGTTTTGTTCACCTTCAGTAGACTCAGTAATCTTGAACCCCTGCATCTCTGGACCACAGTATCAACAATTTTAAAAAACCCTACTGCTAGAGACTCTGCACTAAATACCCACAAGCTGAGGCTGCTCAGGACACCTTTGCACAGGCTGGACATGCTGGAAATGTTAAAGACAAATCAGTAACTGGTTTGACTGTCCCACACAGTAAAACAATAGCTCTGTGTGTTCAGCTGTGATCTCTGCTCCTAGAGGTGAATTCTGTATAGTCTGTTTGTCTTACACTGCTTTGTCCAGTCACTTAATTTGCATTTAGTCTGTTAGTGCTGGCAGCTGTAGCCCATAAATATGGTAGGCTGAATCCTAATTTTTATAGTGGTTTTTTTTCCCTTGGTTGATTCTGCTTAGCAAGTGCATTTTACAGGCTTATTTTGCCTGTGAAATTAGGGTGCTGGTGCTTTCTTTTTAAGATTACATACTAAAGGTCCTAAGTGAAAATTTAGAAGAAAACTGAAAAGCAAAGAAAACCTGGATTTGGGTGTGGGAACTGAATTGCTTTGCAAATGTAAATGAAATGATCTGAAGTGTCATCATGAGAGAAGTTTGAATCCTGCTTACACGCTTTGTGCTATGGAATTCTCCTCAACTCAGTCATCAGATTTGAGTGTATGAGAGGGTTTTTTGCTTAGGTTATTTTTTTGTAATATTTTTCTTTTCCAAGGCCACTACTGAGTGTGGTATTATGTTTTTCCAATTATTTTCCCAGGCTTTCATCAGACCCTTTAGGGAACACCATATTGACCCCACAGCAATCACCAGACATGATTTCATAGAGACCAATGGAGACAACTGCTTCATGACACTGGTCCCCTTGGCAAACATGGCATACAAATTTGTTTCTTTTTCCCCAGGTAAGCTGTTACTTCTGACTGCTGTGGATTTAGCATTCTTGTTGCCATTGAATGAACATTTGTCTGTGTGAAGTTTGGAGAAATCCATGGATGTGATATGACAAGAAATAGCTGTTGGAAGCGTGGTGCTCCTGACAGGAGGGAGGGAAACTTTCTTTCCTTTGAGGTGTGGTGGCAAAAGGTGGCACAGTGAGCTTCTCTAGCTCGGCAGAGAATCCGGGGCTGGAGAGTTGGGCAAGGAAAATTAGAAGTTGTGCTAAATACTCTTTTGATAAGAGGGACCAAGCTGTGAATATCTGGGGAAACTCATTGTTCCAAAGTGTGTAACACAAAACAATGCTTCATCTCTGTGCACAAGTACCTTATGTGCAAAGCAGAAGTCAAGAACTAAAGGATCAAATTAATTTTTTTATGCTAAACTCAGTTTGACTTGCTGTTATTGGTGTGTGGACAGACTCTGGCACTTCCCAGCCTGTCTTGTGACAATTTGGGAAGTGCTTATGTCTCACTGGTTCTTGTGACACGGGTACCAAGGCAGCTGTGGGGAGGCCTTTGTGAGTTCCTGCAGCTCAGGGTGTTGTCCTGGTGCAGATGTGCCTTTCCCCAGCTGTTGTTCACAGCTCTCCGTGGTGTTTTGCAGAGGCTCTGTGCGAGACCTTACCCTGGGAGTGTTACATCTTTGCCCTCATCATCTTCATAACCATGACAAACCAGATCCACAAGTGGTCCCACACGTACTTTGGCCTTCCACGCTGGGTCATATTCCTCCAGGACTGGCACATCATCCTGCCTCGGAAGCACCACAGGATCCACCACGTGTCCCCACACGAGACATACTTCTGCATCACCACAGGTACTGCCCCCCTAACCTGGGACAGCTGGGGACACCTGCACGGTCGGGCACATCACCGTGCTCTCACAAGCTCTCGGGGAAACTGCAGCTGGCTTTTTGTATAAAAGAAGGTTTATGGTCAGCTGCAGGGAGCTCAGAGCCTGAGGGAGCAGTGGGTGGTGCTGAGATCTGCTCACATGGGGTCTTGGTGAGCCCAGCCTCTGTTGGGGTTTGTTCACTGAAGCTGCTGTTCCTCCAGAAGAGCAGAATGTCTGCAGCTGCTCTGCAACGCTCATTTCTAAAGCCAGGCTTCTGGATTTTCAGCATCCACTCATTCTGACTCAGAGGAGTGGACAGGTTTGCAGAAAGCTTTAGTTTCCTTTTCTATCTGTACAAGTGGGAATGCTCAGTCACCAGTGTCACACGATCCTAAATTAGTTATCAAGTTAATTAGACAGCTGGAAATAAACCACTCTGGTCCTTCATTCTATCATTGGCTTCGATAAACGGTTCATGTGGGTTTTCAAACCTCTGCCAAGAAAAAAATCTAATTCTCATTAGCAGAATGTCATGTAGAAACATGGTACAATTAAGAAGCCTGACTTGACAGATGGTGGCAAAAATCTTACCACCCAAAGAGCTATTTTTATGTCCTGAGAGTTTAAGCCCTGACCATTATTAGCAGTACTGGGCTGGTTGCTTTTTTTTTACTCATTAAAAAACTGTTGAACTTTGGATGCTGTGGCAAACTAATCCTCTTTTTCCTTTGCAATCCCTTAGGTTGGCTGAATTATCCATTAGAGAAGATAAGGTTTTGGAGATGTTTGGAGAACATCATCCAAGGACTTACTGGGGAGAAGCCAAGAGCAGATGATATGAAATGGGCTCAGAAAATCAAATAACTTTTGCCAGCCTTCTGCAATCCTTAACTTGTTGCCAATGTCGTTTTTAAAAGAAAAAAAAAAAAAAAAAACAAAACAAAAACAAATAAAGCCATCAGCCAAATTCAAGATCTGCAAAGAAATAACAGACTCTAAAGCACAAACTAAAAAGTGCTAACACAGACTGCAATGAAAAGAACTAATTCTTAAAACAATACTTGAAATGAAGATGATTACTCTCACTGAGCACCTTTTTGTGTAGCCATGTCTGCTTACACCTTAGGAGTTGCTTCGTCGCTGTATCCGTGAGGCACCGGGCACGCCAGAGCAGCACAGGCACTGCAGGGGGACCTGGGGGCGTAGGAAACGTGTGTTGTATCAACATTATTAACACTTCCAAAACAGCTTGTGGCCTCAGACCTACAGGGAGAAGGGTGGCAAGCTTGTCACTTGGTGTTGGAGTGCAAGGGCACTGCGTGGGAGCAGTGAGGGGGAGCAGTGGAAGCTGTAAAATCATGACTGTTCAATGCACTCAGTGATTGATCAACGTACAGCTCTGTCTTCACTATCATGTTCAACCTGATTGATGGCACGTGGAACAGACTTGGAGAATCCTGCTCCTGCAACGGGGGGGGCCACCAATCCTCAAGTGTCTTCAGTTTCCCTTAAAACAAAATTGTTCTACTCTCCACGTGGAATTGAGCAAACAGTTTCTGCGTAAGCCTTCAACTTCAGGAGCCTCTGAGGAGAGGGGAGGGCACCCTACAACACATGTGTCTGTTCGTGTGGAGTGCTCACTGCTGAGTCTTCTATTAAGTGTTTCCTACCCTGACAATAAATGTTTGAAATAGTTCTAGCATTGGGCACACTGCAAATAGCTGTATTCAAGAGCTCAAGGTATCAAACTCGTAATGTTAGAAGGGAAATGTCAATGACTGGTGTTTTGTTCTTTTTATTTTTTTTTAAGGTGCTTGCTTGTTTCTGTAAATAATATAAAGCCTTAATCTCTTCTGGTGTAATGGAATAATATTTTAATGTGATGTTTGAATGTATATAATATATTTATAACAAAGCAGTTGGATAATACTAATCATGTTCAAGTCTTGTTGCTGTTTTTCATTGCTGCACTGGCAGCACTTAGTGCAAGAGCTGGATCAGTGGTTGCACAACAACTCGTGCAGTCCCACACCTGAGACACCTGGCAGCCTGTCACAGCTTGTTTGGCTTGGAGTCATCATCTGCCAGCATTTTAGGAGCCTGGCACCATGTTAGACCAGACTGCTACACCTCTCAAGAAATGTAAGTAATTCATTCTGTTCAGGATGCAAAGGAGTCACCCCATCTGAATTGGGCTGAAGCAGTTTCTCTAAAAACATCCAACAGGCTCTTTATCAAGTTAATGTGATTTGGGTCTTGTTTAATTCTTGCCTGACTGAAAGCTCACTGATGGTCAAATGTAAGGTATGTTCCCTCCTCTAGTTGTAAATTATGTGAAATTCAAACTGCCTCTTTCTGAAGAGCAGGGTGAGATGGTTTTGAGTCCCAGGTTCAGACTGACCTTGATCTTCACTTCTTCAGATCTGGTGGATGGATTCTGAATGAGTTGGGACCTGGCAACTCTCCTTCAGTGGGAAGTGCTGAATGCAGGTGCCTCTGAGCTGGGTTCTGCAGATGAAAATCACACTTGCTACCTTGGTCACAAAATATTTCATGGAAGTGTTCAGACCCTTGGAGAACTTCAAACCATTACATGGAACTGGTTTCTGTTCCCGTTGCCACAGTCAGTACCAGGTCTCTGTGCAGCTTTGACATTAAAGAATTCTTCCACTTCAGCAGGAGTCCCAGAATACTCTCAGTTGATTCTGGAGAGCTCTGGACAGAACTGGGTGGATGTTCAGGGCTCCTGTGTAAATCAGCCTGAAGCACTGGGTGCTCTGAGAGCTCTTTTCATTGCAGGTTTAAATGCCAAGTGAGCAGCAGTGGTGCAGTGGATGGAACAAATGGATTTGGGGCACAGAAATCACCAAATGCCAAAGTGCTGTTTAAGACATTGCTGCTGCCCAAACCTCTCTTGGCTGCTGTTGCCCTACTGGAAACAAATCTGGGCTACTCATACTGGTGGCTGCTGGGACTATTTATCTGTTAATCTTGCTTAATTATGAGAAACTGGAACAGGGTTAATCTACAGCTGCATTTTCCACGCTGTGGCTGCTGTGCCAGGCTCCTGGGGCAGCCCTGGCTCTGTGACTCCCCCCGTGGCTCCCAAGGTCCCTGTCCCACCCGTTCAGAGACGTGCATGCTCCCACAGAATCAACATGGCAATTGTGGAGCCAAAGGCTGCCTGGATCCTTCGTAACAGCTGTAAATCTGGCTTAAGAAAATTCGTCTTAAGTTGATTAGGAGCAGATTAGAGCTGAAGCAGAATAAGGCACTCCTGTTAAACTCCTCAGGGATGGATGGCCTGCATTTCAGTTCAGTGCTTTTAAAAGCTCTCTGATTTCAGTCCCACCTCCACGGAGAACTCTGGACCCTCAGAAGGACTCTCAGGCCTCCAACTTTTGCCCAGGGCTGCAGTTGCTCTCTGTGAGTGGATCTTGTTGGTCAGGAAGGTCTTGGAGGAGCAGGGGTGATCCTGACGTGCATCCCAAGAGCAGGAGTGATCCCTGACCCATGTCCCAGGAGCAGGGGTGATCCCTGATGTGCATCCCAGGAGCAGGGGTGATCCCTGATGTGCATCCCAGAGCAGGGGTGATCCCTGATGTGCATCCCAGGAGCAGGGGTGATCCCTGATGTGCATCCCAAGAGCAGGAGTGATCCCTGACGTGCATCCCAAGAGCAGGAGTGATCCCTGACCCGTGTCCCAGGAGCAGGGGTGATCCCTGATGTGCATCCCAGGAGCAGGGGTGATCCCTGATGTGCATCCCAAGAGCAGGGGTGATCCCTGATGTGCATCCCAGGAGCAGGGGTGATCCCTGATGTGTGTCCCAGGAGCATGGGTGATCCCTGATGTGCATCCCAGGAGCATGGGTGATCCCTGATGTGCATCCCAGGAGCAGGGGTGATCCCTGACATGCAGCAGTGGCACTGCAGAGCCCCCCAGACGGTCTGTCTGGGCACACGGCTGCACAGCCAAGTGTTGTGCTGTAGTAAACTGAGGAAAATTACTGCCAAGTGCCTCAAAACCCCACTTGGAGGTTTTGGCTCAGGTGTGGTTCCTGTCTCTGTGATCCTCCTGGGACTTGCCTTAGCATCCTGAAAGGTGGAGGGGAATGCTGCTTGGGCTCTCGTGCCACCTAGCTGCTCCTCCTGCTGCCTTTATCTTGCCCTCCTCCTGCCTTTCCCTGCTGCTTTCAGCCGCTCTGCGCTCGGCCGTGGCCGAAATGCAATATTTCTGGGTGAAATAAAAGCCAAGCAGTAACGACCAGCATTGCTGCTTTAAAGCAGCTTCCCAGAACAATTATTGATGGCTCCCGTCGCTGCTCAAAGCTGAGTCTGAGGGCTCACTGCAGGACTGCTGCCGTAGGTCTCCAAAAGGTTTTGTTTCGTAAATGTTTCTGGATATTTTCACAGGACGTTTTTGGGGCTCAGTTTTTGGAGCACGTGTTGCAAAGCGGAGCGAAGCAGAACTCATTTCCTTCCTAATTCTTTAAACATTTTTTTTCGCGTCCTGCACGAAGCGGAGCGGGCTGGGGGCAGCTGGGCCAGGGTGTAAGTGATGCGATCCGGCCACCACGGCGCCGGTGGCCCGGTCCCGGTCCCGGTGTGCGGGGCTGCCCCGAGCGGCGATAACGCCCGCCCGCGCCGCGGAGCTGCGGCAGCGCTGTCCGTGCACCGCAGAGCTCCACACGCGGCTCCGCCCCGCCGCGCTCTGCCTTAGCGCGCCCGCCCGCGCCGCCGCCGCCGCCGCAGTTCCCGCGTTGTCGTGACGTCACAGCGGGGCGGGGCCGGCGGCGGCGGCGCAAGATGGCGGCGACCACGGGCGCGGGTGAGCGGGGCCGGGCCGAGCGGGGCCGCACCGGGACCGCACCGGGACCGCACCGGGACCGCACCGGGACCGCCTCACCCCGGGGCACCCGCGGGGCCACCTCACCCCGGGGCACCCGCGGGGCCGCACCGGGGACGGCGGGGCGGGAGGCGCCCGGAGGAGGGGTGGCGGCGGCCGGGGGGACGGGGCGGCGGCGCGGCCCGGTGAGGCGGGGCTGGAGCCGGAACCGGCCCCGCTCCCAACCGCGGGGCCCGGCCGCGTCTCCCCGGGGCTGCCGAGGCCTGGCGGGGGGAGCGGGGCCGTTCGGGTCCTGCGGGAACAGAACCGGGCACAGAACCGGGAACAGAACCGGGCACAGAACCGGGCACAGAACCGGGCACAGAACCGGGCAGGGCTCTGTTCCTGCCGGGGCTGAGCCTCTCTGAGGTGAGAGCGGCGTTCAGAGCCTTTAGCGCTGCTCCGCGAAGGCACTGGGGTTTTTATTGCCTTCAAACCTGCTCCACAACACCTGCGAATAGTTACACACGCTCTGCTTTGTGCATCATTGCACAGGAAACAAAAATACTGCCGGTAGATTTGAGGTGAGGGTTCTTTTTTTCCTGTTGACAGCCTCTAATGAACTTCAACAGATCAAGTAAATCAGAGTCGCTTCTGTTGAGGCAGTTTTATTTTCCTGTTTTCCTCGGTCCGTGGAGGGTTTCAGGTGTGCCCCTTGTTTTCAAATTGCACCCTCTGAAATTCCACTGTGTGCTCACCAGAAGGTGCCTGCTGGGGAGCTGACAGAAGTATTTCGGAGTTCTTTTTTTACAGGTAGTCCTCTCTCAATGACCACTGAGATTTTAAGGCTAACCATCACAGCGCCCATAATTCATATTAATCAAGTTAATAAAAACACTTTCCAAGTGCAGTGGTTGCTGTCCTGACAATTGTGTTACAGGTCTGTGTTTGAGCGTGTCGGGGCGTTGGTTCAAGACACAAAAGCTGTACCTTGGAAGGAGGGACCCCTCTTGCCCCGTGAGGTCACCTTCTCAGGGCTCCTTTCAGGCTGCTGGCTTTGCATTTTGGCTTTGGCTGCAAGAACAAGGCAAACTGGCTTCCTCTGCAAGCCAGTGCAGCTCTGAGTGCAGGGCTGTGTGCTCACGGAGGGGCTGGGCTGCACTGACACCCCCAGCACATCCCTTTGGCACAGGCTGTTGTCACCCGTGTGTCTGTGACGGCTGTCCCGTGTCCCCAGCTGGGAGCAGGGCCCTCAGGTGGCTCCAGGGCTAACTTAGAGCTGCAGGAAAGCCACAGTCAGGCTGGGAGCTGGAGCTGTAACTCATGGGCTGCCCTCACAGCGTTCTGCAGTGCTGGGGACAGGACAGAGATTTTCCTGCGTGGGTGACGAGGACAGCCCGTGGCCAGGTGCTGGCAGTGGCACTGCAGTGTCCCCTCCTCACCCTGCACTGCTGACCCCTCGCTGGGGGCTTGGGAAGGGGCCTCAGTGCTGCCTTCACTCAGCTGGCAAGCACAGGTTGCTAAAACTTGTTCCGTGGAGTCTTAATGTCTTTGTACTTGTCTGTAAAACACTGCAGGGCGTGTGATATCTTGAGTTCATGGTGCTGTAGCAATGGAGCCTTCAATTTTTCATTGAAGATGAAAAATGTTCATCTGTCTTCAAAAGCAGCTACTGACCCAGAGGAAGAAGTGGTAACAAATATCCCTGTAACCTAAAAAAGTCATAGGGCTGGTCCTGGCAATTAGGTAGGTAGATTAGATATTTGTATCTGTTAAGCAGAAAATATTAACAAAGGGAAAAAGCCAGCCCTGGGCCTGGAAGGAATGTTGGGATGTGAGGTCCCTGTGTACCACTGAGAGGGGAATCCTGTGTTGCTGGTGATGTGTGTTTAGCACTCACCCCATTACTAGGTGAATAAAAAAGGGTTGATTTCAATCATTTTAATGAGGCTGTTCCTAGGGGACTGCACTCTCTGTGTGTCCCTGCTTCACGCTGAGGTGTCCTGCAGGAATTCTCAGCTACCAGAGGTGATCTAGCAGGAATCCAAGGGTTCCTCAGAGGCTCCTGCACTTGCTGGGCTGCAGTTACACTACAGACCTTGCACCGCCTTGCTGTCCTGCAGATTTGGGGTTTATAATGAGTCAAAACCCAGCGTGCTGGCCTGGGGGATTGTGTTTCTCTAATTTTCACCCAGGGAAAAGCTTCCTGACCTCACTTAACCCACCTTCTCTCAGTTCAGGGTAGAGGATCTGGTGCAGGCCTGTGAGCACTGTGTTTACCAACAGCCTGGGAGTGCTGAGTAGTAAAATGGTTTGCTCAGGTTTAAGTTTTTCCAAGTCTGAGGCTGGTGAAGAAAGAACCAGTCACTGGGTGTATGGCTTAATTCTCCTGAGAGAGAAGAGCACAGCCTGGGGTTAGTGCACTGAGTTCAAAGTCTCTAAGTGCTGGGGGGCTGTGAACTCCCTGAAAACTCCACAGGACAGCAGCAGTGTGAATATTGAACTGTGCAGGTGCCCCTCGTGGGGCTCCTTGGAGTGACAGATCCTCAGCTCAAAGGAAACATTGCCAAGGGCTCTCTGGGACAGTAGGGAAAAGACTCAAGGGGAAGGGAAAAGTAGATGAAGAGAAAATTCAAGACAAATTCTGCCTTCTAAAAAAAGATGGACTGTAATTGCCTGAAATAGTGCCAGGGGAGTTGATTGGCAGAGCTTTGGTGTGCTTGTAATAAGGAAGATGCAGTAGATTGAATACAAAGTAAATAGTTCAGCACCTCTGATGTTGATGATTGGGATATTTTCAGTTTCAGGGATGTAAATTACATATATATTTTGACAAGCAGCATGCCTGGCTGAGAACAGTACTGATTAGTTGTAGGAATGCTTATACAGGAAAGGATCCTGGCAGGTGTAACACTGCCAGATTTGGCAGGGGGGAAAGTTTGATTTCGGGTTCAACTCCTGCAGTGGAACTGCACTTACTGATCCCCTGGGTGTGACCTGGGCTTGTGCCATCACCTGGGGCTGTGTGTCCCTGTGCATTCCCTGGGGCTGTGT
>CM031874.1:12531393-12545685 GCA_018697195.1 Certhia americana
GCGCATTATGGCGGCGACCACGGGCGCGGGTGAGCGGGGTGCCGGGCCGAGCTGTGCCGCACCGGGACCGCACCGGACCTCACCGGGACCGCACCGGGACCGCCTCCCCCGGGGCACCCGCGTGGGGCCGCCTCACCCCCGGTGGCAAACCCGCGGTCCGCGGCCGGGGACGGCGGGGCGGGAGGCGGCGGCTGAGGTGGCGGCGGCCCGGGGGAGCGGGGCGGCGCGCGGCCCGGTGAGGCGGGCTGGAGCCGGATCGCGCGGGCCCGCGCTCCCAACCGCGGGGCCCGGCCGCGTCTCCCCGGGCTGTCGCGAGCCTGCGGGGGGAGGCGGGGCCGTTCGGTCCTGCGGGCACTGAACTGGCACGAACGCGGGCACAGAACCGGAACAGAACCGTGCACAGAACCGGGCACAGATAACCGGGGAAACAGAACCGGGCACAGAACCGGCACAAGAACCTGGAACAGAACCGGAACAGATACCGGGCCAGACCGGGCACAGACACCGGGAACAGAACCGGGCAGGGCTCTGTCCTGCCGGGGGCGAGCTCTCTGAGGTGGAGCGGCTTCAGAGCCTTTAGCGCGGCTCCGGGAAGGCACTGGGGTTTTATGCCGTCCAACCTGCTCCACAACACCGCGAATAGTGTACACACGCTCTGCTTTGTGCATCATTGCACAGGAACAAAAAATACTGCCGTAGTTTGGGGTGAGGTTTCTTTTTTTTCCTGTTGAACAAGCCTGCGTAAGAACTTTAACTGATCAAGTAAATCAGAGTCGCTTCTGTTGAGCAGTTTTGATTTCCGTTTTCCTCGTCCGTGGGAGGGTTTGAGTGTGCCCCTTGTTTTGCAAATTGCCACCCTCTGAAATCCACTGTTGTGCTCTCCAGAGTGCCTGCTGTGGAGCTGACAGAAGTATTCTGAGTTCTTAGTTTTTACGTGGTAGTCCTCTCTCAATGAGCCACGGAGATTTTAGTCTAACCATCACAGTGCGCCATGAATCATATTAATCAAGTTAATAAAAACACGTTTCTCCATCAGTGGTTTCTGTCCTGAAGTTTGTGTTTACCGGTCTGTGTTTGATGTCTGTGTCGGGGGCGTTGGTTCAAGACACAGAAGCTGTGAGCCTTGGAAGAGGGACCCCTCTTGCCCAGGAGGTCACCTTCTCAGGCTCCTTTCAGGCTGCGAACTTTGCATTTTGGCTTGTGGCTGCAGAAACAGGCGAAACTGCTTCCTCTGCAAGCCAGTGCAAGCCCTCTGAGTCAGGCGGTGTGCTCACGGAGGGGCTGGGCTGCATTACCCCCCGGCACATCCCTTTTGGGCCAGGCTGTTTGTCACCCGTGTTGTCTGTGACTGAGGCTGTTCCCGTGGTCCCCAGCTGGAGCAAGGGCCCTCGGGTGGCTCCAGGGCTAACTTTAGAGCTGCAGCAAGCCACATCAGGCGTGGAGCTGGAGCTGTAACGCATGGAGCTTCCTCACAGCGTTCTGCAGTCTTGGACAGGACAGAGATTTTCCTGCGTGGTGACAGGACAGCCCGTGGCCAGGTGCTGCAGTGGCACTGCAGTGTCGCCCTCCTCACCCTTGCACTGCTGACCCCTCGCTGGGTGCTTGGACGGGGCCTCCAGTGCGGCCTTCACTCAGCTGGCACTCACAGATTGCTAAAAACTTGTTTCGTGGAGTCTAATGTTTTGGTACTGTTCTGTAAAACATGCAGGACGTGTGATAGTCTTGGTTCATGGTGCTTGGTAGCAATGGAGCGGCTTCAATTTTTCATTGAAGAGTGCAAAATGTCATCTGTCTTCAAAAGCAGTACTGACCCATAGTAAGAAGTGGTAACAAATACCGCGCGTGTAACCTAAAAAAGTCTAGGGCTGTCCTGGCAATTCGTAGGTAGATTAGATATTTGTATCTATTAAGCAGAAAATATTAACAAAGGAAAAAGCCAGCCCTGGGCCTGGAAGGAATGTTGGTATGGATCCAGGTGTACCACTGAGAGGGGAATCTGTGTTGCTGGTGATGTGTGTTTAGCACTAACACGCCCATTACTAGGTGAATAAAAGGTTGATTTTCAATCATTTTAATGATGCTGTTCTCTAGGGGACTGCACTCTCTGTGTGTCCCGGCTTCACGCGAGTGTCCTGCAAGGAATTCTCAGCTACAGAGGTGATTCTAGCAGGAATCCAATGGTTTCCTCAGAGCTCCTGCACTTGCATGGGCTGTCAGTTACAGCTACAGACCTTGCACCGCCTTGCTGTCTCAGATTTTGGGTTTTCTAATGATCAAAACCCAGCGTGCTTGGCCTGGGGGATTGTGTTTCTCTAATTTTCACCCTGGAAAAGCTTCCTGACCTCACTTAACCCACCTTCTCTCATTTCAGGGTAGAGGATCTGGTGCAGGCTGTGAGCACTGTGGTACCAACAGCCTGGTAGTGGCTGATTAGTCAATCTTTGCTCATGTTAAGTTTTTCCAGTCTGAGGCTGGGGAAGGAAAGAACCAGTCACTGGTTGGGTATGGCTTAAATCTCCTGAGAGCAAGAGCAAGCTGGGGTAGTGCAGCGTGAGTTCAAAGTCTCTAAGTGCTGGGGGGCTGTGAAACTCCCTGAAAAACTCCACAGCACAGCAGCAGTGTGAAATACTGAACTGTGGCAGGTGCCCTCGTGAGTGACAGATCCTCACTCAAAGTGGAAACATTGCCAAGGGCTCTCTTGGACAGTAGTGAAAAGACATGCGTCAAGGGATAGAAAAGTAGATGAAGATAGAAAATATCAGACAAATTCCTGCCTTCTAAAAAAAGATGGACTGGTAAGTGCACGTGAAAAGTGCAGGGGAGTTGATTGCAGAGCTTTGTGTGCTGTAATAGAAGGATGCAGTGTAGATTGAATACAAAGGTAACTAGTTCAGCACATCAGCAGAACTAGATGTTGATGAATTGGATATTTTCATTTTCCGGATTAAATTACATAAATATTGACAGCAGCATGCTGGCTGAGAACAGTACTGATTCGCGTAGTGATGCTTAGCAGTGGAAGGATCCCTGGCGTGTAACACTGCCAGATTTGGCAGGGGGGTAAGTTGTGCTTTCATGGTTCAACTCCTGCAGGTGGACTGCACTTAAAAAAACCTGGGGGATCCCCCCCGGGGTGTGCCCTGGGCTTGTGCCCACCCGTGGGTTTGTGGTGCGCCCTGCGCCCTCCCTGGGGCTGTGTGTCCCTGTCTGTGCTCCCGTGGGGGCTGTGTGGTCCCTGTCTGTGGGCCATCCTTTGGCTGTGTGTCCCTGTCTGTGCATCCTGGGGCTGTGTGTTCCCTGTGCCATCCTTGTGGCGTGTGTCCCTGTGCCATCCCTGTGGCTGTGTTCCCTGTCCTGTGTGCCATCCCTGTTGCTGTGGTTCCGCTGTGCCATCCCTGTGGCTGTGTGTCCCCTGTCTGTGCCATCCCTGTGGCTGTGTGTCCCTGTCTGTGCCATCCTGTGGCTGTTGTTCCCCTGTGCCATCCTGGGCTGTGTGTCCATGTCTGGCCTCCCTGGGGCTGTGTGGCCTGGCCGATTCCCTGGCTGTGTGTCCCCCTTGTCGGTGCCCCATGTGGCTGTGTGTCCCTTTCTTTTGCGCTCGTCCCTGGGGCGTGTGTCCCTTGCCATCCCTGGGGCTGTGGTCCCTGTCTGTGCCATCCCTGGGGGCTGTTGTGTCCCTGTGCCATCCCTGGGGCTGTGTGTCCCTGTCTGTGCCATCCCTGTGTCTGTGTTCCCGTCTGTTGCCATCCCTGGGGCTGTGTGTCCCCTGTGCCATCCCTTGGCTTGTGTCCTTGTCTGGCCATCCCGGGCTGTGGGGTGTTCCCTGGTGCCATCCTTGTGGCGTGTGTCCTGTGCCATCCCGTGGCTGTGGGTCCCTGTCCTGTGCATCCCTGTGGCGTGTGTCCCTGTGATCCCTGGGGCTGTGTGTCCCGGTCTGTGCCATCCCTGTGGCGTGTGTCCCTTCGGTGCCAGCCCTGTGGCTGTGTGTCCTGTGTCATCCCTGGGGCTTTGTGCCCTGTCTGTGCCATCCCTGGGCTGTGTGTCCTGTGCATCCTGGGGTCTGTGTGTCCCGTCCTGTGCCATCCCGGTGGCTGTGTGTCCCTGTCTGTGCCACCCTGGGGCTGTGTGTCCTGTGGCCACCCTGGGTTGTGTGTCTGTCTGTGCCATCCCTTGTCTGTGGTGTGTCCCGTCTTGCCGATCCCTGGGGCTGTGTGTCCCTGTTCCATCCCTGGGGCTGTGTGTCCCCTGGTGCCATCCGCTGGGCTGGTGTCCTGTGCCACCTGTGGCTGTGTGTCCCTGTGCCATCCCTGTGGCTGTGTGTCCCTGGGCCATCCTGTGGTCTGTGTGTTCCTTGTCTTTGCCACTCCGGGGCGGTGTTTCCCTGTCTGTGCCATCCCTGTGCTGTGTGTCCCTGTGCCCTCCCTGTTGCTGTGTGTCCCTGTCTGTGGCCTCCTGTGGGGCTGTGTGTCCTGTGCCATCCCTGGGGCTGTGTTCCCTGTCTGTGCCATCCCTTTGTGCTGTGTGTCCCTGTGCCATCCCGGGTCTGTGTGTCCCCTGTGTCCATCCCTGGCGGGCTGTGTGTCCTGTGCCTCCTGTGGGCTGTGTGTCCCTTGCCATCCCGTGTTGGCTGTGTGTCCCCTGTGCCACCCTGTGGCTGTGTGGCCTTGTCTTTGCCATCCCTGGGGCTGTTGTGTCCCTGTCGTGTGCCATCCCTGGGGCTGTTGTTCCCTGGCCATCGCTGTGCTGGTGTGTCCCCTGTCTGTGTCCATCCCTGGGGGCTGTGTTTCTCTCTGTGCCATCCCTGGGGCTGTGGTGTCCCCTGTCTGGGCCATCCCTTGGGCTGTGTGTTCCCTGTGCCACCCGGGGGCTGTGTGCCCTGTGCCACCCTGGGCTGTTGTGTCCCGGTCTGTGCCATCCCTGGGCTGTGTTGTGCCCTGTGGCCCTCAGACTGATGTTTAGTCCCTCTGTTCCAAGGAACCTGCCTGAAGCATGGAAAGTAGATCCAGTGCTGAAGCTTGCAGAGAACAGAAAACACCTCAGATTGCTGAAGTGCACAGGAAATTATTTTTGTGTCTACAAAACATCTCAGTACCTGTCTGCATCATCAGAGTGGAAATTGTGCCTGTAGAGACAATGCAAGAAATCCAAAGTTCCTGCCTCCTGAAAGCTTTGGTGACAATTGCTGAAAGCCTTTTAATTGGTTTTAAGTATTCCATCACTTCAGAAACTTTCTATAGCATTGTGACAAGGAATGGCTTGTGTATTTTTTACAGTCCCAGTGCTGCAAGGATAAACTGTCCAATTCATTATCTGCAGTCAATGCAGAGACATGAAACACTGACTGGAAAGGATGTAATTAAGGCTGAATATCAAATGCACAGAAACAAGCAACAGAAAGCACTTTAATGTATTGAGCAGCAGAGGTGTTTAAAGCTGTTGGATTTCAGCTCACTTGAGTTACTGTAAATCAGGAACTGTATAGGAAGCAGAGTTTAAATTGTCCAGAAAGGCCAGTTTGGTTGTTAGCAGTGAAGATGTGGAAAAACCTTCATAAAAGACAATTCCTGTCCTTGCAGCCCCGTTTTTTGGGTGCTTTGCTGAGGTGTGCTGTGCCTGAGTCCTGAAGAGAAGTGCTTGGAATTCGATCTCACTTTAGAAAGAAGAGATGAAGGTGTGGTTGGAGTTTTTCAGAAGTGTATTTTGTGTTGTACTGCCACTGATCAGGAAGATTGGAGGAGTTGATCTCCCCCCCCAAAGGCACACGGCCTGCCTGGTTTCACAGTGCTGTTCTCAGCTTCACAAGGTGTCTGGATGTGAAATTGCTTTGGCTCCATAACTGAGGAAAATGGAGATGGAAAAGTGTGGTCTGTGAGTGAGAAAAATCTCAGCCTTGATCATTCTTGAAGTTGTTACAAGACACATTCAGTCTATCTGTATCCTTAGTAGTGCTGCATTAAAAGGTGAATCTGAGACTGCTTTAAGATTTTTTTTCCAAGTCCAAGCTGACATTTAACTGTCTTTCAGGATAATTCTGTTCTTCCTTTAGTGACAGGGCAGATTCCTTTTGTCCCCACTTCAATGAGCCTTGCAGCTCATTAGTTTACAAACAGCTGGGTTGTGAGGTGCCAGGGAAATTTCTGACAAGGAAAACAGAAGGTTTGGTTGAAAGCTGAAGAGGATGTCATGAGGTCACCCAGTTTCTTACCTGCAGCTCTGAGCTCTGTGAAGTGCAGTCTGTGGCTCAGTTCTCCTCTCTGGTTGCCATAAAATGATCTCCTTAAAGTTTTGTAGCTCATGAGCTCGTGTGTGGGCTCGAGCAAGTGCACGTTGCTGAAAGGTGTACTTTGAGAAGGATTGTTCCAGTCTGGCACTGGTCAATACAGTTACAATTTACCTTTCACCAGTTTGCCATTGGGATTAATGCTGACTATCTCCTTTTGCTCTGAAATTTCAGTTCCATTTCTGGGAGTGTTTCTGTGAGGTCAGGCAAGCTGCAAGTGAAGCAGTTAGTGAGATATTACTGTATTTATGTTCCAAATGAAACTGCTATTTGAGAGTCATTTGAACCGTAGTGAAGGCCAAATAAAAATGCATAACTGAGAGTGCTGTAGACAAGCTGATTGCTTTTTAATTGCCTCTCACTTTATTTGGGCTTTCTTGTGTTAAATGAAGGGCTCTTAGAAAAACAGGTTGGTTTGGTTGCTGCCTTGGGAGTCCCCATTGCTACACTGAGGGGGTTATGCAAGGTATTTACTGAGGGGTGGGAGGAGGGAACGCCAGGAACTCCTGATGAACATCTCCTGACTCTGCAGCTGCCCTGCTCCAATTCAGCATGCTCAGTATTTGACAAATGCTGTGCATGCCTAGGACAGATCTGGCCTCTTTCTAGGAATCTTGGTGGCCAGCAGACACCATGGGATGTGTTTGTGCATCATCACAAGCCATAAAGTTCCTGTGGCTTCTGAGGTTTGGGCCCCGGCAGATTGCAGATGAGGAGGAGCATCTTTCCAGGCTGACCAGAAGGATGAATCTGCTCTTTGTTCTGCCTTGCTTAAGGGAAGTTTATTTAGATAAAGCATTTATGGGCATAATCTTCTGTATTAATATATGTGATTTTCTTACTGTTGAATGAATTTCCTGCGAATCTGTCAGGGAGGGAGCTGAATTGCCACCTTCTGTAGTAGCTGAGGTGATGGTCCTTCTACACCCTGAGCTTTAGAATAGAGAGAAAATATGTTTAGAAAGCAGTGATGCTGTTGGACAGGGTCATGTCTTCTGAGATGAGCAGTTATCTGCCATGATGACTTTATTTCCCTTGAAGTGCATAAAACTCAAATGTGTGTCCTTCCCTTTGGGCACCCCGTCACCGTGATGCCCCCGCAGTGCTCCCCAGGAGCAGTTCCTGTGCAATGAACACTCATTCCCATTCCTGATTCCCCTGGGACAGGAATCAGTGCACAGCGTGACTCGCCAGCTCTCTGGACACCTCACACTTGCCAAAGAACTCTGAAATCCTCTGTGACTCTTTTATGGCTCTGATTCATGCTGGATTCATGCTGAATCAGAGCAGCTGTATCTGGGGAGAGCTCAGCAATTAAGTTGCCTTCCCTTCCGGTAAGGTTGTAAAGCCAAGCCCAGCTCTGGGTAGCAAATGTCAGAACTAAAGCTGCCTTTCAGTCCTGGTGCTGACCTGCTCGAATATGTACGTAGTGATGTCATTTTTAATGGCTTGGCTCAGTGGACAGGGTGTGATGCTCAGAGGAATCATTCAGAGCTGATGCTCAGAGGAAGGGTGGACTGGCAATATTTTTGATTTTCTTCTTTGGTGTGTGGCCTGTGTCTGCCATAAAGCTGATTTCTCCTGGGTTATTTAGTTTGTAAATGCCAGTGAATTGTCTTTGCCCCACTGGTAACTATGAAATGGTGTTATTAAGGAGCAAGGCACAGGCACAGAGATGATGCTTGTCAAGCGTTGTGATGTTGTGGTGTGGAAACGAGAGCTTTTTGGCATTGCTGTGACTCATTCCAGGTGGGTATTCCACAGACTGATGGCTGCTCTGGGGTTCTGATAACAGCCTCTGTGGCATCCCCTGCCCTGGGGAAGAGCTGCTGGGTCCCCTCCAGAAGGATTTTCTGTTTGCCCTTCCACTCTGGCCCCTTTTTTCCCCAGGGCAGCAGCAGGCAGGGCTGGAGCCCAGGCAGCAGTTTAGCTGTGAGTCATTCCCCATCAGCAGCTCTCCCCTGCATCCTCTACAGCAAAAGCAGGGAAATAGCTGGGGGGTGTGCAAGCAAAGGTTGCACCTTGTGCTCCGTGTCTCTTATCCCAGGTGTTGGAGCTGGGCTGCTCTGCCTCCCCAGACGTTGGGAATAGGATTCAAAGTGGGATGTTCTCCATTATTGTACTGGGGAGAAGGAAATCTCCCTGGTTTGCTGTCTGCTTGGAGGAGAAATGTGCCAGCAAGTTACAAAGGGCAGAAATTCCGTGGTGGTGGAGGTCACAGGTCCAGAGGATGCTATTGCTGCTGACAAAGCCCATTTCAATTAACTTCAGATTAACCTACTAATGTGAAAGAGTTTTATTTGCTTTGAAAGGTTATTTCTAAAGCTCTGAGTGAGTCAACTGCAGTCAAGCCTCTCATGGTGTCATTTTGTAGAAACTTCTAAATTTTTATACTATAAATCATATAGACAAGTGCTAATTAGAGCTCCATAACACTGGGTGTACCTTTGAGGGAACAGAGATTTCCTTTCATTCTGCTGCCTGTTGTAACATGTGGCCTGTCAGCCTTCTAGAATGTTTATTTGAGGATACCTTGATTTTGCTTGTAAAATCCAAGCTAAATATGGGAATAGCCTTTTCGAAATGCTGAAATATTGTCATTCAAAAATCGGTATTTTCATGGTTTTGCCCAAAATGTAGATCTGCAGAATGACCAAAAGTATCAGTGAATTCCTCTAGCTTTTTTTCTTTACTAGATTTCTCAACTGCAAATATTTTTCTGATTGTTTCAGGAGTAAAAGTTCCTCGTAATTTTCGTCTTTTGGAAGAACTTGAAGAAGGTCAGAAGGGAGTAGGGGATGGAACAGTTAGCTGGGGCCTTGAAGATGATGAGGATATGACACTTACAAGATGGACAGGAATGATTATTGGGCCTCCAAGAGTAAGTATCCATTAAATACTAAAATAGTACTCTTACATTTTTTATCCCCTTCTCCTAAGCTAACCACTGAAGTAGAAAATAAACAAAAGGCAAAAGAGTGAAAAAACACTTTAGGAAGTGATTTATGTTGAAGTTCTGTATAGTAATGGGTTTCATGTATCAGCATGGCTTTTTGCTTATGATTTGAAACGTTTTGGTGCCTTTCTCTGGTTAGTTCTGTTACTTGTCTGCTTTATATTTGCAGATTCAATAAGACATAACTTTTGAGATCCCAGAATTCTAACATCCTGTACCCTTGAATCCAGCAAGGTTTAAGATGCCTCAGCTGCTGCAGGTGCCAGGGGATGCTCTGTGCTGGTTTTTTTGCTGGTCCTGTTCAGTTTGTGGGGTGCTGTTAATTGCAGCAGTTCTTACAAACTCTTGTAGAATTTCAGCTGACTGAGGAAACTCAAATTGTAGTGATTTCAGTCTCTCGTCTGAATGTCCTCTCCCAAAGCACCATCCTATAATGCAGCTGCTCTTTGTGGAGTGTTGTTGTGTTCCCTTTCCCCCCCAGCCCTACTAAACTGTGGGTTTGCACTCCAATAGTGAACTTGAGGGCTTAGTTGTGTGTTGATTGTGTGTCTGTTCTGAGACCAGAACTTGTCTGCTGTCTCCAGTTTCACTGTTGTGTTTCCTCAGTGCCCTTTGATGGAGTGCAAGCAGCCAGTTCTCCTTCCTGCAACAGCACATGTCTTCTCCATCTGCCCTCAGCCCCATTTCTCAGTAATTCCAGGGGTCATTACATGAAAACCTTTACAGACCTTTAATCATGTTCCTGCTCTCTGTTCCCATTCTGTCAGTTGTCCCTTTTTTGACATGCACTGAGCTGGTACAGGAACATGTATTATGAAGGCATTATTCATGCAGTGTTTCTGTCTCACCCAGAGTGTTGTTTACATGTTGTCTGCCTTTGCTAATCTCTCCCCAGTCACGAGCATTTCATTTGTTTATGATGTACCCGAATTGTTTTCTAGAACAGCATTTGATTTTAGAACATTAGGAGAGTGCTAATCAGCCTGCATTAAGGCTGTGAAGGAAGCTCACTGTGTGCATAGGCTTTATGGAAAATTTAAACAACCTTGAAATCTAATTTAGAAAATTAAATAGGAATTGAAATGTGCAGACAGGAGCATGCAGCCTTGCCAGCAGTGATGGAAATTTGCAGTTCTTGTCGTGCTGCAAACCAAGGCTGCAGGATCATTACAGCAGAGCACTCAGCTCTGCCTCTCCTCTTTTTCTGACACACTTAGGAGCAGAAATCTTTCCAGCTGCTCCCTGCACAAAGACCAGCAGAGTTCAGTGCCCTGGAGAAACATTTGGGACTCAGAATATTAAAAAATGAACTAGAACCAGGTGGTCAGCATCATGTCTGTGTGGCTGCCCACACTTTTGGTAGTTCCCATGTTCCTAAAGTAGCCACTGCTTTAACCAAATGCTTATTGAACTGCCTGATGTAATTGTTTCCCCCTTTCTTTTCCCCTCAGACAATTTATGAAAACAGAATATACAGCCTTAAAATAGAATGTGGGCCTAAGTATCCAGAAGCACCTCCATTTGTAAGATTTGTAACAAAAATTAATATGAATGGAGTAAATAGTTCTAATGGAGTGGTAAGTTTTTTTTGCTTTTATTCATTTTAGTGTTGGGTTGTTTTTTTTTTTTTATTTTTGTGCAGCTTCAGTGCTTTGTTTATACCTGTAGCTTGCTTAGCTACTCATTGCTTGTGGTGCTGTTTGTTGGAGGAGGAAAAGGGGTAGGAGGGAAGTGGACAAGTGGAGATTTATTATGCTTTTAGGAAAATCCTTGCTTTTGACTTCTCCCATTCAGATTTCATGTGGGCTCTTTAGTTGGGGGTGTGGGGGAGTTCAGTGTAAGCAGTGCACCAATTCTGACTGCAATGGTCTTTTTGTCTGTTTTAGGTGGACCCCAGAGCCATATCAGTCCTAGCAAAATGGCAGAATTCTTATAGTATCAAAGTTGTTCTGCAAGAGCTTCGGCGTCTAATGATGTCTAAAGAAAATATGAAACTTCCTCAGCCACCTGAAGGACAATGTTACAGCAATTAATTAAAAAAAAAAAAAACAAAAACAAACAAAAAAAAAACCAACATGCCCCCCTTATTCAATTTAAGCTGTCTTCATTTTCCACAGTAGTAAATTTTCTAGATGCATCTTGTAGACCTCAAAATACTGGAAAGGAAGTTCCCATTCAAAGGAAGTTTTTCTTGAGATACTGTAAATGATACTAATTTTTTTTTTTTTTTTTCATTTGAAATATAAGTTGTGCTATAACAAATAATCCTGTCGTGTAACCACTGTCCACATAGCTGAACTTCTGGTATCAGGAAAAGTCTATTTAAATTTATTACTGTCAAGACCAGTGTGGCACATCCAACTTAACTGTGAAAGGATCCATCCCACAATCACTTTGCTGTGTGTCTGGCCTGGGTTATCTTTTTTCTTTCTCTGTCTTTTGCAATAGAGTCGAAGCTCAGGGCTATTTATTAGAGTAGACACAAAGGTTTTTGCTTCCAGTGCTCCACTGGGCTGTATGGACTACTACTGGGGATGTGTGCTAACCTCAGTCATCCCTCCCTTTGTGCTCGCTCTAGTAAAGGCTGAATGTGACTGTGGTCGTTCTGGGGTTTTTATTATTTTTTTTTTTAAATGCCCTGATAATCTGGGGCAGGCTTTCCTTCTTTCCTTTGGCCAAGGCATAGATTGTATTTCTCTTCCTGGTCCCCCTCACCAGTGACGTGAGCTTTGGGTGAGGGATTCAGGGTTCTTTTAATCTCTTCCCTCTTCCCCTCTTTTTAGTGGGGGTGCTGCTTTCTTTTTGCCCCTCTTGGTGACTCCTCTCCCCCCCTGGCCCAGGGGTGAGCATCGGGGCAAGAACTTGACCTGTTCCCTCCTGCTTATCATTTTGGTTTTGCAACAAATTTAGTCTTCACCAGCCTGGGAAACAAGAATTCTCTGTTCTGCTGGCAAACGTGGGTTTTCCCTTCCCTCCAGCACTGCTGCCACACCGCCGAGCTGGCCAGGGCCGTGCTCTTAGATAGGCTTTGACGTGGGGAAAAGAGCAGTAATTTCCCAGGATTGCCCAAACCTTCTGCTGCCAAACTTCAGTGAGGGAGACTCTGCACGGAGAGATTGTGAGCACACTCCAGGTACCCTCAAATCGCTGTGTTTTGGTGCTTTGGATTGACCCAAGAATGTTCATTAACAAAACAAAACCCGCGTTTGCTCCTTCTAAAGGTGTAACAACCACAGACAAATCAAATCTGGGTGGTAGATTTTTAATAGGGTTCTGTAAGTTTTAGAAATCTCTTCAGTGAAGATTTTGGGGAAGTGGTGGCACAGCAGATTAAGGACCTTGATTGGATTTGCATCCTGGCAAATCACTGCCTTTTCTGGTTTACTGTTCTGGACCACTAACTGCTGCAATGTGGATGCAAGCTTACAGGAAACCAACCTAGTGTGTCCTAAGTTTTATGAAAAAATTCAGTGTTTGTGTAAAAAAAAAGAAAAAAAAAAGGAAAAAAAGAAAAGAGTAAAAATAAACACATTTTAAAGCAGCAGCTGTCAAGTCAATGAACAATTGATGTTTCCATTAACTCCTGAGGAAAATATTAGTTGTAAGGATTTAACATCCTCTGTACTGAAAGTTTAACATAACAGTATTCCATAAGCAGCCTTTTTATTGTATCAGACCATTGCCTGATTTTAATATAATAAAAAGTGTGCATTAATATTAGAAGGCTTTAATTGTATTTATGTTTAGAATTTTGATCCCTTATGGAATTCTCGATTTGTTGGAAGCATCTTCCTACAGATCACCTTTAGCTGACAGAATGTCAAGTGGTGGTGAAAGGCAATTGTCTCTATCCAGCTGCTGCTGCTGTGCCAAGGAACATCTGTAGTTTTGGTTTAAACATCAGGAGAGGCCCAGGAGCTGCCAAGGGGTTCCTGGATCCCTGTGCTGCCAGGGCCTTGCTGTGCTGGAGCCCCGAGGAGATGGAATCATCCCCGTACAGCTGCATGTTCCACTGTCAAGGTCAAGGAGTATTTCACAACTTGAAATTTTCAGTGTTTTCCTCAGATAGTGAAGAGTGTCTCTGCCTGCAACACGCCCTGCAAGGAGCTGAGCTTTTCCCCCGGTCTGGGTAAAAACAAAAATGTTGTCGTTTTCCCAGTTCCAAGTGTCTCCAGTTCAGAGGATTGCCGGAAGGTCCTGATGCATTCTCGGCAGTGATGGGCTCAAACAAGGTTCTTCCTGAGCTGGGAATGACCTTGTGAAGCTTTGTGAAACTTGCTGCTGCTTTCTGGGCTGGAATGAATGCTGCTCCTCCTGGGGCAGCCCCGAGGCTGTCTCTGAAGACAATGGGACTGTGTGTGTTTATTTAAAATAGCTTCGTGTCAAAGGTGGTAAATGGGCATTGGAACAACGTGATAATTACAGCGGGCTGCTTGATTGTCCCTTTTTCACAGTGCCCTTGTCCTCTTTGGGAGGTGATGGTTGGTGCATGTTTGGGACCTCCCTGAACCTCCCTACTTCAAGTAATGATTTTAAAGCCGTGAAAACTCTGGTTTGCTTTGCGAGTTGTACAGGTGAGAGCGTCCCACGCTGGCTGGGAGCTGTGCTGGCAGGAGCCACTGTTGACAGCACCTGCCAGACAAAGCTGGATGCTGCTTTGAAAAAAGGCTTCACTGTGACTGTTATCCCCCAGGAGTGGCACTCTCGGGACACCTCAGAGCTCCGTTGCTGTTCCCACAACCAAGGAAGAGCGGTGTGGAAAATAAACCCCTTGGGAGGCAGCTGCCACTGGAGCGGCTTGGTGGCTCTGTCAGTGTCACCTGTGCAGGGGAAGGACACACCCAAAGTGCTCAGGTGACCCCTGCCAGCCTTCAGCCTGTGTCCCTAACCACTGTTCAGAGAAAGCTGTGAAGGGATAATAAATAAACCGAGGGGATTGGCCGTGAAATAAATGTGCTTAGAGCAGGTGCTGCTGGAGGTGGCTGAGCAGCACCGGGAGGAGACTGCTCTGAGCCGGACCCACCGTGCACCGTGCCCGGTGTGCAGAGGGTCCCGG
>CM031874.1:12551407-12576823 GCA_018697195.1 Certhia americana
TGTCCCCCTGCCCTGCTTTGTCCCCATTCCCTGCTTTGTCCCCATTCCCTGCTGTGTCCCCCCTACCTCACCGAACAATCCTGACCCCCCAGCAAAGCCCAGCCCTGCCGGAGCCAGCTCCAGCCCTTTCACAGCTGCTGGAGTCAGCCGAGCACAGCTGGTGGCACAGACCCCGCAGAGAGTCCCACAGAGCCACCGCAGCCACAGCGAGGGTGTCAGGAGGGACAGGAGACCCAGGAGGGCAGAAGGGACCCGCAGAGGGGGCTCAGCACCCTCGGGTGTGGGACAGGAGACCCAGGAGGGCAGAAGGGACCCGGTAGTCGGGAGGGGACAGGAGACCCAGGAGGGCAGAAGGGACCCGCAGAGGGGGCTCAGCACCCTCGGGTGCAGGACAGGAGATGCCCAGGGTGCAGGGCAGGAGCGGGGGCAGCCGTCAGAGGCGCGTCTGGCCGGGCTCTTCCCCACCTCCCCGGTAATTAAACGGCAGCCTCTGATGCATGTGGAAAAGGAAGGAGAGAAAGAAAAAAGGATCAGCAAATCCAAGCGCTTAGATTACTGTTTACCCCCTCGAGGAGCACAGAAGTATATTGTCCATTTAATAGAAGCCTATAAATCACTGAAAAACATTTATAAAATAATTGAAGGTAATGGGAACCATTTGTTTAAATAACATCACGTTCATGCCCCAGAGGTGCAATAAAAGTTAGATTAATTGATAGGATTTTATATCTCACTGTGAAAAACTGAGTCACATTCTAGACACCGACAGTTTGGGAAAGTTGCAAATTCATCAGGCACCCAGCTACTATCAAAATAGTCTCTTCCATGTGAAGAGGCACATTTATATGACCCTGAAGGGTTTTGGGATGAGAACTATTTACTTAAACTGTGAAGTGAACTAGCCAGTGTGAGATCCTGACCCAGATTGGGGTTTTTTCCTTCCTCTTCTATCTGCTGTTGCATTTTTTTCCCATTATGATAAAAAGCAAATAAATATCTCTAAACCAGAGGCTCATTCCTAATCCAGGGCTCTAGTGTCCTGCATCCATCTGTGCCCATGGGAATGGCACCTCAGAGGCACCAAGGGAGGAGGCTGGAGCAGGGATGCAGGGCTGGGGCCAGCCCCCATCCTGGGCTGCTCTCCCCCAAAGGTTGCCCAGTGCCAGTTCAGGGCAGGGTTTGCTCTCCTCGGGCTCCTCTGCCTGCAGCCTGGGCCAGCAGCGAGCTGTTCTCAGGGTGGGAACCATCTGACCCTCCCCTTTTCCCTGTAACTCTGCTTTGTGGCTTACCTGGTGTGAGGGCAGAAAAGTAGAACAGAGCAGGGGTCTCAGCAGAAGGGCCCTTGGTGGGGTGCTGGGAGCTGTGGGCAGGGGCTCCCTCACTGCCCACACTCTGCTCTGCTTTTACCTGGTTTTCCCCAAGCTCCATTTTCTCTTCTTTTTTTTCTCCTTCCATCAACTCTGATTTGCCTGAGGCCAAAGTGAGCCAGGGCTGTGCCAGGAGGGACTGTGGCACTGTCACCCCCAGGTGACCCCATGGTCCTGCAGCCCCTGGTGCCAGCAGCAGGGACATTGCACTGATTGAATCTGGGCTGTTCAGTGGCTCAATCAGCCCCGGGGTGGAGCTGCACCCACAGCACAGGTGTGTCCCCAAATGCGGCCCCTCGGGGTGGGTGACACGGTGAGGACCCAGTTCCTGGGACCCTCAGAGTCCCAGGCCAAGCCCATCCCTGGGGAAGGAGCTCCCAGCCACCCCCGGCAGCGCTGCCGAGCCCCGGCTTCGCATCGGCTTTTGATAAAGGCTCCCTGTCAAACAAGGGCTGAATAAATCATGATGTGTTACCAAGACGCATTACAGCTTTTAAAACAACCACCATGGCATTCTACCCCACGGACTGATGAGTCTGGGGATGCCAGATCCCTGGCGCTCCGCAGCCTTGCTGGAGCCAGCTCACATCTGGAGTGCAGTAAACGTACCCAGAAGCAAGAAAGCAGCTCTGTAAGGGTCAGGAGTACAGAGAGCGGCTGCTGACTCCAGGCGCCACCCCAAAACCCACATGCATTTCCTTGTGTAAACACATGTGGCCAAAAGGCAGCCATGGTCACCTTTCTCCAACGTGAGCCCTATAAAACCGCCAGCAAAGTGAGGAACAATGTCACTATTATTGTTTTAGAGGAATTCCTCCGAAGCAGAAAAGCATAGCCGGGCTGCCGACAAGGGTGTCTTTAAAAGCAGGGCTGACAATTGACTCCAGAGCCGAGGGGAGGAAAAAAATTCCCCCGGGGTTGATCATTTGCAGTTGTTGGGGGCTCCCAGAGCCACCCGATAACCTGCTGGGTCCTGCTGCCAGAGGCACAGCTGGGCACAGCTGGGCACGCAGAGCCCTGACACACTCATCACCCCAGTGGGGACGGTGCCAAGGCAGCCCACCCCAGGGATGGGGTGCTCTGGGGCCAGCCCAGGGGAAGCCCAGGGGGTTGGGTTTGGATGCTGGTGGAAAACTTCCACGGAGCCCCCTCTATCTCAGCAGTGTGCAGGGAATGGGCTCGCTGAGAGCCAAGCAACTGCTCCCAAAGTCGTGCTGGGTTTGTTGCCCCAGAAGAGGATTTTCCCCCCACCCAGTATCAGCTGCATCTGCCGCCCTGCTGATGCAATCAGAAGTGGCTGAGAGTTCACTGTACCTAGAAAAGAAATCCTCGTGTGCCTCCAGGAGAGGGCTGAGCAGGGCACATTTGGGGTCTGGGCCTGCTTTTCCTTGGGGAGTCCATGGATGGAGACCTTGTAGCTGCTTCTCCTTGGGGATTTATTGCCTGTCTGTAAAACCAGACGTGGGCTGCCAGAAGCAGCGGGAGCGATAACCTGGAGCCAGATCCTGCTGGTAATGGGGAACCATGGCCTGGAGCTGCCCCAGCTGCAGCCTGAGGGCACCGAGCACAGACCCCCCAGCACTGCCCAGGAGGGCTGGGACCTGGCAGCAGGCACAGGACCCCTGCCAGCAGGGATGCCACCCTCTGTCCAGAGCCTCAGTGAACAGGGCTCCAGCACCAGAGGGTCTCCGAGCCCCTGGGCAAGAGGGTTTTGGGGACAGGACAGAGAAGGGGCTGTGAATATGTAGGGAGGTGCAGATAGGATGACTCGCCAGGCTTAACACCTGATTGGGATGACCTTGCTCCTGGATCAGGGCCGTCCTCTAGCGACCACAGATGAACATTTGAATTTCACTGATAAGCCCATCAAATAGTTGAGTGTGTTAGAGACTGTATGAATGCACTGCAGAAAGTTTCTTCAGTGAGTCAGGGTCCCAAAACCTTTCTTTGGGGAGCTTATCTTATCAGGCAGGGATGCCTCGCTCCCCAGGAAACTGGGCCAGCTCAGCCTGAGTAATGAGGCTCTGAGCAAGAGCATTGCAAAACTAGAGGTGCTTTTTAAAAAGTCTGACATGGCAGAGAGAAGGGTGAGCAGAGAGGAAGAGGAGGCTTAGTCACGTTGGCCGTAGCCCAACCCCGTGGTGCTTCTCCAGGGCAAGGTCTTTAAAGTCCTTGCTAGGACAAAGCTGCACATCTGCCTTCCCCCTTTCCCTGAGAGAGAACCTGGGGGCTGTTCCCAGCCAAATCCACTCCTTAATTCCCTCCATCAGGGGCTGGGGCCAGCGAGAGGGACCGGCACCATCCCGAGGAGCCGAGCAGCGCCGTTCCCCCGCGGGGCCGGGGCTGTGCCGGGACCACCGTGGCCACCCTGGGCTCCCGGGGCCACCCGTGCCCTCCCTGGGGTGGCCGTGGGAGGATGAGCTGTCGGGAGCCACCGAGACAAACAGCGAGTTTGATGTCGAGTGAAAACAAACCATCTGGCCAGGAGCTGCCTCCCTCCTGCCGGAGCTGAGCCCGAGCCTGAAAAGCCCCTGCGGTCCTTCGGGTCCCCTCACCAGCGGGAACCAGGCGGGTGGGGAGCCAAAAGCTGCTGTAAATAACAGCAAAGGCTGGCTAAAGTTTGAAAGAGGCGAGTACTCCTGGGAAAGAATAAATCAGTGTCTGGGGAATGGACATCTAGGACCGGCCCCAAAAGGAGGAATATCAGAGCACAAGGATGGTGCCTTCCCTGCTCTTCCTTTCTCCCTGGGCTGATGGAGATCATGAATTTCCACTTACTTGGGAAATTCTTCCCAGGGTAAGCGCCAGCATTAAATTAAAACCTCCTTGGAGCCCTCCCCTAAAAGCCGGCGTGTCCCAGCCGCCGTCCGAGCGTGGCCGGCTGTGGGAATGCAGGGAGAGCGGTCCCGTTAGGAACATGCTGGGCATAATCCCTGGGGCTGGAGGAACAGGGAGCCCCCAAACCGCGGGGAACCCCCCCAAACCGCGGGGAGCCTTTGGTTACACTGTGTGTGCAAATCCCTGCACACCCACACACTGCAGAGGGAGAGGAACCCAGGGAGCTGCAGCTGCCAGAACAGCCTGGCCACGCTCTGCTCGCAGGGTGGGTGACCAGGACAGACCAGTAGTGACACGTCCTGTCCCCAGAACTGAGCACGGAGCTGGTGTGGGGGCCCCTGTGCCCTCCCTGTGTGAGGGTTAAGGCCCTTGCAGCACACAGCTACAGGACATGTGGGATTATTATTGTCATTACCTTCATCTTCTGTGTTTCAGAAAAGTGGTTGCTCTTAGGATGGGGATCTAGAGGTGGCTGTGGAGGAGCTGCCAGTGTTTGCTGCTGGGTTCTGTGAAGGTGGAAGAAAAGGGACTTTTTAATGTGGATTTTTCATAGTTGATAAAAAAATAAGAAGCTGTGTCTCTTTTGCCATGGCAGAGGGAAGTGTCACTAGTGATTAATGGCATTGTGAGCTCCTTGTTGAAACAGGGTCAAAGGCATTGTGTGGGAGACATTCGGAGCCAGTTCTGCCACCTGTCCAGTGTTTGCTGGGGACTGGGTCTGGCATGGGGCTGCTGGGGGTCACAGCCTCAGCTCCAGGTGTCCTCCAAGATTTCTCCTGCTTCCATCAGCTCAGCACAGGAAGTTTGGCAGGCTCAGTGATGTCCGTGTAGCTCAAGCCAGCTGTGGGCTCCAGGACTGCATCCCAGCTGCTTCCACATGGAGTGCCCAGTGCTCAGAGCCAGCTCAGGGTCTGCCCAGTGCTCAGAGCCAGCTTAGGGTCTGCACAGTGCTCAGAGCCAGCTCAGGGTCTGCACAGTGCTCAGAGCCAGCTTAGGGTCTGCCCTACAGGGATGTGATTTTGGAAAGGTCCAAGAGCAGGTCACAGGGAACCTGTTGAGGGCACTGCCTTGTGCACCAGCCTGACTCTCCTTCAGCATCCTGGGTAGCCCCAAACTCTCACCAGAGTGGAAGAGAAGTGCAGAGGACCTGAGGAGCATCTGTGGGGGACAGACAGCCCCCAACTCTGTCCCCAGGACCGGCCTGGGACACAGCCCCATCGTGTCACCCCCTCTGCACACCACCAGGATCCCAGCCTGCCTCTCTTTGTAGTGCTATTTTTAAAACACCAAAGGAGAACTCCCACCTCTGTCTGCTGGAAACGTGGCGTGTCCCCCGCAGCCAAGGGCTCTGCTCATTTTCAAACCTGCCGGAGTTAGCTTTAGATATAAAACCAAACAAGCAAACTGAAAGGGGCTTGTTGTGTAAAAAAGTTCCTCCGAATTAGTTATATCTGGCTTGTGATCCCTTTTTGATTGAATGCTTAATAGCAGCCAGGTGCAGGCAGTGCGGGCCGCTTGCCCGTGCCTCTGGAGGCAGCCTGGGAACGCCGGGCAGCCCACGGGTGGCTCGGTGTGTGGGCTGCTCCTGCCCTTCCTCTGCCTCCCACTTATCCGCAGGGAGCCCGGCCTTTGCTGCCTTCCCTCGGCACTGGAGCAGCTCAGGAGATGCACACACATGCATCTGTGTGGGGGTGAGTGTGTGTGTGTGTGTGATATTTGTGTGTCTGTGTCTGTGTGTGTGATATATGTGCATGTGTGTACACAAACAGATCTGGCTGTTGAGTGTGCAGGAGTGTGGGCATGGACACAGACACAGAAAGGGACACAAACACAGAAATGGACACAGAAATGGACACAGACACAGAAATGCACAGAGAAATGCACACAGAAATGAACACTGACACAGAAATGAACACAGACACAGAAATGGACATGGACACAAACACAGAAATGAACACAGACACAGAAATGGACTCTGACACAGAAATGTGCACAGCTGGGCCTGCCCTGGGCAGGTTCCACGTGTGCAGCACTCGAGTGTGCAGCGTGTGATGGGCACGTCCTGTGGGCAGCTGACCCCTCTGTGCCAGCCCAGCCCTGCCCTGCCCAGGGGCAGGAGCCCTCCCTGCTCACAGCAGGACCTTCACGTGAGGTCTGAGATATTTTTCTGTGCTGCCACCTCCAAACACTGCTGGTGTTTGAGCCCCATCCCCCAGAACGTATGTGTGCAGTTTTAGTGCATTAATTGTAGAAACAAACTGCCTGCATAGATGATAATAAAAAGTGGATGCCAGGGAGAGAGACTGTCCAGAAACTGCCAAGTTAAAGACATTGCTCTTCTGGAGCATGACACGTTGGGAGCACAGGGCCCAGGGGGAGTGCTCCTGAAGGCAGGAACATTAACCTGACCAATTCTGGGTGATGGCACAGCAGTGCCAAAGGGCTGGCACTGTCCCCATGAGGGACACATGTGGGAGCAGCACTGCCAGGCACCTCAAGATGCCTGAGCTGCTCCTGGCTTCAAGTGGCCTTGGGGTCCTTCTCTATCCAATGTCCCTATGGCAAACACAGTATTTTTTTCCTCCCCTATCCCCCCCACCCCCAATTTCTTTTTCCCAAGTGATAAAATTTCCACACAACACTATCCTAGAGAAAGTTCCACAGCAGGTCTCTTCCAGCTGGAATTCCTGTAGTGCTGGCTGTAACCTGTCTGGTTACTGAACTTCCAAACC
The DNA here is from genome assembly GCA_018697195.1 of Certhia americana. NCBI lineage: Eukaryota > Metazoa > Chordata > Aves > Passeriformes > Certhiidae > Certhia > Certhia americana. Next base: position 12,558,345 of record CM031874.1, read on the forward strand.
CTCCAAAGAAACTAAATTACTTTATACAAGTAATTTCCTTGTGCCTGAAAATACAGGATTTGCCAGAGCTCTTTCTGGGTGTCAGCATCCAGGAGGATGTCAGTGCCAACAGGAGAAGGAATTGTTGGGGCAAACACTGTGCCCTGCAGAGGTGTAGCCCAAGGTGAGCTGGAGCCACCCTTCTCTGGGCTCCAGGGCTCTGGGCTGAGGGGTTGTGGGCGGTTTTGACATCATCTTCAGGCAGTGGAGGCCAGGGCTGGCACCAATGGGTGAGGAATCCACTGGCAAAAACCTGAATCTGAACAAAATTAACCTGTCAAAACATTTTGAGTGTACACGATCCTGCCCAGCACACTGGAGCTGGATCTGCCCTTGGCATTGTGCAGTGACAATGCTCACAGCAGGATCCCTCCATCACTGGAACACACCTCCAGTTTTCCACCTGCAAACAGAGCTGACAACACCTCCAGGCTATGGGCAGGACAGTGAGATCCACGGGGAAAAGGTGCAGTGCCAGAGCCACTTCATTCACTGTTCTCCCAAGGTTTCAGGTGTGCACAAATGGCTGCAGAGAAAAATCAGCCTAAGGTCTGTTCCTTCTCCTGGAGAGGAACTGTTTGTAGGATTAGGGCATATTTAGACATGGCAGAAATGGGATTCCTAAACAAAGGGCTGGGGGAGGTGAGTCCCTGTGCTGCTGCCACTGCTCCCACCACAGAAGGTTTCCAGATTCACTGCCTACCTGCCTGCGGGAGTAAAACTGTCCAGACCCACTGCCCAGAGCTCCAGACTTCCATTTTAGGAGCTGGTGGAAACAGGGTGAGGCCTTTCTAATCCTCTGCTTTCTCACCCAGTGAGGAGGTGGCTGGGAACAGGCTGCTGCCTGCTCCAGGCACCCCCCAGTGCCACAGAAACCAGCCCAGTGCTGATCCTGCAGCAGGATCCTCCCCTGCCACGCTGGCCACGCTGGCCAAACCTCCAGCACGTGCCCAAGGTGCTTCCTCTGCCTGCCTGCACTCAGCCAGGGTCCTTCACCTGCCAGTGCTTTGTGTTGGTCATGGGATGGAGCCTCTTCTCCATTAATAGCCATGGAATAAATGAAATGCTAAATTGCAGCACGGCAGGCCTTTGATGCAGACTCTCTTTGGGATTGTGCAATTAGCAGAGGGGGACATGCAATCTTTGGAGTTGGTTTGCAGGAATAAATTCCTTCTTATGGAAGGAATCAGGGCAGGCTGAAGGAAGGTGTCAGAGCCAGCTGTCACAGTGACAGGGCTGGGCCAGCTAAGGTTTGGCCTGAGTTTAGGAAATAAAGATGTGTGATGCCAGATTGGTGCTATGGAGTGAGGAAGGGATGCTGCTGAGGTTTTTGGATGCTGGAGGTGGAGACAGAGCTGCACCACAGGCACAGAGGGGATGGTGGGCTGTGTCCCCTTGGCTGTGTGAGACCTCCCTCTGGCAGAGCCCTTGGAAATGTCCCCTCTCCTCCTCCCCTGGCTCTGTGTGTGCTCACACACACGTGCAGGGCCGTGGTGTGTGCGTGGGGCAAGGCACAGATGCAGGGAGGATCCTGTGCTGGGCCTGGCCTGCAGGGCTGCACATGCAGCTCTTTTATTTACGCCCACAATCAGTTTACAACCTCTGGCCAAAGCTTCATCCCCTGTATGGGAAGGTTTGGCCTGCAGAGAGACATTAGCACGAGGGCGAGTGGGAAATATGAAAGAGCTCTCTGTGTGAGAGCAGCTCTGCTCATTCCAGGGCACAGCCGTGGGTTTTCCAGCACTTGGGCTCGGACAGGTCTGCTCTGAGTGCTGCCTGTGGCTGGGCAGCTGTGCCCAGTGAGTCTGTGGTGCTCCCATTGCTGCAGGGGGATGGTGAGGGAGGGATGGGGGCACTGGAGCTGCCAGGGCTGCAGAGTCAAAGTTGGGGTCTGTGCTGTTTGCCTTTTCAGCCCTGAAGCTCTGAGCATCCAGTCAGAAGATCTGCCACGTTCCTCAGCTGGAGGGAATGGAGCTGGCCCTGCTCTGAGTGGTCCTGGGGGATTGGCAGTGCTGGGAAAGCGCCAGGTCCAGCAGCATCAGATGGACCCTGGCCACCCACAGAGCCTCTGGGGGTGCAGGGCTCCCTCTTGGCCCTGGAAATGAGGGGTGCAGACAGCATGCTGCCACAACGCCCATTGGGCACTGGATTTCCTTGGGAGTTCATGGATAGGATAAAAAAAAAATCATCTTGCTGTAAAACTCAGAATAAAAGAGGGGGAATCGCTGGTGTGCAACTGATCTGCTGCCTCAGGCATCCTCGGGAGGATGGAGGAAAATCCTCTGGCTGCTGAACAGCCGAGTGCTTGGAAGCCAGCAGGGATCAGGGATTTGGGATCCAGGACCCAGCCCGTGCTGGTCCTGCCCTGGCCTCAGCAGCCAAGGCAGATGCTGCTCTCACACGTGCAGTGAAGGTGTGGGGCCTCAGCCCGCAGCCCCGCACGGCTCCCGCCCCTGCCCCTGCAAAACTTAATTGTTTTCTGCGAATAAAAAAAAATCATTTGGGGAATAGATGGAAAAAGGAGATAGCGTCAGGCAGTCATGGCCTGTTCTCCACCTGTTGTTATTTTGGTCTGGCCCAATCAACCTGCTAGCCAGGCTGGAGCCAGAGACCATCTGGAAAAACTGCCGTGTTTATAAAACTGACATGGAGCAGCACCCCAGGGCCCTGACCTCCCACACAAATCTGGAAATGATTAAAATGGCCCCGGCTGCCTGCGCGGCGCAGAGCTGCCTGTGGAGCAGCCCACCGACCGCATTTGGAGTTCTCATCAGCGGCGCTGGGAACGCACCGCCCCCGGCGGCCAGCACGGAGCCCGCGGCTCGGGGATGCTCGGGGGATGCTCGGGGGATGCTCGGGGGATGCTCGGGGGGCGGGGGAGGCTCGGGGGGGGCCCGGGGGGGGGCGGGGGGGAGGGCTGGGGGGGGTGGGCGGGGGGATGCTCAGGGGGGATGCTCAGGGGTTGCTCAGGGATTGCTCAGGGGATGCTCTGGGGATGCTCAAAGGATGCTTGGGGGATGCTCTGGGATGCTTGGGGGAATGTTCAGGGGATGCTCAGGGGATGCTCTGTGTTGCTCAGGTGTTGCTCAGGGGATGCTCTGGGGGGAAGGTGCCAATGCAGCTCCTCCTGCTGCAGCTGTCCCCACTCGGAGCTGCCCTGCTCTCACACCAGTCCCTCCATCTGCAGCGCTGCTCTGAGCTCACGGCTGGCTGCACTGACAGTGAGCAGCAGCACCCGGGACTGGTTTCAGCAGGATGAGCCCCAGTGCCAAAGGCAGCCAGTGTGGACCCCAGTGAACTGGCTGCGAGCTTCACCAGCTCCTTCTGCAGCTCCAAGTCACTGCTGCAGGACTGGTGCCACATCCAGCCCTTCCTCGGGAGCAGAAAGGCTCTGGCAGGACTCTGAGTTGGATTCCAGGTTTGGAAGGACACTCCCCAAAGGCTGCTGCCCTTCCCTCTGCTGCTCTCAGACCTCCCAGCCCCGGGATCTTGCTTATCAAAGCAGCCCTGTGTCCCCTGTGCAGCAAAGGGTGAACGACACCACGGCCCAAATTCAAGCCACATTGGACCTTGCTGACCTGCCCTGGCCTGGGGACATGTGGCTGCTCTCAGCCCTGCCTCACCTGCTGGGCAGCAGCTTAATTAGGGAGGTGTGAATAATGAATTATCCGTGACTCTGAGCCATCCATGGAAAATTCAAATCAACCTGCTTTGCGGTTACAAGACGTCAGCAAAATATCTGCCAAGAGAGAGCCGAGCCAGCCTGATTTCTTGGTGGGGATGAGGGCTGGGTGGAGGGGATGGGCTGTGCAGGAAAGGGATGCTCGGCCCCTCGGAGTGTGAGCCAGGGCTGGAGCTGCCAGGCTGTGTGATGGATGCTCCCCACTCCCACCCCACTCCCCACCAGCAGGCAAGCTCCAGGCTGGGTGGGCACGGTGGTGAGTGCAAGTCCTCCTTCATGGGGAGCCACCCCCGGGCCCCCTCCAGCTCCCACCAGAGCAGGTGAAGCAGTGTCCTGGCACAGCAGTAAAGCCAGGTCCTGCCGGGGTGGGGGACAGCTGGCACTGGCTACAGACCACGGAGGGGCCCCATCCACGGCCCCACAGCACCCTGGGGTGCACACAGCTCCTTCCTGCACACAGGGCTGCTGGCACTGATAGCCAGGGCATTGGTAAACGCTTCACCCCAGCACAGGGGGACCTAATCCCTGGAAGGGCCCTGGCCTTGGGCCTGAGGAGCCTTTTTGTCTGTGTTTGTCTTTGTCCCTCCCTGGTTTACCTGCTCGGCACCCTAAACCCTGGCCCTGCTATCAGGGAAGGATGATGGGGACATCAGGGACAGGAGCAGGAGGGGCTGCTCAGGCTGCACACGTTGTTGGGGACAGCCAGGAGCTTGAACTTGGCCCAGCACAGCTGGGCAGGATGTTCTGGGCAAAGCTGGTCCTTCCCTGCAGGTGCAGCCCTGGCCTGGCTGGGAGGGCAGCAGCTCTTTGCCTCCTCTCCAGCCTGCCCACAGAGCTGCTCGTCCTCTGCTCGGGCAGGGATGCTGGGAAGGACACAGCCTCAGCACCCCCTCCCAGAGCATGCAGGGGCTTTGATGGAAAAATGTGCAAAAATGTTCAGCCTGAATTTCAGATGCTTTAATTGGCTGCTGATAACGAGGGGCAGCCTCATGCTGCTGCAGGGATGAAGGCTTTGAAACAAGCAGAAAATAAACCTATCATGTCTTTGTCCAGGGCCAGCTCTGCCCATTGATCTCTCTATCAGAGGAGCAAACCCAGATATATTAACCCAGAGCCAAAGTAAACACGTTCTGAGTGCTGAAGAAGCTCACTAAGTCCTTTTCTCCCCCCAGGAAGACAGAGCTGAAGCCCTGGCTGGGGGTAGCCGTGTGATCCCAGACCAGCCCCTGGCACAGGCACACCTGGGAGGTGTGGCTGCGTGTGCCTCAGTTTCCCTCAGGGAGGGGATGGGAGTCTCCACAGTGGGTTCATCCTGTGGAATGGCTCACCTGCCCCTGGGGACGTGGGCTGTGGGCACCCACCAGCCCTCCCACCTCAGCCCCCTCTGCCTGCAGAGATTATTTATTATTTATTATCTCCCGTTTGCAGAGGGATGGGCTCCCGGCTGATTGCCCAGGAGAAAGGAGGCTGATAACAGCAGGGAGATAAACCCTCGTGGCAGCCCCTCACACACCCACCTGCGGGGACCACGAGGGACCATCAGCCCCTCCTTTACTGTAATCTGTCATACAATTACGATTAAAACCTGTGACACAAATTGATTTTGTGAGTAAAATGCCCTCCAGGGAAGTTCAATCCTTGGAAACACAAGAAAAACCTGTGGCTGATTGAATCACTGGCCAGGGATGATAAGTGAGCCTGACCTGGGTTTTGTCTCCCTTGGTACTCAGTGAGCATCACCTGAGCTTTGAGGGGAAATTCTGGGGTGCTGGCACCCACCTGCCTGGGCAGCCAGAAATAAACAGGACATGAGAATTGCGGTGCTTTTTCCCTGGGGGAGAGTTGAATGACTCATGCTAATGGGGGTTTTGGTACAATGAAGTCTGTGCCTGAATTTTTCAGCAAGCTCCAAAGTTTCATTTCCACATGATTGTTTTGGCTAATTTTGCTTCAATTTTTGTACTAAGAACTGTGCTTGATACTTCTGCTTCACATTTTCCTCTGCATGATCAGCTAAATACGTTGTGAATGCAATGTATTACACGGACACGGCCATTTGGAGAGTGCAAAACTCAATTTGATACAAACGGCAGCCTAGGAATGAGGAGAGAACATCCCTGTGGTGCCACAGGGAGACCTCACCCCTCCATCATTCCCAGCACTTGCCAGCCCTGGGGGCTGAGGGTGAATGGAAACGGTGCTTGAGGAGCTTCACTGAGGGCAGAGGGGGGAAAGGGAGGGAAGTGGCTCGTCTATGTCACCGCCGGGCTGTGTCACAGGAGGAGCCGGGAGGCCACCCGTGCCTGGCCCGGCTCTGCGGTGCCCGAGCAGCCCTGGCACAGCCAGAACCGGCTGCTGCTGCCGGGGGGATGCTCCGGGTGCGGGGCGCTGAACGGGGCTCTCCCTGGTGCCAGCTTTGGGCTGCACCTTGCAGAGGTTGGGAGGGAGCCAGAGGAAGCTGAGGCAGCTCTGGGAGCGGCAGAGGAAACCAGGACAGCCCCAGCCACGACCTTTCCTCCCTCTGGGAATGTGCTGCCTCAGCAGGAAACGCCTGGGGCTCTCCAGCCTCTCCTGGGGCTGCTGCTCCTCAGGACCACTGCCAGATGCTGTGCTGCCCTGGGAAGGGCCCCGAGGAAGCCCTGACCCAGAGCATCCTCGGCTGGGTTTTGGAGAATCGGGCTGGCTGGCTGTCACACCCACTAGCCACCGGATTTCTCCTGTGGATAAGAGGAAAGGGACCTGCAGTGATCCCGGGTGCAGGACAGCCCACCCTGCTCAGGCTGTTCCCACAGCGCACCATGGGGATTGCTGCCGGCAGAGTCTCAATTACCCTTTTGTAAGCGGTAAATAAATTACCTGGGAAATTAGGGCAAAGGATGGGGGAAGCTGCCTTTGAATCCTGATTTCTCTTCTCCATCCACACCGTGATGGGATTCTGGGGAAAAGCAGCCTCCCGCTGAGGGTGTGGAGCTGCCGGCCCCACCGCAAGCACCTCAGCCCCGCCGGCTCCCGGGGGAGCTGTGAACGTGGATTACAGGTGGCCAAAGGGACAGAGCCTGGCTGGACCGGCAGGGCCCTGGGTGTGATGGCTGTGGAGCAAAGCTCAGCCCCGGCTGTGGGGATCCACACGGTAAAACCTCTGTGCCCCCCTCCAACTGAAAATCAAAATGTTCGCCCAAGGAACAGCCTATGTCACTCAAAACTCAGCCCAGGTTAGTCCCCAAAGGCGTCCAGGTTTCCACTAAACATAGCTGGAGGCTGCCAGAATATGGAGCCAGGCTGGGATTCAGGTTTGGGATTAAACTCTTCGGGTCTGGGGGGTGCTCACAGCGCCCGGGCACAGCGGAATCCAAGGAAAAACCTGGGAATGGCTTTGGCTGGCACAGCCCCAGCGCCAGAGGCAGCTCCGTGGCAGCAGGGTCGGTGCCTGTAGGTGAAACACCCCGAGGAGAGCCGGCATAGGAAACAGGGGCCCGTTCCGCTAAGGAAACGCTGCGAATGCTATTTATTTGCAGAGTTTTGTTTTCATTAACTCCAGCATGAGTCAAACCCTTCCTGCCAGCACTCCGCCCGGCACGGTGCCTGCGGCTGGCACGGCTTTGCAGGGTGGAAGCTGCGATGGCGTGGGCGCAGGAAGGTGACGATGCGGCCCCGGGCAGGTGCTGGCCGGCCCGGCAGCGACAGTGCCGCTGGCGACGGTGTCACAGCGCACATGTGTCCCTGAGCCGCCGCTCGGGGCTTTCCAGGGAGGCTCCATGAGCATGAATCACGGGCTGGCCGGGAAAGGGGAGATGGAAACGCGGCGGTGATGGGGGGGCAGGGAGGTGGGGTAGAATAGCAGCAGCCCCCTCGGAGGGCACAGCCTGTGCTGGAAACAGCTGCCCACGGGACGGGAGGTGTTAATTTTCGGGGTGGGATTGGGTGGACACCCCGGGGCCGGGCTCCCCAGGCGGCCGCTGCCGCGGACGGAGCGCAGAGCCGGAGCCGTGAGCCCATCCTGTGTCCCGCAGGCAGCCGGGAGGGAGGCGAGGGGCGAGGGGGAAGAACAGCACGGCCGTGCTTCCCGGCGCCCGGCTCCGTGGGCAGGGATTTCCTGAGCAGGGCGGTGTCCCCGGTGTCGGGGATGCGGCGCCTGCCCCTGCACCGGCGGCTCCGGGTGTCCGCGCCGTCCCCTGCAGCTCCGTGCCAGGGAATTGCGTCTCCTCTGGCCCATCCAAAGCGAGGGATGGCGCTGAGCAGCTGCAGGTGCCAGGGCCGACCATTTCCGTGGTTGCCAGAGAGCCCTGTGCGGTGGGAAGGGGATCCAGGCTGGGGAATCCTAGGACTCTCACAGATCCTGGGACCCTTACAGGTCTGAGCCGTTTCAGCCCTGCAAGATGAAGAAACAGGGACATTGAAACCCAGACTGGTGACAGCTGTTGGAAGCACCCTGTCAGGAACACACGATGGTTTCCCAGTCAACATAACACTTTTCCCCAGAGATGCTCCAGTGTGGGTGAAAACAAACCAAAGTTGGGGGGCTTTTATTTCTGCAGCTGAGAGACACACCACCCCATGCCTTTGCCCTGCAGATATCCTATCCCATCCCATCCTATCCCATCCCCTAATCCCATCCCATCCTGTGGGGGCAGGCTGCACAGCCCTGCAGAGTAAAGGTCTTTGTGTGAGAAGGAGCCGGCTCCCCGCCGCTTCCTCCGCCCGGCTGCCTCTGACCCACCGCGTCCTCCGGGCCCAGGGCTGGCCCAGGCAGGAAACAGGTGGGATAAATATTTGTGCAAACCCGAGTGAAATTTCCCTTGAAGGCCGTGCAATGTGTTTCCCTCGCCGCGGCTGTGAATGGGAAGGTAAGGGCCAGCACAGCAGCAGGTGCTGCCAGCCTGGTGTGGGACCGGTGCTGCTGCTTTCCCGGGGAAAGTGAGCCCAGAGCTCTTACTTCATCCCGAAGACAGGCTCAGGAAGCTGCTGGGGGCTGCAGGAAAAGCAGTCCTGGAAAAACCTAGGCATTCAACTGCTGTGGCTTAAATGCCAGGCCCATGGGAGGGAGCCCAGCAAGGCAGGAGCCAGCACATCCCACTCCACCCCAGGAGAGGCAGGGGGCTGTGGGATCAGCCCAGAGCAAAGCCTGTTACAGGCCCAGCAAGACATTCCCAAAGATCTGTGCCTGCCCTTGGCAGAAACCCACGGAGGGCCACAGGCCCTGCAGTGCTGCAGGCACAGCCCCAACACAGCCAGAGTGTGCTGGCAGCACGCAGGAGGTGCTGGCAGTGTGGGAGCAGATGTTACCCAAATCCTGATGTGGGCTGCTCCCCTGGGATGTGCCCTGCCTGCTGGGAGGGGCCAGGGTGGGAGAGCACAAGGGAGCAGCACAAGGGAGCAGCACATGTCTCTGGTGCCTCCTGACACCGATGTGGTGCTGGGAACAATGTGCTGGTGGGGCTGGAGCAGAGCCAGAAGCTCTTGCTCTCCCCTTGGAGAACAGGGGTCAGGAATTGACCTGCTGGGCCCATCAGCACCAGTGTGAGGGGGGGGAAAGTGCACTGCAAACCCTCTGTGATGGGAGCCTGCAGCTACAGTGCCCAGCTGCACTGGGGGATGAGCAGATTTAGAGGACTGTCGTTATCTAGAACCCAAACTGAACAAGTCTGAGGTTCCAAACTTCATCTGGTCCATTTCTGAGTCGGTCAGTGAGAAAGGAGAGGGAATTTTCTGTCTAAATCCGTGGGCGAGGTGAGCCGGGGCAGCACAGGATACAGACGCCTCTGAGCTAACACACACTCCTTACAGCCCCAACATCTGCTCTCTGACCTCTTGAGCTCCGATTGCCGCCGAACCTGATGCTCCTGCCTCCCCCCTCCTGGATTTCCTCCTCCTCCTCCTCCTCCTGCCTGCAGAGACCACGAGCTCCCCGGCCGAGGGGCAGGTGGGCACCCGCTTCCCCCCACAGCGCTGCAGTAGCTGAGCCCTGGGATTTGGGGGCTGGAGGGTGGGGACAGGCTCTGCAAACCAACAAGGTTTCACAATAGTTTGCTTAAGGGCTTGTGACTTACGGCTCAGGTGCTCCAGGCAGGCCGGGAGCAGCCCTGTCCTGGCTGCCCAGCCCTCCCTGCCCTGGGGGGACAGCCCGTGGGGCACAGCTGCTCCAGGGACACTGCGGGAGGCTGAGCCACCAGCATGGCCTCGGCAGCAGCTAGACACCCACTGAACCTGCTAGATCCAGCCAGCATCCCCCAGGGCAGCTGCTCACCCTGCCGAGAGTGTGAGATCCACCCAGCAGAAATCAGCACGGCCAACTCCATCCTTTCCCCTCCTCTAACTCCCCCTTTTTTTCCTCCCTCTCCTTCCCCCCTTCCCCCAAAAGCTCTTTGTCTCCAGGCTCTGCGGAGGAAGCAGACCTTCTGAAAATAAACTCTTTCTGCTTTGATCTGGTTTATGGGCACGCACTGTTTATAGCCCCGTGTGTACGACTTGACACCTTCCCACCTGCGGCCCCAGCAACTGCTTCTTATCACAGCCACTTTGGATATTAACAGGGCGGCAGGGAGGGTGAGCTGGAGGTCCCCAAAGGGTCCTGGCCCCCCACACCCCGGTGCACCCCCAGCCGCTGCCGCTCCCCCTCCCCAGGCAGGAGGGAGACAGGCTGGTGTCTCCCCGCAGGTGATAATTGCATCAGCCCTTGTTTATTGGGATGTTTATCTCCACCAGCAAAGGTGGGAGGGTCCTCACAGGTTGGGTCCATCCCTTCCCCACAGGAATTAGCTCCTTTTGACCCATCCCGGCACAGCCCAGGATAACACCGGGTTCCCATGCCTGTGTTCTGACCTGGTGGATGGACACTCGTGGGCAGTGGGGGCAGGAAAATCTGGGAAGCCCCAAATCTGCTCTATTCTGCTCAAGTGACTATTGAAGCAGGTGTCACCCACCTGGTCGTGGGACTGGGGGCCATGGAGGCAGGCTGTGGTCAGCACTGGAGCACCAGATTCCCAGTGAGGTTGTCACCATGTAAAGGCCTCTGGGGGGACAACCTCGAGGCTGGGGGGGCTTTGCTTCAGCTCAGGTTTGAGTCAGGAGCTGTGCCCTGCAGTGCCAGTCCTGCTGCTGTGCTGTGGGGACGCCAGGGCCACCAGGGCCAGCCCTGACCCTGCTCTGCAGCCCTGAGGGAGGGCAGGCACCACTCCCTGCTCCAGAGCCTGCTCCACCGAGCTTCCTGCTGCACTACAACTGCCTGGAAAGGGCGCAAGATGTTGCAATAAAATGTCTGTTAATAAACAATGTCAAGTCTCGACTGCACTTACAACCATCTTTTATCCAGGCTGGCCCTCAAAACATCCTCCACCAGGGCATCTCTGCTGCTGACACATTTGGCCCTGACACATCTGTCCCTGTCATCCCAGCCCTGCATCCCACAGGTCTCTGGCTGTGCCCACTCTGCTCAGCCTGATACCTTCAGAGCAGTACAAGTGACACCAAATCCAGGCTGCAACACCCAGGGCTGTTTGCTATGCAGAAGATCAGTAGAGGGTTTGAAAATTTCCCCTTCAAAAGGTAGAGGAAAATGAAATTTCAAGGCTCATTCCCAAGTCTTGGATTAAATCAGCCTTGGTCAGTTCTTCCACCCTCATTCAGACACTTCTGAAATATTTTGTTTTCACTTTGAACTTATAGAATGTTTTTAAGTGTGTTTCATTAGCTTGTATTTCATGGGAAAAAAAGAGATCATTGGGACTTGGAAAAAATTAGATTTTTTACAGAGCTCCAATGGTGGGGGCATACTTTCAAGCAGAGGAATGAATCAAAATCCACTTTTTCCCCCCATATTAATTGCATCTTTCTTTCTAAAGAAACACCATTTTTCTGAACCATTCCTGCTAGGTCTGGCAGCAGTGCTGTCTCCAGAGCTCCTGCAGGGCAGAGGGAGAGGGGAACACTCAGAATTCCCATTTGAAGGGAGGTTACAGGGGTTCAGTGGGGACACTCCTGGCCGTGAGGTGTTTCTGAGGCCAAGCAGTGAGTGCAGCCCCAGGGCTGGGGATGCTCCTCTGTCCCCGGGCTGGCACCCTCAGGGCCACCTGTGCCCTGGGCTAGGAGCCCAGAGCTGCAGCCCTGGGGAGCAGGGGCTCTGCAGGAGCACCCACCTGGGACCAGGGCACCCAGGCTGGGTGGGCAGCACTGCCCTGCACAGGGGCTGCTCCCAGCTCAGGGGTGCCCTTGGCTGTGCAGTGCTGGCTCAGGCTGCAGCCTGGGGCTGGGGACAGCCTGCCTGTCACAGTGTGAGCCAGCAGCTCCAGCACAAAGAACGTGTGGAAAGCAGCCCAGGAATCCCGAGGCTTGGCCTGGTGTGGGGAATCTCTCCCTTGGCATCCTCCCCCAGCTCATTGCTGCCTTCCCAGCAGGCTGTGAGGGCAGGGGATCCCTCCACCCTGCAAACCAGGAGCCCCCAGTGTGACAGGAGCTGCACCTGGAGCTGCCAGCTCGATGTGGGAATTGCTGTGTGAAACACCCAGGGGAAGGGCTGAGCGTGCCACACCCCGTGTCTCACAGGGGCTCTGCACTCTGCATTTCTCACCTTTGCTTGCCACTTCTCCTGGTTGTGATCCAAGCCCCAGGTGAGAGTCTGGGCTGAGCAGGGGTCCTGCCACCTCCCTGGGAGCACATTAACCACATCCCTGTCCAGCCCAAACCCTGCCCTCACAGGGAAACCCCACCATCCTTTCCATCCTTTCCTTTTGCTGAGCCTGCATCACATAGGAAGGGCTGGGTTTTCTTCATGTCCCTTGGGGTCCCCAAGGCACAGAGCCAGCACAGCCCCACTTCTCAAACCATAGTTTGGGGATCTGGCAGTGAATAATGCAGGGGCAGGCTCTGAGCACCACCTGTGAACCTCAAACAACTACAAGAGCAGAGGAAGTGAGGCTGTGGAGCCTCCTGAGGACACAGGCAATGGAGGGGTACTTGTACCCAGGTCTTAGGGCAGCTCCTGGGCTCTGGAGTGCATGGAGCAGGACTGAAGAGCGTGGCCAGCCACCTCCCCCAAGGTGTGCAGTGCCAAGTCAGCCAGGTGTCCACAACCACCTCCGGTTGATGTGGATGCACCTCTGCCTTCTCCTCCCCAGCTCTACATTTGGGTCGTGAGGGCCCGGGGAGCATTTTGGTGCCCACACACCCAGCTGTGCCCCCCCCCCCGAGCCTCCATCCCCCCGTGCTGCAGCCCCGAGACTGCCCAGCCTGCAGCCACACACGCTATCAATCACTGCAGCCACCCCGCGCCTCCACCCCGAGAGCTTCTTGAAAGAAACTCCCAATTTTCAACACCTACTTAAGGCACTTGAGGCAGACGTGAGCTCATGCCTGTGCTCGTAGGCATGTGCCACCCTGCTCCAAGGCTGACGCCCTCAGCAAAGCATCTCACCCAGCTCCTGGCTGCAGAGTGGGCGCCAGACGGGCACCAGCTGAGGAACAAAAGGTGGGGCCACAGGTGGACCCCCCCACCGTCTGAGAGGCTCCCGAGGCCTCGTGGGTTTGAATATGAAAGCCTTGGAATAATTAACCAGGTGGGCACGGGAGAGACCCCATGTTTGCCTGCCCTGGTGACACAGGGACAGTCCTGCAGCATCACTGTGTTTGAGACTCACCAGCACAGGGCTGGGGAGGGGGTTTCATGCAGCACATCCCCAGGGGGGTTTCATGCAGCACCTCCCCAGTGAGACCCTGCTGCACTGGAGCACCCCTGGGTGTAGTTCTGACACAGAGCTTCTGCCCTGTCTGCTCTGCTCTGCTCTGGTTTGTCCTGCCCTTGTGGCAGCCAGGACCTTCCCATCCCAGCTAATGCCTGAGCCGGGCAGAGAGAGAGGAAGGTCCCATTTCAATGGGAAGCTCAAAGGCAAATGACTTTCTGCTGCTCCTGTGCCTGAGCAATGGAGCCCTGGAGCTCCTGCCAAAGACTCTGTCCCTGGAGGGACTGTCAGGCACAGGCAGTGAGGCACTGGGGTTTGTTCCTGTGCCCCTGAGGAGGCTCCTCCAGGCATTCAGGAATTGAGGGGGTGTCCCTGTCCCTTTTGGTGTCCCTCAGCCCACAGGCAGCCTGGGTTTGGTGTTACCCAGCCCTGCAGCTCCCTGGGTGCTCAGCACAGCTGGGCACTCCCTCCCTTGGGCAGCAGCCTGGGCTGGACCAGCACAGCCAGGAGTGGATGGTTCTCTTGGTTTCTCACCAGCCCTTGGCTACCACAAAATGTTTTCTTCTGGCTAACCACAGCCCAGCTGCGTGTGAAGGTCCCAGACCCCAGGGGATGAAAGCCTTTGGTGATTTCCCCTGCTTCATGCAAACCAGGCCCCTGTGAAACACCACATGAAAGAGATGGGGGCGGAGAAGGCACAGGAAAGGTTCCCAAGGAGAAAAAACTTCGTGCCCTGGAAATGGGCCATGTTGAGAAGCCAAAATAACACTGAGATACCAAACTGTCCTAAACCACCAGGGCAAGGGAAGCCCCATGTGCTGGGCCACCAAGCAGCTTCGATGCATGGATTTCCAAGGCATTTATGGTCTGTGAAACACAAGAGGTGCCTGATACCAAATGTATCTGGGGTGAGGTCCCTCATGGGAGTCACCTGTGCCCCAGAGAAAAGGCTGAAGCTGGGAGGGGCTGCTCAGCATCCCAGGGCAGACTGAGGCTAGGTGGGGATAAAGGGGTTAAAAACGCAGGGAAAAGCCGCAAATGGATTTCACAGCTGGCCCTTTAGCCACAATTGCAAACCTCCCCAGGTTGCACTCTGGTGGTGTGGGTCCCTGTGGGTGCTGGGGCAAGGGGCAGAACGGTGCTCAGAGACCCCCTCCCGTCCAGCACCCCCAGGAGACGGCGTGGGGCAGAGGCTGGGACACAGAATGTGGCCTTGGTTTCAGCAGGAGGCATGGAAAATAAGAAAGATGAGGTCACTGCAAAGCGGCCGTGTAGGATGTGATACAGGAGAGGAGCGGAGCGCACAGAGGAACAAGGAGCTATTGTAACCTTGCAGAGCAAGGAAAAACCAGCTGTGGGGATGGCAGGTCACCTCCTGCTCACGCCAGGCATCTGGGATTTAGCTTGGCTGAGGTCACATAAACGGGTGTAGAAGAGGAGTGGGTAGAAGGAGGTGGTGGAGGCCAGGTGGGATCCTGTGGCAGAAGCACGCACGTGGCTTTTCCCTGCACTGGGGAAGGTACAGCAGGTCCTGGTGCAGCCAGCTCAGGCACACAGAAACAGCCAGAAAGCACCTGGCACAAGGCTGGGAATGCCCTGTGCATGGATCTGCCCTCTGCTCAGCCCCATCCTCCCAGGGCACTCACTGGGACAGGCCATGGTTTGGGGGTGCTCCCTCATCCCTCCACCCTTTGAGCCCCCAGGCTGTGAGCTGTGCCGTGCTGTGCCCGGCTGGCAGAGGGTGACTCCATTCTCCACGCCACGGGGAGCCCCCGCTCTGTCCCAGGAGGTGCCAGCCCTACCCCAGCCCCCTTCCCTCGGTCTGGCCGGCGGGGCTGCAGCCCCCGAGCCCCCGTCGGTGGCCGCAGAGCCCCAGACTTTCTGTCTGCACGGGGACTTCCCGTCCCCGCTCGGCTCTGCCGCAGCCAAACCAAAGAGCGGCTTGTTCAGCAGCCGGGGCCGCCTCTGCTGACTGCCCCGCTCTGTTCCCACTCACCAGCAATAATATACCCACAGCTCCGCGCATAAATTGCGTTTCCCAGAGCCAGCCTGGTGGGGAGACTTTAATGGGAAGGAAAATAAACTGTGTACGCGGCACGCGGGGAGGTGTGGTGCCGCCAGAAGGTTCCTCTTGGCTCCTTTTTTTTCTTCTCCCGAGTTGTTTGCTGAGGGAGCACACGTATGCAGGGCTGCCTGTGCAGCCTGTTTGCTTCCCAGGGTGCCAAGGAAAAGAGAGGCGCTCTGAAGTAGCTGCTTGAGAGCTCCGGGGTCTCTGAGCTGCCAAAGCACTCGGTGGCAGCAGCCAGCCCGGCCCTGGCAGGAGGCGTCTGCTCCGGGAGAAGCCGCTGCTTTCCTCCCCAGAGCGCTCCCCTCGAGGCTCCGCGGAGGCTGCGGAGCAGCCGGGAGGGATGTGCTGCTGTGCCGGGCCCGTGGCAGCGTGTTTGTGATTTCTCAGCACAATGCTGCGATTCAGAGCCTGGGGAAGCACATGAGTCACGCTGAACTTCCCCGGCCAGTCACCGCTGGGAAACGCTCGCATCTGCTCAGCCACCCTGACAGTGCCTCCTGCTCAGGGCTAATTCCATCGCTTCTCCCTTCCCGTCCGCTCCCGGGGCCGGCGGGGGCTGCTCCAGGAATATCAGCGGCCCAGGGGCGGTGGTGCAGGGGAGGCAGCGACACAATCCAATAGGGAGGGGGAAACAACAGAATTTGGATGCGGGAAAAGAAAAGTGCCTGTGGTTAATTTAAATTGCTTGTCCGTGCACGGTGGACACCAGCCAGGCCAGCCCGGTGTGCCTTTAGGGCAGCTGGGACCTGCCCCGCCCGGCAGAGGAGGCTCTGTTGACTCAGCTCGGGGGCTGCAGACATCTATTCCTGTTTGGGAAGCCTTTGGAGCCCTCGGGGAGAAGAGAAGGGCCTTTGGATGTGCCTGTGATTTAGGAGAATCCACCCGGGGGGCGGTGGGCATCCCCCACCTGCGGGCATCCCCCACCTGCGGGCATCCCCCACCTGCGGGCATCCCCCGGCACCGATGGGCTTCCCCAGGGCCACGCCGGGGCTGGGAAAAGCCCACAGGTTTGGGAAACAGTGTTTCCCTTTGAACATGCTGTCAGTTTTCAACAAACGTCAGAAATACAAATGGGAAGCGAAATGCTGCTTTTATAAAAATGTTTGCTTTGAGCTGAACGAGGCTCGTTAAGGGAAAAGGTGGGTTTGGGTTTCTTTTTGGTGTGATGTTCCTCTCCTCCTGCTCCCAGGGAAGGCAGCCCTGCTCCTGCTCATCCTGCTGCATCCCCAGGGCCGTGTGCTGGTGGTCACGTCCCACCTGCGTCCCCTGGTTCTCCAGAGCCTTGCTTTGGGATCCCGAGGAGCAATCCTGGCACAGCCCAGGGCAGGCCCTGCCTGGGGCAGGTGAAGGGAGCTGTTCTGCCCCAGAGGGGCTGGGGAGGGGCCCCGGTCTGTGCCGCATCCTGCTGAGTAACCCCGGCACATCCATACATGGGGAAGAGCCGGCCGAGCGCCGCTCTCAGACCTCTCCCTGGCTCAGTAAATAACATTCCTGCGAACGCTGGTATGTAGGAAACTTTCCAGCTCCCCGACTCACGTCAGCATCAGGGCAGCAAGGCCCTGCCTGGCAGCAGGGGTGTTCGGGGCAGGGGCTGCACCCCGGCCAGAGCAGGGGGTGCAGTGGGGTCCCTGCTCACCCACCGCCCCCAGCTCCACCCTCACGGGCAGCATTTGACTTTGGGGTAATGTGTAAACCTCTCCGATGGCTTGTGGTTCCCTGTGCCCTCTCAGGGGTTGGAGAGGGGGTGCCTGTGAAACCCTGAGTTCTCTAAGTGCCCGGTTTGTGTCAGCCCAAACATCCCAGACCTCCCTCTGAACCCCTGCTCCTCTGCTCCTGTCACCGTGGCTCCCAGGGTCAGTGGCTGGGAACCAGGAGGGGAATTTTTGCTTTTGTTCCTGAGCAGCCAAGGAACAGCATCAGGGTTCCTCTGAGATGAACACCTCCCCACTTCCTGGGTAGCTGACCCACACCTTCCAGGGAAATCACACCCTCATCCCAAAGTGATGCTGTCAGGCTCCCAGCCCGTTTTATGGCCTTAGAGGGAATTCCACAGCTGGGGGATGAGCCCACATGTGGCTGTAGCACAGCCTTGGAAGAGGGGCCTCTCTGGCTGTTCCTGCTGCACATCCAGGATATGGTAAACAGGGGGCTTGAAGCTCTGGTAGCTGATGTGCTTCATGCACAAAGTGGGCTCCTGCTGGAAAACAGGAATAGGAGCCACAGCTCCAGGACTCAGCATGGAGATGGCCCCACTATCCACTCGAGCCCTTCCTGGCCACTCAGCAGAGGAAATGTGTACTGAGGGCTGCTGGGGATGGGCCATTTCCTCCCCTGGCCTTTTCCTTCTCTTCTTTGGCCTATTTAGGTATGAAAGGATCAGTGGAGGAAAGCTTGGCTGGCGTGGGGCAGGGACTGTGCAGAGCTGTGGGTGCTGCTGGACCCTGTGGGTGCTGCCAGGACCTGCTGTGGCCCTGTCCCTGTGGGTTGGCCATGGCTGGGAACTGGGTTTGTGCCAAGCTGTGCTTACCAAGAGGGGAAATGAAAATAAAAGTCTGGTGCCTCCAACTGTCTCCTGCCATGCCCCCAGAAGTGGTGGGATGGCTGTCTCAGTGCTGCTGCAGCCCAGTGGGATGGGGACTGGGGGGAAGACGTGTCTGGGGCCTGGCTGCAATCCCTGCAGGAGCCCGGGATGCCAGAGAGATAATGAGAGGGGATGTTAAACATTACTGCAGTCACAGGGTTATTTATCTGACACGAACAGAGGCAGCCGGGAATCCTCCAGGGTGCACAGCTCAACTTAGACCCCATTAAAGTTCCTTTTATTCCCTGTGTTTTGGCTGATGCTGAAGCAGTGCCTGAATTGCTCCTGTGGGAGGTGAGCTCCCTGCCTGGCGTCAGGTCTGGGGCTCCTCTGTCCCCCTGTGTCCCCCTCCCCAGCACTCCGGAGCAGGCACAGGCTGTCCCAAGGGACAGGGCACTGCAGGGTGGGCAGAGGGTGCAGGAGAGGAGCTGAGGGTCC
>CM031874.1:12576833-12599338 GCA_018697195.1 Certhia americana
AGGGTGGGCAGAGGGTGCAGGAGAGGAGCTGAGGGTCCCCTTGGGGCCATCCCGGGCTCTGTGGGATGGGGACAAGAGGGACATGCTGAAGGGGCTGTGTCTGCTGCAGCTTCCCAGCACTGCTGCTGCCAGGACACGATCTCCCTCTGCTCGGAGATTTCTGGGGGATTTTTTCTATCCAGAAATAGGAAAAAACCTGAACAAGCTTGGGGATTTTTCTGTACCTGGGCAGCAGAGCTGTCATTAAAGAGCTTGCACTTCCAAGCCAAGCCTGTTGTGAGCTAGGAACACGTTTAGTTTTTGGGGGGAACGCATTAAAATGAGATAATTTTGAAACTTGCCAAATGAATTTTGGACCCTTGAGTTCCTGCCCTGCACTTCCCCACTAGCCACTCCTGCACATGGCTTTGGGGCAGCAGTGCCATGGAGCTGCTGTTGCCAGCCAAGCTGGCAGTGGCCATGCCCAGGAGATGCCCAGGCAGTGCAGGTGTCACCACCCTGTCACCCACGGGGATGAGCAGGAGCTGGGTGCTGCTCCCCGAGGCTGGGCAGGGCACGAGGCAGCCAGAGGCCGGGGAATTCGGGTCTAGAAGCAAAACAGACAATTTCCAATCCATCGTGACGGTGTGCAGTGATGAGCCGGGGCTGCTTCAAAGGGAACCAGCTTTAACTGGATCAAACCCTGAGCCAAAAGCATAAACACTAGGAGGAAGTTTGGCTAAAGTTAAATCATGTTTTATTTAAAAATCTCCCTCTCCCTGTTGTAAGATGGAAACTCTACATCTGAAAAGTGAAACTAAGATTGGAAACAGTCTGCAGTCATTAAGTTTATGCTACTTTTTTTTTTTTCTCTCCAGCTTCTCAAGTAAAATATCAACTGGCTCCACTGTCAGGGACAGGAAACATTAGTAATAAGTTCATAGATTTACATTTTCCCCAGGGAAATACAGGAATATCAGAGATCAAAAGTTGGAGAAAGGAGTTATTTTTATACAGTGATTTGCAACCAGCATTCATTGAGGGGAGTAAATAAATTACAGGCCCTTCACTTTGGGGTTGTTTAAGTTCTTTTTCTTTAATGCTGTCCCTTTTAACTACTGTAGAGAGTCTGTCAGGCCTTACACAGAGCAGGAAACCTTCCCTGCCTGCCAAAGAGAGCAGATACAGTTGGTCACTGCAGTTTGTTGTCATACGAGATGGTCACAAGTGAGCCCGTGGGCACTGGGGTGCCTCGGGGTGGGACAGGGGACAGGACAGCCTGGCATGCAGGGACAGCATGGGGACATGGCTCTGCTGGCCAAAAAGGTTCTTTTAGGGGCTGTCAGAGCCAGCGAGGGGTACCTGTGTGAGGCAGCACTGCTGCCAGGGCTGGGGCTCTGGGGATCCCCTGTGCTTCTGCCAGCCCCAGTCACTGCTGCTTCAGCCAAACCAGGGCATCTCACTCTCCAGGAGGGCAGAGGTGACCCCAGAGGCTTTGCTGCCACCCAGCCTGGTCCTCCCCACAACCCACTGGGTGTTTGTGGCACCCTGGCCCCTGGGGATGTCTCTGCCTGAGCTCATGTCCCAGCCCAAGGACACCCTGTGCCCTGTGCCAGCTGTGCTGCCACAGCCCCTGCTCCCCCTGAGCTGCACCACGGGGGACCAGAGCTCCTGGTGGCCCTGTGCCACTTGTCCTCCAGGTCACTCACAGGGGCTGAGCTGCTCTGGCAGGGGCTGGGGTGGCAGGGAGCCAGTCCTAGTAGTGGTGGAGACACTGGAAACTTTGACCAGGCATTTTGTCTGGTGTCATCAATTAAAGGTGAGGCACTCGCTGGCTGGGCAGAATAATGAATGATGGGTTTAAGTACAACTGGAAAAACAATAAAATACTCTATTAGGGTGACACAGCTGTGAACAATGAACATTAAACAACTTCACGCGAGCAAGCCGCAGCCACACTCAGCCCTGGCGCGTGATGGATTCCTGTTTGGAGTGCTCCTCACAAAGCCACTCTGCATCCACCCCGGACTGGGAACCACTCTCCTTCTCCTGCAAAAATACATCCACATAAAATGTGCTTTAAGAATCCCTAAAGGTTCATTAATGTCACAAGCAGGGGAGGAGAAAAGAGTTGGAAGGTCTTGAAGTACATGTCGGAAACACTCCAGAGAAAACTGTAAATGCTGCTGGGATGAACTGCAGGCTCTGGAGGATCAGTCGTGCTGGAAGACTATTTATTTTCCAGTCTATTTTAAACACTGGACTGTTTCAGATAAGAGTTGCCTGTGGTGGCAGACAGGATCGTGGGACTGGTGTGCAGGAACTCATGCCAGATTCATTTCTGGGGAGTATTTCCTCCCTGCCTTGATAAATCTGCCTTGTCTGCTGTACCAGGTTA
Source organism: Certhia americana (assembly GCA_018697195.1). Taxonomy (NCBI): domain Eukaryota; kingdom Metazoa; phylum Chordata; class Aves; order Passeriformes; family Certhiidae; genus Certhia; species Certhia americana. The sequence continues at coordinate 12,579,211 of CM031874.1, forward strand.
CTTCCTTTGGAGTTCTCTCTCCTTATTATTACTTATTAAAGTTGCCTGCAAATAGCACTTGGGCTTCATGCAACATCCTGTACGACAATTCATCCTTCTCGTTATCTCAAAGCTGACAATTCCCACCAGGGCCAGAGAGGGTGGGTGGAAAAATGCCTTGAGAAGAAACAGAGATGGCCATCCCTTCTTTCGAGGCTGCAGAAACCACACTGGGGAGGCTGGAAAGGGCAGGAGATAAGTGGGAACTTCCCCCCTTCAGGGACAAAACCATGAAAGGGAAGAAAAGAAGAAGAACCAAAGCCGGCAGCACCAGCGGGTGTCTTCCCCTCGCCTGCTGGTGCCGGGGTCCTGGGCTGGCGTTCAGAGGGGTCAGCGAGCCCCCTGCGACCTGACCTTGCAGACTGCCCCCTTGCCTAGATGTTATCTGGCAGACAGTGCTCAGGTTACAGAGCTGTCCGTGCTGGGCTTTCCCCGCAGCCCCAGCCCAGCTCCCGTGCGGAGGGGCCCGGACAGGGTCACCTGGACTTTGGAACTCTGCTGCAGCCCTCCTGCAGGGACGAGAGGCAGGTCCCAGTGACCTGGGCTACCTGCAGGGACAGCGCTGCCCAGTCAAACTGCTGACTGGGGCCAGATGCTGCAAGTGGGCTGCAAATGGCATTAGCTGGGGATGCTGTGCTGGAACTGCTCTGGGAATGGCGATTCTTGCCTTCCCAGGGCCCCCAGGCAGCATGAGCCATTGGGTTGCAGCTCTCAGCCCTCACCTGACCCAGTTCTCTCAGCCTGCTGGAGCTGAAATGCCCAGCTTGGCTCTCACAGGCGTGGGGCACTGCCTTCAGGGGGCTGTACTGGTGAGCAGCACTGAGTCACCCCTGTCACCCCTGCCACCCCTGCCACCCCTGCCAGCCCTGTTACCCCTGTCAGCCCTGCCAGCCCTGTCACCCCTGCTAACCCTGTCACCCCTGCTAACCCTGTCACCCCTGCCACCCCTGTCAGCCCTGTCAGCCCTGCCAGCCCTGTCACCCCTGCCAGCCCTGTTACCCCTGTCAGTCCTGTTACCCCTGTCAGTCCTGTCACCCCTGCCACCCCTGCCAGCCCTGTCAGCCCTGCCAGCCCTGCCAGCCCTGTCCTTCTGGTCCCAGCCTGAGCCACCCCTGCCCAGAGCAGGGGACACGTGTGCCCCCAGTCCCTGGTGCGGGCACCCCCCGGGGAACAGCACTGCCCTGCCCATGTGGGCTTAATCACGGAGCATCTGCTTCCCATTGCAGCCATCCCAGGGCAGGTTTCCCTGGCAGCCTCCTGCAAGGGTGCTAATTTTATGTACACAGGCTCATTCAGGAGAGCTGGGCAGCAGCAGGGGAAGGGGGGCCCTGCCCTGGGCAGGGGGACTGGGGCAGAGGGAGAGAGGCTCCTCCTCCCACGGGGCTGTGGGGAAGCTGGAATCAAGTCTCGGAGACACTTGGCCCGGCACAGCAGCGTGGAGGGGTGCCAGGGACTATTTTGGGAATCCTGGCTCATGGTAACATCCCAAGCCCGGGGTGACACTAAGCCGGTGTCGCTGGCACAGCCTGACTGTCCCAAAGCTGCAGGGCTCATCAGACAGCTCCTCGTGTGTGGGGACGGGCAGCCCCAGCGCCAGGCAGGAATCTTAACTATCACTTCCCGGCCACAGCTCCTAGAAATGGCAAATTCTGCTGGTGCCAGACGACGGATGACTCCTCCAGACAACTTGGAGAAGCCTCTGGAAAACTGTCTCTTCAAGGGAGCTCAATTTTGGCTTTCTAAATTGAGGCTCCCCAAATTACTTTTGGAAGCATTAGCCATTATTATTTTCCTTCTGTTTAATCACAGTGTTTTCCCTGGTCCTTGGTGATACCAGACATCCAAGATCTTCCTGCTCCCCCAGAGAGGCCACGCACTGTCACCCCCCAGCCCCCACACTGTGACTGTCACCACCACTGTGTCAGCACTGCCATCACCCCCCACCCACAGGCAAGGACGGATGACACTGAGCTAAAGAATGCCAATTCAGGACTTGGCAAGGGACAGGGAACATGGCAAAACCCAGGCCTGACCAGGTCCGAGCAGTTCCTTGGCACACGTTGTCCCAGGGACCATCTCTGCTCTGGTCCAGCCCTGAGCTGGAGCACGCCGGGAAAAGCTTCCTGCATCTGAGCTCACAGCCTCCCCCACGCTCCCTCCCTCCCACCACCCTTTATTTATGGGACAGCTATTTCCTTTCAGAGAGAAGTAGCCAGCAGTATGAAATAGCAAAAGGGTTTGAATGAAAACAAGGTGTTTGCTTAAATTGTGGGAGATTTGAAGTTTCCGCTGGGTGATGGTGTGTGACATGCCAGCCCTCCCTTTCTCCCCAGCAGCCAGCAGGACTGTCCCACAGGCACGTGCCAGTTGCTGGTTTGGCTCCTGGGATGCTCTGAAGACCATTTGAAGGAAACCATTTACCATCTTCCAGGGCATCTGCATTCAGGTCCTCATCTGAGTCACAACTACCAATAACTATGAATTTTTCCAGCAAGTGTGGGCCCCACGTTGCTGCCCTCCAGCTCTGTGGAAGTGATGATGGAAGTTTATTGCTGTAAAGTGAGGTTTAAGGGGAAAGTTTAGATGATATTGATCTCAGACAGCAACTGCTGTAATCAGGGCAGTAAACTTTCCTACCCCAGCACTTCTCTCGACATACAGTAACTTCTGTCTGAAATGAATCTTTCACAAGTCTAGCAAAGGTTATTATTTTAAGGGATAGGGAAGCCCAGCTCCTCCCATGGCAGCACGGCACGAAGGGGGCTGATGGGGAAGGTGGGGGTGTGTGGATGAGGCTGTGGCAGCTTGAGGCCCCACTTGTGGCCACTCTTGAGGATGTTCTGGCCATTGTGGTGACTTGGGGGACTTGGGGGACCAGGTCCCTGCAGGACCCCACAGGTTTTGAAGCCAGCTGGACAGGCAGGACATTGGGAACATTCCCAGCACTGCGGCGCTGCCCTGCGAGCTCCCTGCTCCTGTGTCCCCATCTGGACTGGCAGCAGACGCCTTTGCAGACAGAGGAGGGGCTCTGTGTCCTTCCTGCCCCGCTCGGCCCTGAGTCGCCGCCGGGCAGGGCAGCTCCAGCTGCCGTCCCTCGGTCCCTGACATCCTTTCCTGACACACATCGGCTTCCTGCCTGCGGCTCTCGCACCGCTTCCTCCTCTGCTCCGGTTTCCACCGAGCACTGAATGTCACAGCGTGTGCGGGGCAGGAAATAAAAAAGAAATAAAACGAGCAGCTTTTCCTTCTGGCCCCCCGTGGGCCGAAGCGAGGCTCAGGATGGGCAGGCAGTGCCCGAGGTCACGGCTGGTCCCACAGGAACATCCCTGGCATGGGTGGGCACATGTCCTGCGGCCACCCGTGACTTGACACCAAAACTCACTTGTTCCCCGGTTAATAGCCTGATTTCTGAGAAGGGCAGGTGCTCTGCCCTCCCTGCCATCCCTGGGCTGCCCACTGCCAGCCCTGTCTCAGAGTGGCAGCAGCATGACTGCCCCTCTGCCCACTGCACGCCCACTCTCCAAAAAACACTTTCTGCCTCATCAGGAAAGCGGGAAAAGCGATCAATGGCTCTAGCCCTGGCTTTAGAAAGTGGATTAAGGCCAGTGAATAGGAACTGTCTCTCTAATGAAGTGCTATTACCAACAGGCTAATTGAGTAATGACATAATGCAGGCCCTTGAAGCTCTTTATAACGGGCCATGACTCCGTGCCACAACACGCCACCACTTCCTCGCCCTGCCCCGCTCTGCCTGCAGCACATCGTGGCAAAGGAGGCTCAATGTGCAGCACCGTGCTCCCGGAGCAGCCACAGACAAAGTGTCGCCAGCATAACCCTGCGTGGAAAATGCGGAGGTGGAGGGAAACCCGGGCTAATTAGCTCGGGAGCCGCCAATCTTCTCCATGTGAAATGTGAGCCTTTTTATTGGGAAAAGTAAAACAGGCCTCGCATTGCTTGCAGGGAGCCCAGTAAAACAGAAGGTGATCCATACGTATGTATATTATGCTAGATTTAAAATACTTTCTGATGATTTTCTAGGCAGATCTCCAATACGTTACAGCACAGCATTGCTATTGTGGAGTGGGTGGCACAGGCTGGTGGCTCCTCCTGGCTCCTCTCCTCGTGGAGGGGACAGCGGGCACTGCTCAGGTTGTGCCAGCGCCCACCCTCAGGTAAAGGAATTGCTCAGATCAGTTTTATGGGGCTTTGCTGGGGTGCAGGGCAGCCCTGTGGGGTGGTGGGCATCCCCCCTGTGCCCGCTGCTCTGGGGGCAGGCAGGGCACTCGCTGGGAGAGGGGGTGCCCAAAAGGTGAGTGCTGGCAGTGCCAGAGCACCTGCACCCACAGGGAGACATTTATTTCAGTCCTGCAGCCTCACGGGCCCTCCCCAGGGCTGCCTGGCCCTCTCCTGCATTTGCTGTGCTTCATCTCCACCGGCAGACCCACACCTCAGCCCTGCGCTATCAGCTCATCATCTGATTAAAGATTAATTTGAGATTATTGCTCGTGTCAATAGCCCAGAGGCGGAAAAACAATAGCTACACCTGCAGCTTGTTTGTGAGCCCCGCTCCTTCTGGCGAGCTGTTAATGGACAGGGGCTTTCAGCAGCGCTGCCTGTTGACAGGCTGAGCCCTGAACCGGCACCTGCTGCCCTTGTCCAGGCAGGGAAAACCCTGCCCTCCTTCCGAGACCTCCTGCACCCCAGCTATGGCAAGTGGGAAACCCACTCTGGTCACCCCATGAGCCATCCCAGCTTCTGGCACGGAGCTCTGATCATTCCCTGCCCCAAATCAGGAACAGCCACCCAGGGGTGGCTCCAGCAGTGGGCCTTGCCCTGGATCCTACCCGGTTTCTGTTTGTTTGTTCAGCTTTTTCTACCTAAGGTAGGAGCCAAAAGAAGAATTCAGCTGCTGTACTTTGTGAGGGCTGAGCTTTGGCTGCCTTCTCTGGGGGCTGCACGCTCAGAGGCTGGAAGTGCTCCTGCAGGGGCTGTGGGGGATGCAGGACATCACAGAACCATGAGAACATTTCTATCAGAGAGGTTTGCAGTGACAGGAGAAGAAAGTGGAAATTTTTTTGCTTTCTACTGCTCTGGAGGTGGGAAGAGGCTTTTTGGGGCACCCCAGAGCTCCTCTTCAACCTCACAGCTCAAGGACCAGGTGTGCCTCATGCCTGTCCTTGGGAGAGATGGGGACAGAAAGGGGTGAAGAAGGAAATTTTGGGAACTGCAGCCCCCAAACGATTGAGGAGATGAAGCTTAGCCTTTGCAAAGGTGGATGTAATCCCCCTGCTTTCCTTCTCATCGCCTCTGGGATGCTCCAGATGCTTGCAGAGGCAGGGCAGGATGAGTTCAAATGGCAGCATGGAAGCCTTAAAGCCCTTTTTAACCCGGTGTCCCCACATGGGTCTGCCCCAGGGGGCTCCCAACACCCTTAATTTTACATCGGGTCAGGGAGGGGGGGAAACCCTAATCCTCTGAGGGAAGAAAAGGCACTTTGTGGTTTCCCTGGAGCCTTTGAAAGGGCTCCAGGAGCTGAGGGGACGTACGTGCTGCTTTAAAGGTTCCGTGGAAACGGAACAGCGGAGTTCAAGCGGCAGCCCCGAGCCGGCACCGGCCGCACCCGGACCCTGGCCGGCCAGCGGGGCCCCGCTACCTGCCGGGTGTTTGATCGAATCCCGGTTTGCAGAGCGCTGACACCGTAATCTGTTACAGATGGTCACACAAGGTGGTCACCAAATGGTTCCTCTGCTGATCGCCGGCTGCCCCCGCCCCTGCCCCAAAGTGCAGCCGGTTCTACCTGGCCGAGCCGAGCTTTACAGGACCTTTGGGTCCTCGGGCATTAAACTGAGAGGGGGAAATTGCTGAGATGCTGCCACGGGGCCCCAGGTTTCACTGAGCAGCGCTGATTGCCCGGGTGAGCACAGGGACCAAGGGCAGGGCACCTCAGCACTGCTGCCAGGGATGCTGCTCTGAGACTTCCCTTCAGAAAGTGAAATGAAAAAGAAATTGCCACTCATGCTCAGGCCCTGCTCCCGGGTGCATTTCTCCATCACAGAGCCCCAGAGGTCTGCAGGGCTGGAGAAAGGCCAGACCCTTGTGTGGGGCTGGCTTGAGCTGGACCCAAGGGTGTCCTGGCCACGGTCCTCCACCCTCTGCTCACCCCAACATCCCTCAGGTAGAAAACAGAAATACTTCTGCAGTAGTAAATTCAGCAGCTGGTCAGAAAAGGAGAGATCTGGCCCACATCCATCATCCTGCGATGGGACAGCAGCTGGTCCAGACCTGGGCGACACCTGGGGAGCTCGGAGGCACTGGCCCAAGGGGCGGGACATCACCTGAGCAGCCGTGTCCCCGGGGCACAGGGTGCTGGGCAGAGCAAGGAGCAGATGCAGCAGCAACCCAAGTGCCAGTGGGCTGTGCTTTTGTGATTCAGAACAGGCAACATTTCTTTTTCCCAGTGTTTTAAGGCTGCATTTGTGTTTGAATGCCAGCGGGATTTGCCAGTCGAGCCTAGGCTGCTCTCCGCCCGGTTTATACCTTCCCTCTGAAAGCCTGGCGTCCCGGCCAGGCGCTGGACAAAGCCAGGAGCACAACTGAGAGCGGCAGAGCTCGCTAAGGAGGAGGTTTCTCACAGCTCCCACCGCCGGCCTGACCAATATCGGCTGCAGCCCATTGAGAGGGAGCTGGCAGGGGTCCCCGGTGGGTGCCAGTGCGGGGATGGAGCAAGAGCCTGAATGACACGGGAAAGGCTCGGGGTCCCCGTGTGGTGACAGCCCTGGCACAGGCGGTGCAGGGAGGGCTCTGCTGCGGCTGTGGGAGCTGCAGAGCCAACCCCTGCCAGGGCTGCTGCCCCCAGTGCACCCCCTCCTCGACCCTCTTCTCCAGTTCCTGCAGGTGGTCCCTTCTCAAAACTGGTGTCCTTTTCCCCTCCCGCCCCCCCCTTTTTTTTTTTAATTTTTTTTTTTTTTAACTATTTAGCTGCTTTTGCGGCTCCAGGATTTTATGGATGGAAAGCTGAAAGTAATTAGTGCCCCTCCCCCGCTTCCTGTTGGGAAAAGGAAGAAAAGCACACACAAGAGCAAACCCAAAACTTCCTGCCCTGCTTAATAATCGAGTAATGAGTCCAACTCGGCTGGGAAAGTCAGTTTATACCGGGTGAGCTCTTAATTAAAGAAGGGCCGAGCAGCAGCTCTGCTGACTTTTACAGCCACACACATCTTCCTGCTCCGAGCAGCCCCTGGGAGAGGCTCAGGGAGCCGGACAGCCGCGGGCTGGAGGGGGATGAGAGCTGGAGGAAGCGTGCCCTTCCATTGCCTGGTTGAAAGCAATGTCCGGGAGATGGCACCGAGGAAATCTGCCACCGGGGGAAGGCAGGCTGTAAACCTGGCTGCAGCCGCTGAAGCACCCCAAATTTGGAGGAGGTTTAGGGCGTTGAGAGTTTCGTTATGGAAACCCTGGGTAGCACCGGGGTTCCCCGCAGCACCTGGTGCCCCCCAGGAGAGGAACAGCCCCTCCTGCACCAAAGAGCTCTGCGGTGACAGCGGGATGTGTCAGCTCTGCGGCCGCACCACCCACAGCGGGGAACCCTCAGGATGCAGCCGGGAGCCAGAGAGCTCGGCCACCCCAGAGTGACAGTGCCCTGCTCTCCAGGGAGAGCCACAGGTGTTCCAGCAGCTCCGTGGGGACACCGGCAGCCACCCGAGCAGGCTGGAGGGACACGGCAAGCTCCTGTGCTTTCCCCTGTGGAAACTGGGAGATCCACGGCACCCCCAGCCCGCCGGCAGGAACCGAGAGGGAACTGCTCCACACATTCCCTGCAGCAAATTCCACCTTCTAGGCACCTGCAGCCAGAAGCCAAGAGCACCAGGTGGGAGGAGAGCCCAGCCCAGCACCCCCACAGCACTCCCCCCTTACAGCTGCAGCTTCACCCCAAGCACCCACAAAACCCTATTATAAATTAACGACTTTATTGAATATCAATAAATTGTATATCATTATATAAAGTCTCATCAGTACAAAATCGTGGCACAAAAATATAAATACCAGTGTACCTTTGAAATGTAAACATCCTCTTTGTAATGATTCCATGAAAACAATGTCCAAAGAAAGATGCATTCAGGAGGCACCTGTCAATACCCATAAATAGGGCTTTTGGCACACACCTGTCGATGGACAGCCCTGGGACAGGCCACCATTGTATCAGCTGACAAGTGCCTGCTATTAGTCACAGCTCTCTTGAAAAGCAGTTGTTAAGAGTCATATTAACAGGTGCTTGAGTGCATAGCTGCTCTGTAAACAGGGCTGGGGTTTGAAATGGCTACCCCTGCCTTTCATGGACACCGTTAATCTCGCAGGCATTGCAAATTGTCATTGTGCTGGGGAGAAGCAGCTGCTTCACAACTACTGGGATACTGTATTATTGCATAGTTACACCTTCTACAGGCGGGTTATATACACTCGGGGTACGGGGCAGGGGGGGAGTGACTTGTCCTTCATTAAAAAAATACTGGTTCTTTAAAGTTACCAAGTGGTTATGGTGTTAAAAAAAAAAAAAATTAAAAAAAAAAAAAAATCCAACACCCCCCCAAGCTACATGGTCGCAGTGTTCGAGGGTGCAGGTCCAGCCCTGCAAGGTGCCGAGTGCCTCTGGCAAGGGGGGGCACCTGCCGAGGGGCTGGGGCAGGCCTGTGACCCCCCCCCCAGTTTCACACACGGCACTGAGCCCAGGCCTGCACCCCCAGATATCAGGATGGGAGAAGTGGTCACAGCACCAAGCCTGTGGGAGCTCAGGAAGTGTTTGGACAATGCTCTCAGACACGTGGTGGGGTTCTTGGGATGTCCTGCACAGGGCCCGGAATCAGACTCGATGATCCTGATGGGTCCCTTCCAACCCAGCATACTCTGATCAGGCTCTTGCATTGCACTGGAGGCACCGAGTGAGGTGTGAGGGTCCCAAGGGCCAGAGGAGCAGTGTCCAGCCCGGTGCACACTGCAATGGCGATGGAGGAAACTAACTCCTACAGAAACTAGTTACAATACAGGTATTTGTGATGAGAGAGGCCTGGGGAGTGGAATCCTCAGCGAGAGCCAGAGCAGCCCGTCTCTTCATGCTTGTGGAGCAGCGACATGCGGGAGAAAGTCCGGGAGCAGGTTTTGCACTGGTACTTCTTTACATCTGAATGGGTCTGCAGGTGGGCGCGGAGATTAGAGCGGTCAGCAAAGGCCCGGTTGCAGTGTGTACAGGAAAAGGGCTTTTCACCTATGGGACAAAGAGAAACGCTCCCAATTAACCAGTGCATCAACACATGGGGAATATCAAAGAAGGAGCCATTCATTAGCCGAAGTTTGTGCGGAGCACAGTGAAAAGAAGTGCTGGCTTATTGTTCGGGGGAGAGCCGGGTGTGTACAGCATTGCTCGGGGGAGAACTGCCAGCTTGGGAATCGTCTGCTCCCAGAAAAACCTTTCCTATGAACCACGGAAAATTAACGCTGGAAACATCTGCAAGGAGCGCGGCAGCCGCACACACACAGACGAAGCCGTGATCCTGCGCGGAGCCAAGCGAGGAGCTCGCAGCGAGGCAGGAAAGCCGAGCGCTGTGTGTTAATTATATCATAGCAGGCAGCGGCTGCGAGGCGCCAGCCCAGGGTGAGTGCAGCTATTTCCTCTGCCGAGCCCTGCGCTCCCCCCTTCTCCTGCCCGGCTCGCATTGAAAAGCCTGGCCAGGGCGAATTCCTCCCAGAAAGACTCTTTTGGAGGAAACAAATGTGTATGCTCAATTTGGAAAGCACAATTAAGTCTACCCGGCTTCCTTCAGCCATCATCTTTAGTACGTTAAGAGGGTGTGAAATCAGTGCCAAGTCACAATTACACCGTCCCCGCAGCCCCACAAAGGATGCTCGGGAGATGCTTTGTCGGGGCAGCGGGGTGGGCTGGGGTGGGCTGCAGCTGCGCAGCCGGCCCCGTTCCAACAGGTGCCTGCAGCACCTGCCCGAGCCTCGGGGGCACATCCAGCAGCGGCCGTGCCCGGGGGACCGAGCCGTGCTTGGGTAGCTGCGGTTCTGCCCCTGGCTGGGAGCCCTCGCTGTGGGCAGGGAGGGATGCTTTGGGCACGGGAGGGGGGATCCAGCAGTCCCGCAGTCCCACTTTATGATTTTGGGGAAGCTTGTGCCCCTGCTGGCCCTACCCTCGCAGCAGCGGCACAGATTTACAGGCTGGGCCTTGACCCTGCGCTCCGTCCCAGCCAAAGGGATATTTAAAGGACGTTTTAGAGAGATGTGCCAAGGGGGTCTGGGAAGCCCTTATCTTCCCAGATAACAGCCGGCCCGCCGATTCGCTGGGGCAGTGGAGCAGGGAAGCGGGAGGTGATAAGGGAGGGAGGGAGAGGGACAAGAGGGGACGTTACCAGTGTGCGTCCGGATGTGGCCCTGCAGCAGCCAGGGTCGGGAGAAGGCCTTCCCGCACATCTTGCAGACGCAGGGCAGCGTGTGGCTCCGGATGTGCATCTTGAGAGCCCCCAGGCTCACGTACTCCTTCTCACAGTACTTGCAGCTGAAGGATTTCCTGGCCTGGGCGTCGCAGTGCAATTGCTTGTGCTTGGAGAGCCCGGCGAAGGTGGAGTACGCCTTGGCACACTGGGCACAGCGGAAACGCTCGGCGGCGGCGGGGGCCGAGGCCGGGCTGGGGGGTCCCGAGCTCTTGCCTTCATCCTCCTCGCTGGAGAGCGCAGTCAGGTCCAGGGCTGGGGCAGCGCCGCCCGCAGCCTCGCTGCCCGGGCCGCCCGGGAACAGGCTGGACAGCAGCCCCGCGTCCCACACCAGCGGAGGGTAGTAGGCTCCAGGGCCGAGCACCTCGGGCGGAGGGATGACGGGCAGCGGGCACGTCTCGTACAGCAGCGGGGCAGTCAGCACTGCGGGAGGGAGCGGCGGTCAGCGGGGCCCGAATTCCCCCCCAGTGGGACCCCATCACGAACCATCCCCTCGGACCCTCGCGCCGCACCCCTGGGTCGGGGGAGCAAAGGGACCCCAGCCCGCCCCGGGGCAAAGGGGACCGATCTCACACCACAGGGACCCCACGCCCCTGCTCGCCTTGCCGCCAGGGATGGGGTGAAGAGAGCCCCACGCTCCCACCCACTGCCGGCACGGGGAGCTCCCCACGGACCCACGTGCGCCCCATGAGGGAACCACCGGTGCCACCGGCATCCCCGGGGTACCAGCGAGTGGCTCAGCATCCCGGGACACGGGATCGCGCGCCACGAGACGCAGAAAATTGAAACAATCCAACAAATCCGCAACAGTGCAAATAGCCTGCCAGTCCCCACCCGCTCCCGTGGGGAGCCTTCGGGAGATCCCGCAGCGGAGCCCCCGCCCCACCCCGGGGAGCGCCCCACATGCACGGCCCGGCCCGGCCCGGCCACTCACCGGCCTGGCTCTCCAGCTCGCTGTAGTTGGGTTTCTTGCTGGCCGAGAAGTGTTTCTTCACCAGAAAGGAGCGCGGCATCTTGCAGCCCCGGTGTCGCCGCGGGGCCGCCGCGCCCGCTGATATGTGCGCGGGGCCGGGGGCGCGGCGCGGGGCGGGCACGGGGCGGCAGCCAATGGGCCGGGCGGGACGGGGCGGGCACGGGCAGGTGTCAGCCCAGCTCGGCTCGGCTCCGCTCGGCTTGGCTCGGCTCGGCCCCCAACGCGGATGGAGCCCGGGGGCCGCCGCTCCCACGGTGCGGCCGCGCTGCCCGCCCGGTGGCGGAGCACGAACCGCCGGTGTTGATGCTGCTGCATCAGCCGCTCCTGGCTTCTCTCCCGAGTGTTTCCCGCGGGTCCAGCCGGTTCTCCGGTGGGGGTGGAACCCTGGCCTGGCCCCCAGCCCGTGCCCAGCGCGGGCAGACCGGCCGTGCTGTGCCTGGCGGTGATCCCCGCACCCCCTGTCCTTCCCCTTCGCCACGGCTGTGGGCTGCAGTGCAGGGTGGGACAGAGTCCTGCGGTGAAGGACTTCCCCACCGGTTAATAATCCTCTGGGAAGAGGCAGTGACTTTTGGAGCAGCGGGATGGATCCGGCACAGCCCTGGGTGACTCCCTCCCACTGCCCGGGGTCAGGAGCACCTGCCCAGACACATTTTCTTTTCTGCTGGGAAGGTTTTGGGCAGCGCAGCCGTACCCCGAGCAAGTTCCCCTCTGTCCTCTTCCCTCCTGCCTTCCCCTGCCTCTTTTCCAAGGGCAGGGTGGGTCTCGCAGCCCCTCTGAGGCACACTCTCCCTGTGGCTCCCCGCTCCCCAGGGGCCGTGTGCCCACGAGAAGGTGCCCAGGCACGGCTGGGGCAGCGCAGAGCAGAGGTGTACCAGCCCTCCTACAGTTAGATAGTGCAGCCTGGGCTCCCAGCTCCTGCAGACCCCCCGGTTCAGGCGGGGTTTCCCCGCTGGAAAGGCTCCGGCACGGCTCCAGCCACCTGCTGCAGAGCCGCGCTCAGCTCCAGGGCAGCTGCGGCAGCAGGAACTGGTCCTGCTGGGAATGCCTCCTCCGGCCGTGCCACGCGGAAAAGGGCCATGTGCTGGGGCCACCCGTGACTCTGCCGTCACACATGGCACACATCGCTGCGCCAGCCCCTGCTGACCGCATCTTACTGTTTAGCCACAACGACACGAAATGCAGAAGTGGGAGCAAAGCTTTCCACTGGCACGGCTGCGGCCAGGGGCTGAGCTCACTGTCAGCCTTTCCTCGGGGCAGGAACAGCTTGGAAAGCCTGTCCTGCCAGCCACGCGCATCCTGCCCACACTGTCAGCCGCATTTGCAAACTCTTCCCCTGCAGCCAAGTGCTCCGGTACTGTATCATCCCTTTTTTTTTTTTTTGCTGCGGAATTGCCCGTGGCTTTCAGCAGGTGTTTATCTGCAAAACTCATCCCTGGATCAGCCTGAAGTTCAGGGGGAAATGCCCCCTAAAGGCTTGGGGGATCACAAAGGTCAGGTCCTCCCGCTTCTCTCGCGTTCCGGTGGGGCCGCTCCCCCCGGGGGCTCCGCAGGTGCCTCCCCCACCTGCTGCGGATGTGGTTAGTGGGGACACTTGCACGAGGAACACAGCGAGGTGGTTTTCTTTCAAGAAGCAAAGCCGGCTCCTGTGTTCTTTCTGAAATGGTAATAATCAGGTCTGTTCCAAACACCGCTTGTGGAAAAACTTGCCTGTTCTAGGGGAAAAAAACGAGATCAAGGGAGAAAGCGACCTGACCTACCTGTGCCTGTGAGGCAGCATGACAGGGGACAGAGAGCAGGAGGCAGGGGACGGGAAGCTCTGCGGTGGTTCGTGGGCTGGAAGTGGCAGTGAGTTTTGAACCATCCCACCCTCACCATCAGCTGAGCCCCGAGGTGGCCAGAGCAGACCTGTCACCAGCCCAGCACACCTCCAGTCCCAGACGCACAAGGACTGGCCCAAGGAGCTCACAAATACACTTCAACCATCTCCAGAGCAACAAGTCTGCTGAAAATTCTTCTTTTTACTTCCTTAGCCCCGTGTCCCCATGAAGCATCTTGAATATCCAAGAGCTCCTCCAGGCAAGGGAGGCTGTGGGGGAGCGGGGCGGGGTGTGAGCCCTCCCTGCAAGGCTGGAGAAGGTCCCTGAAACCCCCGGCAGCCCCCCTGAGCCCGGCGGAGGGGGCTGGGACCGAGCCCTGTGCCCGGAGCAGCGAGCCCCGCTCTCTCCGAGATGCAAGACCTCCCTCTGCCGTCAGCCCGCACCGAGCCACCGCTCCGGGGCTCAGCCCCGGCTCTCGGGGCCACCGCACCCCCGCACCGGGCACTCAAGAAGCTCCCAGAAGCTCCACGGAATTATTTTTTTAAGACCCCAGCATCTACACGAAACAAATGTGAGAAGAACTAGAGGAGAGGTCTAAGCCTCTAAGCACCTCTTTTTCACTAAGTGCTGAGGTATTTTCTGGAGCTTTGGGGAAGGAGTAAGGAAGGAAAAGTAAGTTTATATAGGGGTTTCAACAGTCTTTATTTGTACGACCCGGAGAATAATGTAATTTGCCCACAAAAATGAGTTGGTTTTGATGAAGCACAGACCGATGCCACTGTGACACAAACAAACAAACAAAATAAAAAAAAACACAGAAAAACAAACAAAATCCTACTCCCAAAACAGGCAAATGCTCCACTGTAATTTTTAGTACATTTAAACCAAATAAAAGCTTTTGGACTGCAAGAACATCCCTCATTTGCTTTTCCACGACTTAGCCTTGGCTGGTTAATGGTTTTTGAGGTGGGCTCACCAGTGAGTGTCCAGTACAGCTGGGCAAAGGCCTTGAAGAAAATTTACTGTTCTCTTTTCAGTCAGGTGACATGAGGACCTGGAATATGACACATGCTTTGGCAAGATCTCATCTCCCAGCCTAAGGACACCATTGGGAATTTACCGCTGCAATTCCAGATGAAGCAATGCCTTCGCATTGGGAAATTAACGCTGACAATTTATCAGAGCTATTAAGATCAATCGTTGTCTGGAGACAAATTCATTTGATAGAATAGCTCAGCACCAAGCCGTGCTCCTCCCAGTGTGTGTCTCGGTGTTAATTGTCCTCCTCAGGCTGACTCCTTGTGCCGGGCTCGGGGAATTTCACAGCTCGGGGCTGGCCCGATTGCATTATCCCCACAATGCGGCTGCAGGATCAGGTGCTGACGAGGTGAGAGCAGAGCGCTGCGCCCTCCCCAGGGACACTCACAGCGCTGGGAAACCCAAACTGGTTTGTTCTACATTAATGCTTCTTCCCACCACCCAAACGAGTGTGCACAGCTCACAGGTGCCTCTCACAGAGGGGCTTTAAATCAGTCAGGGAGTCCCAGCGAGTGCAAACACTGGGTGATCAAAGGAAACACCAGGAAAAAATGACAAGAGCGGACACAAAGGTAGGATTTTATAAATTAAATGACCTTTATTTGTAACTTGTCTCCAAAAGTCAAAAACATGACAAAGTAATTGCTCGGAAGCTTCTAATTGCTCCTTAAACATTTTATCAGAATCGCATGGAAGTGCACTTAGAACAGAAGCAGGAATCAGGATTCCTGGCAATGGGCATCACCAAACTGCATTGTAGCCAGATCCCAGAGATCCCCATCCAATCCCCAACGCACCCTCAGCTCTCTGCAGGTCAGGAATTACAATAACCACCCCCAAAACCAGCGCTGTCCCCACAGAACTAGGGGTTCCACGTCTGCCACCCCCTCAGCACAGGGCTCCCAGTCCCCACACAGGTGCTCGGGGGTGACAGCCTCCACCACAGGGAAGGAACACGAACCCCAAGGGTTCTGAGAGGTGCCAGAGGTCTGGCTGGACACAAGGCTGAGGTTTGTTTTAGCTGGAGTGTGTTTCGTTGTTTTCTGGGTGAGGCTTTGCTGCTGTCTGCAGAGCAGGATGGCAGAAGGTCACTGCTCAGTTAATTAGTACTCAATTCTGGGGTGGTGCAGGCCCACTGCTCCAACTACAACACTCACACTGGACATCTGAACACTCCGTGATTTACAGGTTCTGCTCAGGTGCCTTAGACCTCATCAGCTCCACTGTGAACTTCACGAAAGCATCAAATTAAAATTAAGGAATCTCCACGGTAAAAATGTAGGCTTGAGCACAGGGTATCCACTTCCCAGGAGCTGGAACTGTCCTGCTTTCAGGGCTGTATTTTACTTTTCCTTGAAAGCTACACCTGACTCAACACACACACTGCCAGATGGCAAACAACCCGAGTACAGCTTCAGCTACTTCAGGAACATTTAAATGAAGAATAGGAATTCAAAATACCTGATAAAATCTGTGATGCAGAAAGGAAGTGCTGTGCATTACTCTAAGTTTTCCCACCAGCTTGCCTTGAGAGATGGAAAACCCAAGAACATATATGAAAATTTTAGTTAAAATAGAAAGCCGAGGTATTGAAAAAAACCTTCTGAATTCCCCTATTAGCATAAGGCTTAAAATTACTAGGAAACCAGTTTCAAACCCACCAATTTAATCATAAAGCCAGCAATTTTGATTAATGTTTGCTAAGACAGTTAAAAAATTATACCTTTTAACTAAGACCAACACTAAAGATCAATTCCCAGGCTAGAAATTATGGTAAGAGTATGGAGGAAAGTAATCATCATGCATAGAAGTGAAGTATTTTGAACTAGCTTTTACACAGTGCAAAGATTTCCTAGGAAAGTTTGCAGTTTGAACACTCATACTGAAGATATGTTTTCCATACAGTTGGGAGGCTGCCTGTAAGGATTGGAACACTGGGAAACGTTATGGAATCACAGGTATCAGAGGTCACTTCAATGAGAGCTGGTCTGACAGTTACAGTTAGCACCTGAAGTCTCACTAAAGGGGAGCAGAGCTACCAGTACACCTCACATACAATCACTTGAGATGTGTAAATGAGATTGGGAAGCTACTTATTAACTAGTTCAGCTCATTCCATTTGGAATGTTTTTGATTTTAGACAGTCAAATAAACACAATTTCCAAAGAAACCAGTAGGTATAGGCAAAGGAAAAAGCCTTGGTTCCCACGTGTTGATTCACAATGAAACTGAGTCTAAGCAAGTAGAAAAACAGGGCTGAATGTCAGAGACCATGATATCAAAAGACTGAATGGTACAGAAATATCAAACCAGGCTTTAAAACTGAGATAGGATTAAAGTCTTCTGTACTTCTGGATGCCTGAGTTAAATCTTGGGATGTGCAGGGAGAAGTGAAAGGATGCTGGGCAGTTCCCCCTCGTGGAAGCTTGGCTTTGCAGTCCATCTCCTGGCTGGCTCACTTATCCCGCAGAGAGCGCATCAGCACCTGAGCCATCATGTCATCCTCATCAGCATCGTAATCCTGCAACACAGGGACCCGCTGCCACTGCCAGCAGCAGCAGCTGCACCTCCCCGAGCCCCTGGGCACACACAGGGACACGCTGGGAGCTTCCCCAGCCTTCCAGGGAGGGGACAAACACCTACCACGAAGGTGTCGTAGGAAAAGCGATGGCGTCTCTGCAGGTGCTCCATGAAATTAGCACTCCTGTAATTGGGGTCTCCCCAGGGCATTGAGGCACAAATCGGGCAAACCTTGGAGGAAAACAAACCAGTTAGGCCCCGGTGGGTCAGGGCTTTAAATCAGTTTAAATCCCTGCTGACAGCAGGGAGGGTGGGGAGAGCCCGGGGGAGTGGAGCTCAAGGTTTGGGCTGTCACTGTCCTGTATGCAAAGTGATGGCCAAGAACTTCCTGGAACATTTAATGCAAAAGCCTCAGTTAACCCTGAATAATTGTAATTCATGTCTTAGATCCCTGAAATGGAATGGCTTACTCTTCTCCCACGGTTCTGAAAATCAGAACTCATTAAAGCCTCTTGCTTTAGAAGATTTTAGCCTTTATTTCTCAGTGGCAGGAAAGTCTCCTTGGTCTTCTCTGCAAGCTTCTCTCCAAGAGAAAAAAGGAACTTCTTCTTCCTGAAAAATCTGGAATTCCAAAAAACTTCCCAGAAAAACGAAAGTTTCCAATTCAGTTCCCTGTTTTGCAATTCCTCTTACATGAGAGGAAGTATCACAGATTGATTACTACAATGACACACTATTTTTTGCAATTCTCTCCCCCAACAGTTTACAGTATCTTCTTGCAGAAAACAAGGGGGAAAACCAAGGAGAAAATTAAATGTCTGACATTTTTTTGAAATGATATTTTATTACTTTGCTGGGCCTAATTAACTTTGAACGTGTGCCATTTTTCAGGGATGAAAAGAGGATGTTTTCCACCCAGCTGCAGTGGGTTTAGAGAGCAGAGAGCCACTGAAAGCTGACAGCAGAACCACACCAGGCTTACAGGCATGACCAGCACAGCCACACTGACAGAACAGCAGTAATTACAACTTCTTAATTCTCTAACTCATAGTTTCAAAGGGCTTTAAGACTGGACTTCATTGCAATTCTTGCACTAAGACTTTTTATTACCACTTGTTTTGCATCCATGCTGTGCAAAGCTTTGCAGTGCTCCACCAGTCCCTCCTGATCAAAGTTCTTCTCGCTGCAGTAGGGGCAAGGGAAGGTGAAACGATTTGGAAAGCTCCTGGTTTGTGGAAAAAAAAAAGGAGGTTGTTTATAAATACAGATTATTCAGAGCAGTCATTTACCTATGCAATTAAGGCGAGCTCATTTTAACAATCAGTTTGTGAACTCCTAACAGTATTTCAGGGAACTCAACATTGTCCATATTTAGACTGAATTGCAGTTCTCCTAAAAATGTTCTAAGTACCATTTATCACCTTTTCTTTTCAGGACACCACCCACAAGAGAGAACTGCCACCAATTCCCACTCCCCTCCATGGTGGGGGAGTACAATCAGGAGACAAAGGTGCTTTAAAAAACCAGCTAGGTGTAGAGAATGCCCTGATCTCCGACATGTCCTGTGCAGGGACCAAGCAGAAACAGCAGAATTTACCTGGGCACAGCCAGCTGCAGGGTCAAGGCTCAGTTTTTAACTAGGTAAAAATCAACACTCAATCTGAGCAAAGAGGTAAAGTCTGCTTTTACTTCAAAATTCTTTCTCGTGCCAGAAAAGCCCAGGGTTTCAGAGCAGAGGCGTTACCTGGTGTTGTGGAGGGGCTCTTTAGTAACAGCTTTCACACCTTCCATGATGTAGTTCTGGTACTTGGAGCAGGAGGCTGCGTGGCTGCGCATCTTGGACAGGTACATCTGTGCAGGTAACAGCAGCACAGCAAGGTCAGCTCAAACACTGCACCTCCTGCTACACGTGTAAGCAAAAGCAGCAAAAATGGAAACCCGGGCAGCTTCCAGCACAATGTTAAAGCAGAAAATCCAAATAGTTCAGCAGGCCAGGCTGGAAAGTTGTGAGTTTACGGGTTAGTTAAACTGTAACTGTTACCATGCAGCCCTGCTCACAGCAACAACGTTTCACTGCAACTTTAAAATCAGAATTTTCATTTGAAATTCATTGCCTAAAGAGGTAACAACAAAAAACTGTGGAAAGAACGTCAACATCTGGGCGCTGTCTGTATCAAACACCTTTAGCACAGATCAGAACAAACACTTTGACCTGACTTTGCAGAAAGCTGAGGAGGAAGCAGTTTATTTTCCCCTAGACAGACACAGCTCGTGTAATTAATTTCCAAACGCTTTCATACCTTTTTATTGCAGCCGTTGCAAGTGGTTTCTGTCGTTTCGATTTGCTTTTCCAAGTCCAGAGCTCTGCTCCCAGGTGACAGGGTGCTGCGGCACACCCCACACACTGGCTTTTTGGGCTTCAGACATTCCTGCAGGCACGGCGTGCAGAAACTGTGGTGGGAGAAACGGAGGAGGTGGTGAGAGAAACGGAGAAGGTGGTGAGAGAGCCCTCTGGGCAGCAGCAATACCCACTGCCCCTGCACGGCCCCTGCCCGAAGGAGGAACAGAGGCTTGAGACTCGACAGAGAAAGGTCACAAGGAGCTGCTGGCACCTGGGCATGAAGGGAGGAGCTGGAGGATCCCAGGCTGTCATGCCCAGGATTATTTGCTGTTGGACAGCGCTCTGTGCCCTCGGTTTCTGGACAGAATCATGGAATGCTTTGGGTTGCAAGGGCCCTTAAATGCCCCTCAGTGCCACCCCTGCCATGCCAGGGACATCTCTCACTGCTCCAGGCTGCTCCCAGCCCGGCCCTGGGCACTGCCAGGGATCCAGGGCTGTACCAGGGCCTGTCCACCCTGCCAGGGAGGAATTTCACCCCAGCAGCCAACCTCAGCCTGCCCTCTGACGGTGTGCAGCCATTGCCTTGTCCTCCACGCCCGCACTCCTCAGGAGACACGGGAAGCGAAAGTGGAAGAACACCGGCTGCCTTTCCCGCAGGCTTTTCTCTCGCTTTCTCCCTTTCGAGGCCGCTCCCGGGCACCCCAGCCCCGCTCCCGGGCACCCCAGCCCCGCTCCCGGGCACTCCAGCCCCGCTCCCGGGCACCCCAGCCCTGCTCCCGGGCAATCCAGCCCCGCTCCCGTCACCCCAGCCCCGCTCCCGGGCACTCCAGCCCCGCTCCCGGGCACTCCAGCCCCGCTCCCGTCACCCCAGCCCCGCTCCCGTCACCCCAGCCCCGCTCCCGGTCACTCCAGCCCC
>CM031874.1:12601718-12620245 GCA_018697195.1 Certhia americana
AGAGCTGTGATTGTGGATCCGGGATGGCAGAGCTGTGATTGTGGATCTGGGATGGCAGAGCTGTGATTGTGGATCGGGGATGGCAGAGCTGTGATTGTGGATCCGGGATGGCAGAGCTCTGATTGTGGATCCGGGATGGCAGAGCTCTGATTGTGGGTCCAGGATCACTCCGTGTCCTGGGGGTGTTGTGCTGATGTGCCAGACAAAGATCTCTCTCTCTCTGCAATTCTCGTGTGCAGCTCCTCTTGCCAAGGAACAGACTCTGCTGTCTTTGTCCACAGACTTCATCCTGCACAACTTGCGGAGGATCGTGGGGAGGGAAGGGACTGCTCCTGGCCCTTCTGCTCAGATGTTAATTTAGCACTGCACATTTCCTGTGATTCACAGCCTGTCTCTTGACAGGAGTGCGTGTGCTTTGGAGCAGAAGCAGAACTGCTACTTAACTTTCCCCACACGGGGCTGGCACTGAGCACAGCCTTTCATCAAGGAATGTTAACTGCCAGGCTGTTGATTTTGTTGTTTGTTTGTTTCCCTGGCCTCTTGGTTGTTGGTATTTTGTGTTTTGGCTCCTTTCATTGAGCTGATCTTGCTCTGAACAGTGATTCTCCTTTGGTGTTGATCAGTGTTTTAGCAGCTGCAGTTAATACTGGGGGAAAAGTCTTTTCTGAAGTGCTGTTTGAGACTGACCACATCTGAAACAATGCACTGATTTCTCTCACCTCCTCTCCTCTGGCTCAAGAGCTGGTTTGTCTTTTTATGTCATAAACAAAGCCTCTGCTCTGCTTTTTGATCACAGGTTGCTCAGGCATTGTAGATGGAGTCTCTTGGCCTGTAAATTACCTTACAGTAATTTAAGTTCTGGTTAAGCAGCATTTGGGACATTCTTTTGTCACCTGCTGTCTCAGCTCAGTGTGCAAAGCTCAGCACACTGAAAATGTGGATCAGGATATCCATAAAAACAACCATCCCTGCAAACATGACAGAAACACAGAAATGGTTTTACTCTGTTCCCACAAAGCAGCTGAAGGTGGCAGGTATAGCTTTATTTTTTTTTTACAGATCACAGTGGTGTTTGCAGCTGCCAGCTTTCAGCTGGAATTTGGGCTGTGGTTTGCCCCTCTGGAGGTGGCTGCAGAGGGGTACCAGCAGCAGGAATGTCACTGGCTGTCAAAAGCCTAGGAAATGTTAGAAATCCAAAGGCAAAGTCAAGAAACCTGCTCAGCCTAGGGACAGTCCTGTGCCACAGGAGGTGAGGGGGAAAAGCAGGTGCTTTCACCAAATGAGCAGGGACCTGGACAACGAGTGGGGAATGACATTGGACAGCAGCACGGTGACATTTCTGTGGCTCCTGTGCCTCTTCAGAGTCCTGGAGAGGCTGTGAGGGAGCTGCAGCTCTGTCAGCTGTGTTACAGGGACACGAGGTGCTGGGGATGTCTGGGGTGTGTGCACCTGGCATAATCTGTGTTTGTTTTCAGTTTTTATTCCAGGCCAGTTGCCCTTGCTGAAGATTCCTAATGCCAGCTACCCAGCCCACTGCCAACCAACCATGAAAGAGAGGAGGTAGCTGCCCCCGGCACCAGGGAAAAGCTGATTTCAATGGATACAAAATATAAAGACGATTTATTTAGGAAGTATGTACAGTTCCACGAGTGCAAACTGAATGCCTCTGACAGCAAGCAGCGTCCTATTAACGATGAGTACTTGCGAGTGGCAGCAGCAGCCTTACTTTGCCTTCCCAAAATTGATCCCTTTTATAGATTCCGGTTGATAAAATTTTACGAGATGGCTGAAAACTCCCTGAGATCTGTGAAATCCTCGAGTTTACATTGTCTCCATAATGCATTCAACATGCTTGAGACAGTTGGAATTAATCTCTTTTTGTACCCCTGGAAAAAGGAGTTCAAAAACATTAAGGTAAGACTTTTTTCATGTAGCCATAGTGAGAACATGATTTGTTTTTCTTTCTGTGACCACATTTCATGCATTTCCTTCAAAGGTTTTCTTTAAAGGTTTTTAGTTTAAAGGTTTCTCTTTTCCATTTATAGCATTATACACACACACACATATGTGTGTATATATATATGTGCATATATATATATAAATATATATATAAATAAAATATACAGTTGGTAAACAGAAGCCTTAGGAAGGTTTCTGTGTAAAATAAATGAAGTTTGTGCTGGTGAGAGTATCTCCAGAGCAGGAATACAAGCACCATGTGCAATTAGAATGTGTATAAAGCAGGAGAAGAGCTTATTTAAGGTTGTTCAGCCTCCCCTGCTGTACTGTTTTATTTCTACCTGGAGAGGCTTTCACCAAGGTGAGTGATCAGGCTGGATTTCAGCTGCCTCAGGGTTTGATTTGTCTTGCCACAGCTCTTACTGGACACAAGTGTTAAACCCAGGACTTGTGTTCGAGTGGATGCTTTGCTGAGGTTCCCACAAGTTGTATGGTAACGAATTCTGCAAAAGAATTGTTTTCAGAATATCTGTGATCTGCTTGTCAGTTCTCAGTTCCTGATGTTTTGATTTTAAGGTGCTTTCAAATGAACCTAAGGCAGAGGGAAAAGTGGGAGCTCATTGCCAGGATTGGGTGCTGAAATCCCTTTGGGAGCTCTCTGCTGTTGAGTTCTGTGTTTTATCTCTTGCCTGTGATGAGCAGACTGCTCCTGCCTGCACTCAGAACAAGCTGAACTGGGCTGAGCACGTCCCTCACGTGTGCCAGAGGCCGAGGGTATTATTGCAGCTTGCAGAAACTCATATCTCTTCTTTTTGAGGCTCTCTTAGTGGAAGTTTTTGAATTAATATTAAATAAAACTGACATTTGAAACTGTGTAGTAACAGTATGAACAGCGTGCACCTCAAGAATATTTAAAGCTGAATTGAAGAGGAGTTTGGCACTCCTGCTGTAATGCTGAGTTCCTGTTAGCTCCAGCTTGTCCCTGGGTGGGGTAGTTCCCAAAATCCTGGCCTTTTTGGCTTTCATGGTAGACTTTCTGTAAATTCAAACATGTCTGATATGCATTAACTTTAATGTTAGTGCAGAGCAGAGTGACTTGAATCACCAGAGAGGACATTATGCTAATCAGGATTTTAAATTGAATGAAAACTCTCCTACTTTGAATTTCCCTCATGTGGAATTTCCATCTGCTGAGCAGGAGGGATGCAGAAATGGAGCTCATCTTGCCAAGGCAGTTCAGAGTCGTTATTATTGTATTTAATTACACGGTCTCTGTCGCTGAATTAGCTGAACATCTAGTCCACCACTGAATTTGTAACCTAGTTTTCCTTTTATTCCCCCCTCAGACCTACACTGGACCCTTTGTGTATTTTGTAAAGTCTGCTCTAACAGAAGATGATGTCAGGCAGATTCTGAACTACATGGGCTACGTCCAGGAGCTGGGGACAACGTTTAAACTCAAAGAGCAGGTGGACGCCATTCAAGTGAAAATGATTTCATTTGAGCTCTTCCTGGCCAAAGTGGAGTGTGAGCAGCTCCTGGAGATCCACGTGCAGGTGAAGGATAAGGGTTATTCCGAGCTGGATGTGCTGAAGGAACGCAGGAGCAGCAGTGAGGACGTGCGTGGCTGCGCCGAGGCCATGCGGCGGCGCCTGGAGTGCAAGGAGAGCCTCAACACCTCCATGGCACGCATGGTGCTGCAGAAATCAGCCAGCGAGCGTGCCTCCAAGGAATACTTCAAACCAAAGGTGAGCAAGCCTTCCAAGTCAGTGGATGCTTATGACAGTTACTGGGAGAGCAAGAAACCTCCTTTGATGAGCTCGCTGAGCCTGAGGAAGGAGCCGATTCTGGTCGATGCAGAAGATGACATTAAAGATGAAATTATCCGTCCGTCACCCTCCCTGCTGACCATGGCCAGCTCCCCACATGGCTGTTTGGATGAGTACTTGCCAACTTCCTCTCATCACAACGGCATGCTAAGAACAAATGTCCCTTACAGCTCTTATTTTTCTGCTCAAGAGGACTTAGATTTATATACTGACCCCGACTCTAGAAGCGTGTTAAATTTTAAAAGGCAAGACGCTATTAAGCCCGATGTGTGGCTGTTAAAAAGCGATGCCAACCCTGTTTACCACAAACGCACCCACCTAGCCAAAGAGACAGCCTCCTCCAAGTGCCAGAACTGTGGCACACCCTGTGGCACTTCCGTTTGCCAGAAGTGTGACAACCTGTTTGGCTCGAGGCAGGAGTACCCGGCGGTGAAGCAGAGCTCCTACTCAATCAAAGCCCTCCCCAGCGATGGCTTGTCTCCCGCAGCAGCTCTGAGGGAGAAATCCCAGTACACGTCACAGACTCAGAGTCAAGACAGAGCTGCTCAGTTCAGCTCCAAGGCCAAGCCCTCGGGCTCCTCGCGCTGCGGTTTCTGCAACCGCTCCGGCGCAGCGCACACGTGCACCTTCTGCTCCAAGGTCTCGTGTGACACCTGCCTCAGCGCCTACTACTACGACCCGTGCTGCAGGAAGAGTGACCTGCACAGGTTCCTGCCCAACAACCAGCTAAACTATAAATCGTCCCAGCTGTCCCACGTGGTTTACAGATAGACTGCACGAGTCTGTCGGGGAAGGGAGGGGAAGGGGGAGAGGAAAGGGCTATCCTAACTAACGTTCTGATTCCACGCTGACCTCTTGCCAAAATCACCTGTCCAGATGTTTGGAGCCATGGTTCAGTGATCAGGTGCCAGTTCTTGATTTTTGTGGCTTCCCAGATGCTGCAGATCCATTAGATTTCATGCTGCTATCATTTAGGTAACTCCTAAATGAGCATTGCTTTTCAGCTTCAATGGGGGAGAAGAGCACATTTTTCCTTAAAACTCGGCAGCTGTTGTATTTTTAAAAAGTGACATCATACCTTTCTATTACATCATATCTTGCCCAAATAAAACCAGGCAGTGTTTGAAAATAAGGTCAGAGAGTTAATATTCTCATTTTGTATGAGTGATAAAACCACTGCCAGTTTTTGATCAAGTGTGACTTCAAAACGTGCAGGAAATATGTGAATGGCTTGTTTTGCCAACAAGGACTATTTTTTGATGTGTGTCTGCATTTCTTGAGCTCCAAAATGCAAACACCACGACCTCTCTTCCTTTTGTCTTTGTTTCCTCCTTCTCCCCTTCTCTCCTGGTTGTTTATCTCGAGCTTATATAACCTGAATCTGGACAATATGTGCTTTATTTTCCAGTGTTGCCAATCTCATCCTCCTGGGTTTCTCTGTATGGTATTTTAAAGAGGTGATCCTGTATCTGTGTCACTCAGATGATGCCTGGAGTGTTGTCCTCTCATGGAGTGTCCATTTTCTTTCTGTTGCACATGGTTTAAGTACTGTTCTTTGTACTGTAAATAGGTGATTTGGAAACGGTTTATTTTTAATAAATATTTAATACGTTGAGTTCTTAAAAGTGGTAGAATCATTATAACTATGGAGTCTCTCTGGGTTATTTGTTCAGGTGACTTTTTGTTTCTCCTTGTACTGTATTCCATAGCTTATTATGGTCACTGTGGCAGAATGATGTTCTTGGCTCTGATCAATTCTTGGGTTTTAATCTGACATTTTTGTTCCCTCTGATGAGGCTGCCGCTCCTCTGAGTGGAGTCTTGTCTAAGAATTGCAGGATTTTGCTCTCAGTGCACGCTTTTTTTCCTTTGTGGTTATGGAAATTGTAAGTATCCATGTTCTGCTTGCTTCCAAATTCACTGCCAATCTGTCTGTAGTGTAGTCCAGCAAGTAAAGCACTGGCCTGGTTGAAAATCAGAGCTCATTTTGTGACTCCTGTTCCAGTGAACCCATCAGTTATGGATGTGAATCTGATAATAACCTTTGTCTCTTGCTATAGCACTTGGGAACCCTGGCTGAGAACCAGGACTCCCTCGTGTTGGGCTCTGTACAGTTTGACCCCCAAACACCACCTGGTTATGAATAGACTTTAGTTTTTTATTAAAAAGAAACCCCCTGAGAATCCTAACTCCCTTATTCCAACTATAGCTAGTTAGCACAAAGTATCAGGCAACCTAATCTGATGTGCAGAATTAAATGTGTTTAAAATACCTGTAAAGAACTCTAGCTGAGATGTAACCTCTGTAGTCCACTTTGCACTGAAACGATTCACTTTGGGGTTTTTAATCACTGGTAGAGTCTAGGCTTCTCAACTTCAATGTCCATCACTCCCTGTGTGACAGGAACATGCATGAATGATTGTTTGTCTCACATTTTTTGGGGTGGGGAGGGACTTCAGGTAGGTAGAGGGGAAAATTACATAGGCTAGTGTTGTAAAATAGCTAAAATAATTTTAGCCATAACTGGGTGTCAGAAGCGTTATGGAAATGAGATGAAACCTGGGTCTTACAGAGGGCTGAGAACAATAAGTTACTGTCCAGTTTGCACTAAGAAACGAAGTGAACAGCGTGTGTTTAACAATCAGGGAAATTCTGAATCAAGGGACTGCAACTGAGCTTAATGTCAAGGGCAAGCACTGCCTTGCTGACCCTGAAGGTTGGGGTGAATATTGTTGAAGTGAATGATTTTAAGGTTTTCAATCTTGTATGGTTTTTTATAAATATATATATATATATATAAATATGACACAAATGTAGATACGTTATGTATATAGCGAAGAATTTAAAAACAATTTTACTATTCAAATGAGGTCTAAGGGTGGCTTTCATTTCGGTGGTTCTTTGGGTTTTGTTCACCTTCTGCAGTGTCATGCCTGTTTGGCTGCTCTACAGTGTTACCTTCTAATTCACCAGTTCAGTTTCCATATGGCTCCTCACACTACAGTGAATAACTCAAACTGTGATGCCACGTAATTTTTATGGTGACCAGGGCAGGGGCTGCACCTGCCCCAGGCTCTGAAAAAGAGAAGTCCTCTGTATATATGTCATGGAATCCTGTAGTACAAACCTGTGTTGAATTGAAGTGATACCATGCTCTATTTTTGTGTATCTTACTGTATGAGGTTGCTGTGATTGATACAGTAAAATATATGCGAATTTAAAACGCAGGTGTTTTGCATCTGATTTGTTGAAATTAATTTATGTTTTGAAGGAATTGAAAAATAAAGAGGCCTTTAAGAAAAGGCTTAACTCTTTTCTTAAAGTGGCGTGTGCACGTGGCTGTCTGTTCACACTGCGTTTGCATGGCCTGAGCTGTGCCTGCAGGGTCCCTGGGGCAGGAGGGTCCGTGCTGGCTGTTCCTGCAGGGAGCAGGACAAACCCCTGTGTTTCTGCAGCAGGACGAGCTGTTGGTGCAGTGTTCTCTCAGCCTGCAGCAGGACGAGCTGTTGGTGCAGTGTTCTGTCAGCCTGCAGCAGGATGAGGTGTTGGTGCAGTTTTCTGTCAGCCTGCAGCAGCACTCGGTGTTGGTGCAGTTTTCTGTCAGGCTGTAGCAGCAGCACTCGGTGTTGGTGCAGTTTTCTGTCAGGCTGCAGCAGCAGCACTGGTGTTGGTGCAGTTTTTTGTCAGGCTGTAACAGCAGCACTCGGTGTTGGTGCAGTTTTCTGTCAGGCTGTAACAGCAGCACTCGGTGTTGGTGCAGTTTTCTGTCAGCCTGCAGCAGCAGCACTCGGTGTTGGTGCAGTTTTCTGTCAGGCTGCAGCAGCAGCACTCGGTGTTGGTGCAGTTTTCTGTCAGGCTGCAGCAGCAGCACTTGGTGTTGATGCACGTGGAGCTCCCTCTGTGGATCCCTGTCCGTGGAGCTTCCCGAGGGAAGCTGCATCTCCCAGGAGCTGTGGTACATTTTTGATAGTGCTCAGGTACCTTTTGGTACTCCAGTTAGGCCTTCTGGCTCCTTTTGCATCCTGCTAGCTCTGGAGCAGGATAACTCCTCAAGTTCCAAACTCGATGGTTCTTTTGGTTTGATCCTTGTGTTAAAAAGCACATCAGGTGAATGCTGAAGTGCTTTTTCTCCAAGTGTTTTGTGATCTGTTGTGGTTACTGGCAGTACCAGGGAGGATTATAAAAATCAGGCTCCGGGTAACTCAAATATTCTTGCAGGAAATCTTGCTTCACACTGTGATGCTCCTTGAGCTGACGTATTTCTGGTGCATATAAAACGCCTGGAAACTGTTCTGCTGTCTGGCATCTCTAATTACCGACCTCTAAGCTTGTTTGCTGCATCTTTGGCTTTCAACAGAAGCTTAAAGGTTCCATACACGGCTAAGTAGTTTAGATTTGATGATCTGAGCTGACAGCTCCTTAAAGTTATTTTCTGGAAGACGACTCTGGGTTACAAGCGTTTAGTGCACATTGCTAACTGTGCTGTAGAAGGTTTTTGGGGGGAAGAGAGTCACCTTTCCAGTATTTGTTTAGAAACAGAAGCTAATCTGAGCGTGGTGATAATTGATACACTGCCAGAGAGACTGAGAGAAGAGCAGGAGGTGGCTCTTGATGTGCCTGATGTGGCTCTGATTCAGAGTGAATTTGGGTTTTTAGCACCATCATTACCGTGCTATCAGCAGGGACTGACTCGGGCTGCAAGGGTCCCTGCCTGGTATTTGTGAGGGGTGTTCTGCGCTTCCTTCTGGAAATCATGGAATGTGGTGCTGTTTGGCCAAGATTGCAAGTACTTTTCTTTTTTACAGATGATCATATTCCCCTGGAATAGGTTTTCTGTAAATCGCCTTGCCAGCCTGGCAGTGCAGTGGCAGGGGCTCAGTAATTGCCGTTTCCTTACCCCCAGAACAGCAGGGTCGGGGGTTTTGGGTGCCCATCCTCACCCAGCTCTGGCTCCTGCTGCTGGGGCAGGGCACAGGGGCTGGGAAAGTCACTCAGCAGCTTCCTTCTCAGGCACAGATTTGCAATGAATGCAGAAAGGCTTTGTGCAGAAAAAAAGGGGAACAGGGGGAAATGTTCCAAAAAAAAATGAAACAATCGGCTCTGATTTTTTTTTTTTTTTCCCTTGGCATCAAGAGGAAATTTCTCTTCCAGCATTCAGAGTCTGGGAGGCACTGAAGTCATTTTGCAGAGAACTTTACATGAGGTTAGAGATTGGTTTAATTATTGGTATTTCTTATTGATGAGATCTTTCTGAGTGCTGCAAATCCTGAGTGTGAATGATAGTAATTCTGGAGCTTCTGCTCAGGCTGGGCTTTATCATACCCAGTTCCTGCTTTAGGATGAGGATGTGAAACACCTTCTGGCTTGGGTAATAGCTCCCATTTATTTTTCCTGTCTTATCTGGGCTTCGAGTTAATTCTGCAGTGTGCAGGTCTCTCTGCACTCAAGACAGAGTTCCAATGGCTGTAAGTGGTGAAGGAGCAGCCCTGGCAACTTCTGTGTGTGGCAGCTGCTTCTGCTGTTGTGGGTGTGGGGCTGTCATGCTTCCTGCTTTAGAAATCATTCTCATGATAGTCATACTGTTCTGAGATTTTTCATCATCAACCTGCTTTAAAAAAAGAAAAAGAAAAATCAACCCACAACTGCTCATCAACTCCTCAGAGAAAAATGCTGCTTTCTCCCAAAGTAAGTAAAATCTGCTCTGTAGCTTTGGGTCAAGGTGCTTGAATTTAACTGCCCTATCTGGAATTTTCACAGGCACCTTTCTAAAGCATGACCGGTTCTGGGGAGCTGCCTTTGCTGAGGGAGCTGTGTGACTCCATCACTGCAAACCCCAAGCACATAAATGAACTGTTAATGGGAAGGCATGCTGCCACCCAGCAAGTCTAAGAGGGAGCAGCCTGTTTATGTCTCTGTGACCTCATCCTGACTGGTACATCCCTGGTGAACCTTCCCACAGGGCCTCCTCCTCCTCCTCCTGCAGTGCCTGGGTGTGCCCTCGGAGGATTTGCTGGCCACAACTTGCACAACTGCCTCAGTGGCAGAAGGAGACAAGGACAGCACCTGCCCCATCTCCTGTTCCAAATCTGTTTCCTCAGCTCAGGGTCAGCCTTGTGTGCCTTGAGGAGTCAGCTCAGCACTGCTGTGGAACACCTCCCCAGGAGCTCAGTTACCCTTGGGAAGTGCTGGTGAAGGCTCACGTATCAGTCCTGGGATGGGCACTGAGGGGACAATGCCATTTCCAGCTCTTTTTGCTTTATACTTTGTTCCTGGCCCTAAAACTGCAAGCGTCTGTAGCATTGTTGCCCACGGTATTAATTGAGATGTGCTCTCAGAGCTGTTCCCAGCCTGCTTTGTATGCTGGCTTTGGGCCACCTCAGCAGAAATCAGTGGGCTGTGTGCATATGTTCTGCTTCTCCTTTTTTGGGGAGAGTGGGGGAGAGGGCCTTAGTTCCCCACACTCTGCCTCTCACTCCTGGAGAAGTAAAACCTCTCTTAGAGCAGCTACTCTTTTATCTTCTGCTGTGGCCAGATTCTCTCATCCTTCAGACCCCAACAGGAGCTGTTCTGAGGGATAATCCCAATGGCAGGAAGGAGAAGGAACGTGCCTGGTTTCTGCTCTGCTGTGCAGTAGCCATGGAGGGCTCTCTGGGGCTGCTCACTGCTGGTCACTGCCCGTGGGGGACAGAGCACAGGGACATTGGCTTGGGGCACTGAGATCAGCTCAGCCAGGGGGTGAGCAAGGCTGCAGGTGGAGGGAGGAAGGGTGGGAAGTTCAGTGTGAGGAGTGAGATGAAACCTAGTGGCAGAGGAATATCCTGAGACAGGAATGGTGTTTCCTGCTGTACAGATTGTTACAGACACTGCTGCCACGGACACGAGCTGATGTTCTTGTGTTGATGAGGATCCAAGGAAGCTCTGTACCCTGTTCAAGGGGATGTTTCCTCCCGTGTCTGCCCAGGCCCCCCATGCCCCAAGAAGTGGTGCTGGAGGCTGTGGTGCCCCACAGCAGCAAAGGGACAGGCTGCAGGTGCTGCTGCAGGACAGAGCTGGGGAGCTCTGAGCTGAGCACAGGGTGCTGTGAGACTCTTGTCACCCATCCTAGGTCTCCAGTGGAGAATTTCAGCCTGAGAACACAAAACCTCTTCATGTAAATCAGAAATGAGACTTAGAGCAGGTAACTACTGGAGGGTTGAAGAGCACGTTTGGTCTGTGTGTGATCCTTGTCCTGGTAGAGATCAAACTTGAAAGGTCAGTCTCAGAAATCCCTTTTTTTCCCTTTCTTACTCCTGCATTTCAATATTCAGGTAGAGAAGCACTGAGTCATCTGGAATGTGTTCTCTCCTCCCTGGATCATGGCTGGGCTCTGGGAAGAGTCTGCCACGTGGAGTCTTCCAAACCTCTCTTCACTTCGACTCTTCTAGGACTTCTGCCTCCTTCAAAGTCTGATTCACTTTCCATTGTGACTCGTAAAGTCTTGGACTACTTAGAGGCATATAAAAAATTAAAATAATCTCTTTTGACAGCATCGAAGCCTGTGGTGTTTGAATCTTTGATATGAAGATTTCTCCTGCTTGGAGAATAGCTCATTTTTAATGCTGTGAAATAGAGCATGATAACAGTGCTGCTGTCTATACTGCAGTGAGCATTATGTGCTGCTTAATAAAATGATGCCGCTGTCCAAGAGCTTGCTTTCATAATGAAAGAAGGTGCAGTATTCAGATGCTGGCAACTCACAACAAAAACTTTTTGCACAGATTTGTCTTTAATGTAGATTTTCAGCCTGCAGATGGAGTTAAATTCTTTCTCCCTGGTCCAGTGCTCACAGCTTAAAATACAACCTGTTAAATGTTGCAATGGTCCAGATACCCCTGGGGGCTGGTGTTGCTCTGCACAGGGTCTGCAGTACAGTGAGAAGCTGAGGAGGAATTTTTGAGATGGGCTGAAACACTGTGAAGTCCATAAACAACATCTGAGGGAAAGAAAGATGGGAGACCTTAGGAAGCAACACTCAGCTGCAGAAGTGCAAGACCTACAGGGTTTTGCCACCAAGAACTCTGTCTGCTAGGCAGGATCAAACAGAAATGTTCCTGCTGTAGTACAAACCCAGGTACGATCCCTCTTTTTACCTCCTGGCTGCTCCTGAGTCTGTAGCTCAGGGCAGGTTGAAGTCATCTTCTGTTTCAGTGCATGATGTAAAAATCTTTTTTTTCCCTTCATTGTACTTCCTGCTCTTCAACAGGCTCAAGGTCTGTTGGCAAAATGACTTTTCCTGAGCAGAAGTAGGATGCTCACATGTCTTTGGAGTGAATGAGGATTTGACACTGATTTGATTCTGCCTTTTCTGCCTGCAGGTTATCACTCAGGCTCTCCAGTGAAGGACGTTATTTCCTCAGAATATTTTCCATATGACTAAATAATGGCCAGGGGCTGTGATTTTTGTGTCAGGGCTTGGCACTGTGGGTTTCTGCTCAGAAATCCAATGGACATGAGAGAAGTAGTCCTAAAAACAGGCACTGCATTGTTCAGAGTGACAGGGTGAAATGAACTGATGGGGTATTTTTATTTCCATAGCACTTAGAATTTTTGTCATTTTTCCCCAACAAAGCTTGAAGTCACAAGGAGATTTCATTCATTGTCAGCAGACACCTTCCCTGTCAAACTGCAAGTCACGTCCCAGTTTCTCCATTTGCACTCCCTGGAACGTGGTGCTTGTGAGGGGCACCAGCCCAGATCTCACCCTCCTCCCCAGGGAGCAGGACCTGTCCCTGCAGCACTGGCAGCACCTCTGCCCCAGAAGGACCTTGGTGAAGGGAGCCTCATTCCCAGGTGTGTTTGGTAAAGGTGTGTTCCTGTTCCAGCAAGCCAAGGGTTTCTAAATGGGGCTGTGATCAGGGGAAATGTTCAGTTACAAAACCTGCCTGAGGGACCCATCATCGAGGCACTGTCTGGTCATCACAGCTCCATTCCAAAGCAAAGGCTGGCTCTCTGTGTGCTGGGCAGGACTGATTGCACAGGCTAGACCTGATCCCTGCAGCAGGGAGAGGAACTGAGGGGACAGAATTAATGCTAGATCAAACCACAGGGGTGGAAGGCTCATTTAGAACTGTCAAGCGTGGAGTAAAGAAATGTGGGAAAGCAATTACACCAGTGCCATGAAGTAGGATGAGTAGGAAGATAAGGGGAGAAAGTTATTGGCCTGACAGTCCTTCAGAGAAGAGGAGGAAAAATTGGCTTAAAAATTGAGCCTGATAATGGTGTCTGATTACTACACACAAAAGTGACTGTTCCTTGAAATACTAGTTTTATAGTCTAATGCAGAAAAGCTAGGTAGCAGCAGAGAAAGTTGATAGATTTCAAAGGGAATATTAATTAGGAACAATTTGAAAGTCCAGCTAAAGATCTATTTAAATTAATGCATTTTTAATGGAAATTAATCTTCCATAACTTGGAAATAAAGTAACTTCATAAGATACCAAGTTTGTACGTGTTCAAAGGAGGCTTTGAACATTAGAAAAGAATAAACCAAAAAGTTAAAGGGATTCACTGCAGGGTATGAGGCACACAGCCCTTCCCAGCAGAGCTGGGGGACAGGAGGGTTTGGTGCAGGTTCCTGTGTCTCTCCACGGTGTTTTGAGCAAGATGCAGGGTTTTTTTCAGGGTGTTAAGAGGGAGCACAGGCTGTGTGCAGCTGGGTGCCAGAGGGGCTGTGCTCCTGTGTGTGCTGGGGCTGTGGGGCTGGCAGTGCAGGGCTGGGCTGGTTCCCCTTTGTGGTGAGGGCTGAAGTTTGGTGGAGGTTGGTGGCCCCTGAGAGGCATTCCCTGGGTTGGGGAGACTGATCAGAGGCTTCTCTCAGAGGATCCCCTGTTCTGTTATGCCAATGTCCTCCTGTTCTGCTCCCTCAGTCACCCCTTTAGCCCCCTCCCCATCCCTGTGTCCCTCAGTCCCTCCCTCCCAATTTCCCCATTGCCTCCCAAACCCCAATCCCCCCTTTGTGCTGCCCCATGCCCCCTGATAATCAGTCCCTGATGCTCTCCCCATCCCTGGCACCCAAATATTGAACCTGGACCCCTCCCATGAGCCCTGCCTTTGACCCTGGACAATCTGGCTGGAATAAACCTCTCTGTGGAGCCCATACAAAGGCGCTTCCTGCCTCTTTGCCATCCACCATAGCAGCAGCTATCTTGATTTTCAACAGATGTTGGTGGATCTGGCTGCAGTGCCGTGGAGCTGAGCAGGGCTGACAGCCTGCAGAGGATCCTGAAAGTTAAGGGTTAAACTGGCCAGCTGGACTTTAAGAGACAGGTAAGATTCAAAGCAGAGCAGACAAGTGGGATGTGAGAATATTCAGGCACCAGGAATTGTGGGTGGCACTGAAAAGCCAAATACATGAACAGAAATACGTATATTTAATATATATTTCCATTACAGTCACAAGCACAAATTGTGAGGGGGGAAGTGCATTTCAAGAGCAACATATGTGTTACCTCATGCCTCTAGCTAAGTATACAAGCAAGGGAATAGTGTCTATTTAACATAAAGCTGAAAGTTTGGTGTACAGATGGCAGGAAGTTGGGCAACAGCATGTGTAGCTTGGATCTGTCCTACGTGAATGCCATCACCCAACATTGTTTCTTGCTAAATGTCACCCTTCAGATCTGTCCCTGACCCACTTGCAAAGATGCTGAGCTGCCTCTCCAGCACAGGAGTGCTCAGGAAATGATGTGTGTGTGTGTGACCTCAGCTGGGCTAGGTGAGAATCTAGTGACGATAAAATCAGATGAGAGCACAAAGCAGTGGGAGAAATATGGGTTGATAAAACCAGCCAGCGGGCCTAAACCTTGTCAGACAAATGTGGGGTTTCTCCCTTCCCTTTAAGGTCAGACACAGGAAGCGATGGATGCAGACACCTGTGAGTCACTGGGGAGTGAGGCACAGCAGACTGAGGGGTTGGATTGGCAGGTACAAAATGTGCCTGGGAGATGCTGAAGGAGGAACTGGCGTGCTGGAAAACTCATTGCATGCAGATTTCAGAGCCGTGCACAGACAGGTAATGAGCAGAACCTCCTACCACACTGTGTGAAATAAATACCATTAATGCTGTTTGCAGTAGGGAACAGAGGCCTGGGGAGGTGACATGATTCATGAAAAGGGAGTGCAATAGAACTGGAAGCAATGCTTCCCAGATTAATTCCATTAGAGTGATGTACTGTGACTGCTTTGGTCCACCCCTGCTCCAGCCAAATAACCAGAGGGTGCTGTGAGGGGAGGAGGCTTTACAGAAAACCTCACTCTACATTCAGGCAATTTTTTTTCAGTATCTTCCTCTGTGCCTATTTATGGTGATCATTTTTGTCCAAATGAATCTGAGCAAGGCCATCTTTCAATCTGCTGTGATTGAGGTCAAATGTTAGGAGCATGCTTTTAGGGAAATATTTTTTCCCTCATTGATTGCGTTGAGCTCTGTCTGTTCTAAAGCTTAGGACACTGTCTGCTTTATGAATGCAATTGAAATTTGTGCTTTGAGCCTCTGCTGTCTGTTTGCTCTCTAGAATTAAATGCTCTTGTGGTCTGAGTGGAAGCCAAGAGTGGAACTATGCAGCTGCCTGGCTTGGACACCTCTCAAAGTGATCTTCACAAATTTTCTGCCAAGTGGGGACAATCACACTTTGCTAAGGAGCTCTGTTCATGCAGGCAGTGGAGCTGGGACGTGACTTACACAGTCTGTGCTGTTAAGGGGCAAACCCCAGCCACGAGAGCAGAGCCCAAGGCCCCCCTTCAGTTCCACTCTGGGTTTGGTCAGTTCTTCACTTCAGCTGCACCACGGGAGCAGTCTGTGAGCAGGTCAGTGGTTGTTTAGGATGCTTGTTTAGTCTCACATGGCCTTTTCTGCCCACCCAAAGCTCTGACAGAGCAGTGAGTCCTCCTGGGGGTCCCACCTGAATTCTCCCCATCAGCTCAGAGGGGCTCAGGCTGCAGCTGTGCTGTCAGCCATGCACATAGAATATCAAACAAGGCAGAAGTGAGTCCTTACAAAGATGCTGGGCAGGATTCCCCCTTTGCTTCTGACTCTGGACGTGACTGGCCAAGTGAGTGAGCACATTGGACCTTTCTGCCCCACGTGTGGCTGTTTGGTGCTGTCCCTCTTGCTCCAAAGAGAGCTGTCTCTCAGGGCCCTGCCCTCCCTGCCTGCACACTGGAGAGTGTCTGTGTGTGGCACTGAGCCTCCTGCTGCCTGCAAGTCTCCTGGGTGCTGCACACAGTTCTTGGGTCATTAATCCAGGTGACTATGGAGAAATCTCCCTTCCAACTGTCTCTGTGCTGTCTTGTCCCATGAACACACCCCTGCACTGATGCTTCATTTGGCTGAAGGATGAGGCTCCTTTCAGCCCCTGGGCAGTGCTGGATGAAGCAGCAGAGCTGCCTCAAGCTCCTGTGCCCTTCCCCTGCTGACAGTGGGAGCCTTTCATGGGGCTGGGCTGTCCCTGCTCACCCCCACACTCATGGGGTGCTCCCAGAAAGGGTCCTGTGTCTGGTGGTGAGCTGCTGGTTTCTCAAAGGCAGAGGGATACGAGTTTCAGGTTTCTCCCACCAGCTGGAGTTCAGAAAAGTTAAGCCAAGGCTGGGTGAGGACACCACAGGGCACCTCTGACAGGAGCAGCTGGGCTGCACTGTCCCCTCCTCACCTGGTGCAGGAGTGACACCAAATCCCCACAGAGCAGCTGGGGAGCAGGAGAGGGGCAGAGCAGGGAGGTCTGGCAGGTGCACACCTGTGTGTGCATGTGCATCCCATCCCCCTGCCAGCTCCCCTTGGCTGAAGAGAGGCCAGATACACATTTGGAAGAGCCACAGGAATTTGATTTTGTTTGTTTCCATTTTTAAGTTCTCTGTAAGAAAATGAGTCCGTAATCTTCACTTCAGAGGTGGAACTTGGAATGCTTGCTGCTAGATCTGGAACCTGGCATTGTTAAAGGAGATGTTGCAGCTGCTGGAAGGAAGAAGGGAGAGCTTAGAAAACAGAATTAGATGCTTGAGATAACAAAGGCTACTCAGCATCTCTAGGATTCACTCAAAGAAGGAGTCTTCAGGTCAGTTTTGGTTTCTGGAAGACAATCTGTTGGTAAATTCCCAGGTCAAAAGGACTCCTTTGAAGACTCTCTGTGCCTTGACCACCACAAAAAGCAAAGTTAAAGGGTGCTGGGCCTGGGCTTGAGCACAGCTCTCCTTGTGCTTGGGCTTAAGAAGAAAAAGCTGTTCCATGGACAGCCAAGCAGGTGGAGTCTGGTTTCCTACAGGTGTGGTTTCCTGTCCCATCACCTCCATAACCCCTGGCTTCTCCATCTCTTCTGAGAAAACTCCTGCAGACAAGAAGGGAAGCAGCAAACTGGGGTCTGTATCTGCTCCATGGCATCTCCACCGAGCTTCCTCCCCTTCTCAGACAGCTCTCCTGTGCCTTTTCCTGCAGCACAAACTAAAGAGGAACTGAATTCTCTCAAAGACCTCAGTCCCTCTTCCAAACCTGGGTGAGAATGGCTGATGAAGGAGGTGCTGCTGTTGAGGAGACACACTGAGGTGGAGGTTGTTTCCCAAGGGAAGCTGTGCTAAAGGAATAATGCAATGGTGCACCAGGTTTAGTGACTGTTGGCAGAGCAGTGTGGAGTGCAGAGTGCTGCTGCTCTTCTGTGTGAGCTCGTGACTCTGCTGAGAACTCTCTGTCCCTTGGGGTGTTACTGAGCATCATCCCCCAGCTCCCTTCCAGGTGAAAGGGAGAAAATGGAACACTGTCCTGGGGCATTGCTGGGATTTTGGGGTTAACTCTGGCCATGTGGAGAGGCTGCACAATGGGGCCTCAGACTTGGCTGAGGTTTTTTGTATTCCTGGAACATGAACAACAACTGAATTTCAGTTTACAACAATCTCAGGATGTATCTATTTACATAGCTGGTGAGTCCATAAATGATTCTCATGAAGCCTCTTTCACACATGTAGGTACATAAAGCAATTGCTGTGCATTTCTCCAGCTTTGGATTTCCTTTCTGAGGCAAATTAGGCACCTGGATCCAAGCTGACCAGCAGTCTTGGCAGTTTGGAGCTCTAAAAATTAATATTAGGATTTTTGATATCATTCCCATTTCTTGCTGGCAACCAGGGGAAAGCTCTTGGTGTGGAGGATATTAGCAAAATTAAGTGATGGTTGTGACTCGTGTTCTGCCAAGCAGAGACAGGTCAAATGCTTTGGGTGGAAAACAAAACCCAGAACTGACTGGCAACAGGCTCAGTGCACCAATCCCCATGTCCTCGTCTCCACTGTCCCTCCCAGCATGTCCTTGGAGCACCTCAGAGCTCACCATGGGATCCTGCCCAGTGGGCAGCCGGCTCTGCAGGGACAGGTGAGTGAGTGACCAGCCTGTCCTCCTCGGGGCACAGGAAAGGGGGGGGCCAAGCAGAGCTAAAAACGAGCCCGGCACTGCTGAGGCCACGGAGTGCTGCTTTAAAATACCCTCGTGGTGCCTCAGTTTCTCTTGCTGTGAAAATCGCTCCAAGGTCCGTGAGTGGGGTGGGACAGAGAGGGAAGGGGGTGACCGGGCTGAGGGGCAGAGAGGAGACAGTGGAGACGGGATCCGACAGCACGGCCGGCACGGTGGGCAGGGAGAGGACAGAGCGGAGGGGACAGGACAGAGCACGGTGGGGACAGGACAGAGCGGAGGGGACAGGACAGAGCACGGAGGGGACAGGACAG
>CM031874.1:12620255-12675181 GCA_018697195.1 Certhia americana
CAGGACAGAGCACGGAGGGGACAGGACAGAGCGGAGGGGACAGGACACAGGTCGGTACGGAGCGGACACAGCGCGGTGGGGACAGGACATAGCGCGGTGGGGACAGGACACAGGTCGGTGCAGAGCGGACACAGCTCGGTGGGGACAGGACACAGCTCGGTGCGGACAGGACACAGCTCGGTACGGAGCGGACACAGCTCGGTGGGGACAGGACACAGGTCGGTGCGGACAGGACACAGCGCGGTACCCAGCGGAGCTGTCCGCCGCCGGCGGTGCTGAGCGAGTGGCGGACCCGCCCCGCGGAGCCCCGGTAAGCTCCGATCACGGGAAGAGGAACGGGCAGCTCCGGGAGCTCCTCCGGGAAAGGTGAGGCGCCGCCCCGGAGGGACACGGTGTCCCCGCATCCCCACGGCCGGGTCCCCGCGGGTGTCTCCGGGTGCAGCAGGGCTGAGAGCCCAGTGGGTAGCCCGGGGCTCTGGGGACGCTCCCGGGGGACCCGGAGGAGGCAGTGACAGTGCGGGCTGTGAGCTCTGCTCCCCGCCGGGTGTGCCCACCGGTGGTGTGTGTGTGAGCCACTGACACACTTTGGGGTGAGCGGGGCTGAACTCCCCTAAGGGGCTTGCAGGAGTCCCGGGTGGGGAACTGAGGCAGAAAGCAGATCTTACTGTCTGTACCGGTGGGGATGGGCAGCCCTGGCACAGGAGAACTCTGTGATTTCAGGCAGGGGTCTGAACCTGTCCTCACACTGCTGTCTGTCCTTCAGATCCTGGGCACTTCTCATCTTGTGCTATTCTGTGGTTTTCTAAAGCCTGCACTATTTGCTAGGTAGTGTCTGAGCTTCCCCTGTGCTGGGAATTGCAGAAATTGATTCCTGCTGTTAACTGCTGAAAGAGTCTGGAGGTCAGGAGAGTTTCCAGGCTCATCAGGTTTCTTCCTCCTCTCCAAGGCAGACTCTGGCTTTGGGGCACGTTTGCTGAAGAAAAGCAACTGTTGAAGTCTGGAGGAGAAAAGGGCAAAACTGACAATCACAGAATGAAATATATGATTTCTCTTGTAGACAGAGTGCCTGGGATCAGGACAATCCAGCCATGCCAGTGTCCCCCCAGGTGCCAGACACAGCCATGGGTTGTAGGTTTGGATTTGATTCCTGCTGTGAACACAGGAATAAGGGCTGGGATGCAGAACACAAGGGTACCCTCATAATGTACCTGTAGCAGCAGCTTCTTGGAAAACTTCATCTCATTTCAAAGTCTGATCAAACTGAGGGTAAAGGAGCTTTCACTGTCTGTCTCTTCTCAGAACAGCATCAGAGCAATGGAGCTAAAATCAAATTCAGCAGCTGTGTGTGCCCAGAGACTACGTGGCTGAGCAGTTTGGTGTTGAAGGGCTGTGCTGTGCTGGTTGTCCCTCCGAGGACAGTCTGGGCTGAATCCCTCCCAGAAGAGTCATGGATTTAGTCTTGATTGAGCACAGTCATGCATTTGGGATATTTCTGAGTTAGAAGAAAACTCTTGTAGCTGTTTCTGTCCGGAGTGTTTGTGGATGTGTTTGGTACCTGCACTGACATTTCTGCAGTTTGTGGCTCACAGTAGAGGTGACAGCAGAGAGGAGGCCTGTGCAGACACCCCCCATCACATGCTCACCTGAGGGAGCACCTTGATGGGAGCATCCAACTTCTGATTTACTTCTGGACACAAAAGGGATAGCTCTCCATATTCCTATAAAACTGATTTATTGTCTGTGTGTCAGTGACATCAGCTCATTGATCAGTGCAAGAGATGCATTTTCCTCAGTTCTGTATTAGAATCAGAGAGGTGTGCTTTACAGGCAGCTCAAGCACAATCATAAAAATGGGGTTTATCCTAAGTAACATGTCAGAAATTCCTCTCCTGTGATTATTGGCCCTTTTTGCCAGCGTGATCTCACAGGACACTTGCAGCTCTCCTGATGTACTGCAGGATGGAGAGCAGCCAGGGATCTGAAGGAAATCAAACCCTGCAAGCTTTGCCAGTTCTCTCCTTTGCTGCATGTGTGCTGAGGAGCAGAAGCAATTCCTTCCAGACTGTTTGTGCTGGGCCTTGCCCTTTCTCCTCACCAGTGCAGCTGTGTGACCACAGTCCCTCCTTTTTCCCTGGCTCTGTGTTCTGAATACACAGATGCTTTGCTAAAGCCTCTTGGAGAGGTGATGTGCATGTGCTGTGTTCAGCCTGGCTGCTTCCAGGGGCTCTTGAGGAAGATCAAATATGGCCTAGGGGAGAACTGTGCGTTATGAGAAATTCAGGAGTGATTTTCTCAGCTCTAAACGAAGCTTGTTTTCAATTAGGTTAATGAAGAACATCCAGAGTCGCTTGGTCTGTACAGGGAGATAAATCACCTGTCCCTGTACACAGACACTCTGAAAAGCACAGGAGAGTGAAGAAGATAATTTCCACTGGGCTGTGGAGCACCAAACATCCAGGGTGTTCTGTGGAGATGAGCCCAGAGCCCCCTTGCACCACTGGCACTGTGTGCTCCTGCCTCCCACCACCCCTGGGTGCAAACACGCAGTGCCTGCTGCAGTCACACAAGGCCAGGACTTGCCAAGAGAATCGAGATGCAAAGGCTGCTGCTCAGCAGTGAGATCTGTGGCTGAAGGAATGACAATCAAGTGGTTTTACCAACCTGATCCCATCCCAGGCTGCTCAGTGCTGCAGACAGCATTGGCTGGAGGATGCTGCTGGTCAGGAATGTGTCACCCTGTGCTCTGGGGAGCTGCAGGAGCTGGGCACTCCTCATTAGCCAGAACTCACTCTCACTTTCATCTATCTTTCTTTGCAGATGGGGAATGTGTCCAACACCTCAGTGTTCACCTCCACCTTATCGGAGAGAGAAGACCTGATTTTTGGCACTCTCTATTTAGTCTTTGGTAAGGAAAGATGGCCTGTTGATCCCCGTGTCCCTGCCCAGCTGCAGTCAGATCTTTTCTATCACTGATGCTTCCAGA
Source organism: Certhia americana (assembly GCA_018697195.1). Taxonomy (NCBI): domain Eukaryota; kingdom Metazoa; phylum Chordata; class Aves; order Passeriformes; family Certhiidae; genus Certhia; species Certhia americana. The sequence goes on from CM031874.1 coordinate 12,623,239, forward strand.
AGTGTCCAGTCATTAGCAGAATAATTAAACTGACCCTTCCCCTGTTACTCAAAAGTACGAGCTGGTGACTGCATTCCCCTCTCAGGTGCATTGCAAGTGCCTGTTACGGTTTTAAATATTTGAAAAGTTGAATAACTTTGGGGAATGTGCTGTAACTCCTACCACAGCCACCTGAGGTGAGATGGGCAAGGGCTCTCTTGGTACCACCAGCTTCAGGTCCATTGAAGGGGATTTGGATCTCGAGCTGGCCCTTGATTTCAGCAGGAGTTGGTAAAGCTAATAAAATGTACTTAGCACAGATGTGTGACTTGCTCTGTGGGAAAAATGCCGTGTGAGGCTGGGAAGAAGGATAAACATCTCAGTGCTCTGCTCTCCAGTGACTCCACAGCTCTGGATTTGGCCAGGTCCCACATGGGATCCTGTTCCTGAGGGGCACTTTAGTGTCAGCCATTCAGTGGCTTTGGGAGCTGGTTCTTACCATGAGATTTAATTTGCAGCTTAATCCATTAGGGAGGAAATCTTATCCTGCCCACCATGCCCCAAGAGCAGCAAAGATTCCTCTTCTGAGAACACTGAAACCCCTTTTCCGTGAAATCCCAATTATGTAATGAAAAAGAGAAAGCCCTTGTTATAAAACTTTAATCACCACCGTTGATTTAAACACACTAATAGCAAACAAAGAGCCTTCTTTTGTTTAGTCTGGCTTTTCCTTGATCTTCATAATGCCTTTCTTCTTGTTTGTTTTGTTACCATGATATGGGACAGTGCAGACTCACAGGACTGACACTGCCAGGAAGAAATTACGAAGGCCAAGGGGCTCCCTGGCCCCACATCAGAGGAGCAGTTGCTCACAGCTCCCGTTATTTATCTAGCTGGGAGGAAGTGTCCCTTTGCTCCTTCCAGCTGCAGGGAGTGACTTCAGCCAGGTCCTGCACCCAGAGCCCGTGACAGTCTCACCCCATCTCTGCCCTCCTACCAAACATCTCTGTAGGATCTCAGCAAGGGGAAGGGATCCAGTCCAATGTGAAGTAGCTCCAGATGTGCTCACAGAGCTCAGGGGGCTCCCCTGTTCAGCCCACCCCAGAGAGGGGAGCCTGGAGCCCTCTCCACCCTCTGTAGACTTCTGCAGTGTTTCCTTCCAAACACCTCAGGGTGTTCCTGGTTCCTTTCCTGGCTCTGTCACACACAGCACCCCTCTCTGCCTCCTCCACAGGCATCATGTCCCTGTCTGGGAACTCACTGCTGCTACTGGTGGCCCATCAGAAGAGGTCCCAGCTGAAACCTGCCGAGTTCTTCATCGTCAACCTGGCCATCAGTGACCTGAGCATGACAGTGACACTCTTCCCCTTGGCCACCTCCTCCTTCTTTGCACACAGGTACCTCACGGGAACAGCTCTGCACTTGCCAGTGGCCCAGTTTGCAAACTGGGAATCAGGAGATCCCTGGCAGAGGGTTTTGGGGTCAGCCTGGTGGCATGGGGGCTCCTAGACAGCCATCCCACAGTGAGTGTTTGCTGCTCCCTGTCCCTCCAGTTCCTCACGCAGACCCACTGCAAAGGGGGGTTGGTGATGGGTGTTCCAGCTGGCACTGCAGTGTTGGGGGCTGCTGTGGGTCAGGGCAGTTCCTGCACCCCCAGCTCCACCCGTGTGCATCGCTGGGATGCTCAGGGAACAAATGAGGGGCAAGGTCATGCCCATATTTACTGCTCAGGTGCTGGGACAGCCCATTGGAACCTCCCCACACGTGCCCAGCTCTGCTGCAGGAATGGGACCAGCTGTGGGAAATTCCCACAAAGGAGAATCCTCCTGTCCAGCGAGGGGCAGGGCTGTCAGCCCCTGCCCGGGGGGAAGGATGGGCTCACCTGCAGGCTCTCCTTGCAGGTGGCTCTTTGACCAGGCCGTGTGCACCCTCTACGCCTTCTGTGGGGTCCTGTTCGGGCTGTGCAGCCTGGCCAGCCTGACTGTGCTCAGCACGGTGTGCTGCCTGAAGGTCTGTTACCCGGCATATGGTAGGTGCTGGCATGTTATCTGATCCTCACTCACACCCCTCCCTGTTAACAGAGCCCTTCTTCTCTTAATTTCCCCCTCAGGGAAAGCTCTGCCCCAGGGCAACTTATTCCCAGTCAATATTTAGAGTCACAGAACCACAGAAACAAGTTTAGGCTTGAAAATATCTTTAGGATCATTGAATCCAGCTGTTACCACAGCACTTCTGAGTTCAGCACTAAACCATGTCCCCAAGTGCCACATCTGTGTGGCTGTATCACAGCAGGTTGATGGTTTTTGAATGTCCATACACTGACTCGAGCTTAGACTAGAGCAGAGTGCAGCTGGGAAGCCACAAACCCCAGCAGAGCAACAAGAACTGCTTTCTCTGGTCCCTGGTGGGAGAACCATAGGCTAAATGTATTTAATTCACTGCAATAATTAATACAGGAGGGCTGGGTTTGCAGTGTTCAAGCTTGTGTCTGTTTTCACTGCATGTCCTCCACAGAGCAGGTGAATGATTGCACTGCAGAGAGTGCCTGAGGAAGTGAGGGAGCCCATGGATGTTCCTTACACAGCTCCTCCTCCAATTCAGAGTTCTTCATTTCCTCAGCTCAGTGCTGATCCTCCCTCTAGCATTTATCTTCAGAACAGACTTTGCATTAAAGCCCAAAAATAGAAACAAAATGGGAAATCATATTTATCAGTTTGGTTTGCAGACCAGCACCCCAGGGTGCCTCCTATCCCGACTCACTGCCCATGTGCTCTGAGCCAGTGGCTGCTGCCAGCCACCAGTGTGTCCCCAGCAGCTCTCAGTGCCTCGAGGACAATGCTGGAGCAGAGTCACCTTGGTTATGTGCCAGCACAACAGCTCAGGAGGTGGCTAAAAAGGTGGGATGAAAGATAAAGATGTAAGTTGGTTGTGGAAAGGCAGCCCAGGTGGCAGTGGCTTTTCCCTGCACAGCCTCTGCTCTTGATCAGCCAGTGCTTGGCACTCAGGGCTTATTTACAGCCCATCTTCTGTGAGGAAATGCAGAATCAAATTGTGCTTTTAGTTGCTTAGTTTCAAAGCAAAATGTTACTTGTTTGTATGTCTGAAGGTTTAGTACTTTACAGTGAGTCTTAGAAGATCAGAGAGCTTGAGATTTGATGGGGGTTGGGACAAAAATGAAAATGAAATGTCTCCCCCAGAGCTCCACTCTGCAGGGAGGGAAAGACCCTTCAAGTGGCAGGGTCTGGGTGGGCTGGAGGAGCCCTTGGCTGTGCCCAGGCAGCTGCAGTGGGTGCAGTGATCACCCTAACCCAGCAATGCTGGGCAGGCTGAAGGGGCTGCACCGCAGCCTGTCTGCTGCCTCCAGTGCCAGGGGTGGCTCAGGGTGCCATTCCCTGTCTGCACTGCCCCTGGCCCACGGGAGCCCCCTGAGCACTGCCCACCCCACAGGGAACAGGTTCTCCCGGAGCCACGCCGTGGGGCTGCTGCTGGCCGTGTGGGTCTATGCCCTGGCCTTTGCCACGGCGCCCCTGGCCCGCTGGGGCAGCTACGGCCCCGAGCCCTATGGCACAGCCTGCTGCATCACCTGGGAGGCCTCCAGCACGGAGGATACGCTCTACATCCTCGCCCTCCTCATCTTCTGCTACCTCCTGCCCTGCCTGCTCATCCTGGTGTCCTACGCTCTCATCCTGTGGACAGTGTGGGTGTCACGGAGAGCCCTGAGGCAGCACACGTCCCCCCGGTGCGGGGCACGCAGCCTGCACGGCCTGCTCCTCAAGGTATGGGGGTCAGGGAGGTCAGGGGGGGCTGCTCCTCAAGGTATGGGGGTCAGGGGGGTCGGGGGGGCTGCTCCTCAAGGTATGGGGGTCAGGGGGCAGCAGGGTCCATGGGCAGGTGAACAGCAGGGCCCCTCCTGCCCAGCATCCGCTGTTCCTGGTGAATTCTCCAGGTGTTTGTGTCAGTGTGGGTAACAACACATTGCTCCTCATTTAGAGTCGTCAGGTGGAGGAGTTTTTATTTTAAATTACATTGGAAAAGATCATAAAGGAGCTTGCATGAGTCATTGTTCCCCAGACTACAAGCTAATACTATAATTTACCAAGGATATGTAAAAAACCCTGAATAACCTTTAAAAATACAGCACGAAAGTAAACAGCTTGCAAGCTTGGTTTCAAAGGAAACATCCACATCCAGTCAGGGATGGGGGATTGAACACAGCCCATTCCCAGGCCTCCCAAGCCACACAGATTGCTGGAGGGATTTCCAGTGTTGGGGTCCAATGCTGAGCTGGTCCCAGCAGGTCACTGGCCACAGCAGGCTGAGGCCATTCTTGAGTTTCCCGGGTGGGACAGGGTGTGAGTGGCCTGAAGCAGGAGCAGGTCTGTGCATGGGGTGTGCTGAGTTGCTGCTGTGCTCTCTGATATTGCACTACAGGTCCAGCAGGCTCAGCACCTTCCCCTGGGGATGTCAGGGCTGCTCAGGGTCCTGCTGCATGTGGCTGAGTTTGGGGGGGTGTCAGCATCCCCCAAGTGCTGCAGGAGTCTCAGAGTGCTGCCATCTGCTCCTTTTCCAGCTGAGCATCGCCGTGTGCCTGGGGTTCCTGGCTGCCTGGACCCCCTACGCTGTGGTTGCACTGTGGGCACTGCTCGGGGACACCCGCCAGGTGCCAGCCCTGGTCTTTGTGCTCTCGGCCGTCTTTGCCAAGTCCTCGACACTCTACAACCCGCTGGTGTACCTGCTCTTCAAGCCCAACTTCCACAAGTTCCTCTCCAAGGACCGGGTGCTGCTGCAGGCCCTGCACAGCCTCCTGTGCTGCGGCTGCCGGGGTGCTGCACTCCAGCCTTTCCCCTCCCCAGGCTGCCCCGGCGCTGGCAGAAGCTGCAGTGCTGCTTTGGAATGTTGCAGTAACTACCCCAGGTGCTGCACACCCCCCCAGGTGCCCGGCAGCTCTGCCCAGTGTGTTCCCCTGGCCGTGCTGGCCGCTGGAGCTGTCACACAGCCGGGGCTGAGGAGGATGGTGCAGGTGATGGTGCTGCTCACACAGAGGTGGCCAGGAATGGGCGCTGCCAACGTGGCAGGAGGGGCCCTGCCCTCGGCCATCACCAAGGAACTGCTCTGAGCCCAGCCCTGCCCAGCTCTGTCCTGCCAGAGCGCTGGAACACAAACACAGCATTCTCTCACCCCCATGCCCAGTGGGTCCCAGATGTTCCACACGTGAAGTGACATGAAGATGTATGACCAACCCCTCTGCTTTGGCTCTTGCAGCTCTGAGCCTGGTGTTCGCACTCACAAAAAGAACAAAAATAGACCCCAGTGACTGAGATATGCCCAGGGTGCAGTCCAGGGTACAGTCTCTCTTGCAGCTTGTTCTCTGGGCCCTTGGCCTTTGTTTTTCCAGCCTGGTGCTCTGATGGCCAAGTAGGAACTTGGTTGTCTTAAAAATTGTGCCTGGCAGGGTGGGCTGGGGGCCAGGAGGCCCTGAGGGGCATCAGCCTCCAGTGCCAGCTCCTATAGACCCCAGAGCCACCTGCTCTCCCTCTGGGGAGTGGGACTGTGCACACAGCTACCTCACCTGGGATTACAAAGCACCTCCCTCCCGGGCTGCTCTCTGTGCTGACTGTCCTACCCCACTCCCTCCACTTGAATGAAAGCCACCACTGTCCTACAGACAGAAATGGGAGCTTGTGTCTAGAGCAAGGATTTGGGGTTACAACAATCCTGGAGTGAGTAATCGTAGTCCCATTGTGGGTGAGCATCACCCTGGAGAAGGGACTGTGGCTGCAGGGTGTCCCTGGTGCTGGGACAATGGGGCAGCTCGTGCCATCTGCCTGGGCTGCAGCATCCACAGGATTGCAGCTGGCCTTTGGAGATCAGTGAGAGGGCAGCACACCCACGGGGACAGCCTGGGACAAAAAGGAGCAAGAAGCTGAGCCAGAGCCTGGTGTAAAGCCATTCACAGGATAACCACACCTGGAAAGCTCCCTGTGCCCCGTTCCCACGGGGATCACACAGTGTCTCTGCTGACCATTCACCACATTCCAGAAGCTGTCATTTCTAAAGTAAATTCACTCATGCCAAACCAGTGTCCGACTGGGCTCAGCTCACTGCAGGGCAATGGGAACACAGGTGGGGACAGTGCAGAGCACGGCAGGAGCCAGAGCAGGGCCAGGCTGGGTGCCACGGGTGAGCCACGCAGAGAGAGAGGGGCACGGAACATCGCTGGGCACGGCACCAGCAAATCTCTGCCCCGGCAGCCAAATGCCACAGCCACGCTGTGTCCGGCACCAACGGGACCCTGCCACACCCCTGTGTGTCCCTTGGGCCATCCTGGGCCACCCCGCTGCTGCCCATCGAGAGCAGCCTCCAGAAAGGGATCAGGGTCAGATTTCCCGTTGGAGGACACAAACACGAAGGGCTGCTGCCATCTCCTGGGGGCTCTCGGGGCATGGCCACCCCGGGAGGGACAGGGACCGAGGACTGAGCAGCCAGGCTGGGCACCGGGCAGTGCCAGCCTCGGGGACAGAGCCCTGGGTCCCTGCCCCGCCTGCCAGCCCCCGGCCGACTGCTTTGGCCCCTGCTGGCTAAAAAAGCGCTCCAGAGGTCGCCTAAAGACAGGGAGAAAGATAATAATCTGCTAATCCCTTAGGTCCTTTATTACCCCAGAAACCCTGCAGATCAGCGTTTTCATCACACCGGTCGGAGTGAGAATGCCCAGCACTGAGAGCCCCAGGGCTGGGGGTGTTTAATCTCCATTTCCACACACTCGTACTGCCGAGGGCAGAGGAGCCGCAGCCACCCAGCAAAGCCCAATGAACTCCATTCAGTGCTGTGACCGGGCCAAGCGGCTTGTCCGGGGGTCCGGGGTGTCCCCTCCGCCAGGCTGGATCCATCCCGTGGGGCACGGCACAGCTGGGGCCGGTGTGGCCGTGTCCCCAGCCGGGAATGGTGCTGACAGCTGCCTCCAATTACCCGAGGATAAGAGACAATCTCTTCCCTCGAGGGATTGTCTCACCCCTGGCGCTGCCGGTGGGCTGAGCCTGAAAAGAGGGGGCGGCTTCACCCTCGGAGCTGCGGCCCCAGCAGGGTTTGGGAGGGGGATCCTGATCGCAAGAACCAGTTTCTTTGGGTTTGGTCATGCTGCAGTGGGAAGGGAGCTGCGGTGCTGCTCGGTGACAGCCTGTCCTGGGACAGCAAAGGAGCCAGGGCTGCCTTGGGGTGGGTTTGGTGCATTTCCCACTCTGGGCTGGCTCGCTTGGGAGTCTGAGGGCAGTGTCCCTAGGTGGCAGGGACACTGTCTGTCCTAGGAAAGGAAAAATGTAAGGTGACTGTTAAGGAAAGTCAGCAAAATTAATGAGTGTGAAAATCATTATAAATGTCTGCCAGTGGTGAGCTATGGAGATCAATGTGTAGTTTGAGGGAAAGTGAAGTCTTAACTCTGAATTGTGCAAGTGTGGTGATGTTTTAGTGCAGTTTTGGTTTTGTTTTTTTTTAATAGCTCCCCACCCCTCGTTGCTCCAGCTTCATTGCCTGGAATGATTTAATTCCTTTTACCTGTGGTGGTTAATTGAAGGTAAAACTGCTTTCAGCTGGGGCTCTCAGCTCTTGTCCTGGTGTTGTCCTGTTCAGAGCTGGGCAGCCTCAGCCTGTGCCACTGACCCTTAGCTGCAGCCACAGGTGGAAACCTCCCTCAGGTGGGTGAGCTCACCTGGGGGGCACAGGCATGGGGAAAAGGCAGAAGGTGTTTAATCAGCACAGGTCAGAGTTCTGCTCTGGCTTCCCGAAGGGCAGGTAAGGTTGTGGCAGCTTTGGAATTATGGAATTTTCAATTTGGATTTGTGGAAACAGCCCACAGGTGCTTTAGTGTTTAAGCAAAGGAGCATCTCCCCAGCCTGGAGGATGAGGCAGAGCTCACCGAGCAGCAGCACCGGGGGCTCTGCTTCAGCTGCTGAGGTGCTCAGAGAACATCAAGGAATCAAATTCACTCTTGCACAGGTTTGCAGATGACACCAAGTTAGGATGGAGGAGCTAAATTGTGGGGAGAGAGGGTTAGGGTTTAATATTGGTCTGATAAAATAAGAAGTTATCTAAAGTAACTCTCAGAAAGTCAAAAAAGAAGAAGAATATTTCTTTTTTAAGTGCATTAAGTGAAGAACTCCAGACTGAGAGAAAAGGCATTTTATTGATACATGAATGTGAGCTTTGGGCACGGCGGTAAACACTCGGTTTGGTTCCAGACTAAGGGATTTGGCTTTGCTGTCTGAGCACACCCAGCGCAGCCCGGGCTGAGACAGACTCAAAGCAGGGAAGGCTCAGAACAGCCGGGGTGAAAGAGAAACAACTGAGAGAGAGGAGACACCGCCAGAAACACCCGAGAGAGGAGACACCGCCAGAAACACCCGAGAGAGGAGACACCGGCAGAGGGCGGCAGAGAGCGGCAGAGAGCGGCGACACCGCCAGAGGGCGGCAGAGAGCCGCAGGGAACGGACGGACGGAACGGGTCACCGGGCGGCAGGAGCCTTCGGTACCGGGGAACACCGGGGATTACCGGGAGTTACCGGGGACCACCGGAAATTACCGGCGGGAATTACCGGGAGTTACCGGGGACCGGCGGGAATTACCGGGAGTTACCGGGGATTACCGGGAGTTACCGGGAGTTACCGGGAGTTACCGGGGATTACCGGGAATTACCGGGGACCACCGGGAATTACCGGCTGGGATTACCGGGGATCACCGGGAGTTACCGGGAGTTACCGGAGACCACCGGGAATTACCGGCGGGGATTACCGGGAGTTACCAGGAATTACCGGGAGTTACCGGAGACCACCGGGTATTTCCGGCGGGGATTACCGGGAGTTACCGGGAATTACCGGGGATTACCGGGAGTTACCGGAGACCACCGGGAATTACCGGCGGGAGTTACCGGGAGTTACCGGGGATTACCGGGGACCACTGGGAATTACCGGGGATTACCGGGAGTTACCGGGAATTACCGGAGACCACCGGGAATTACTGGAGACCACCGGGAATTACCGGCGGGGATTACCGGGGATCACTGGGAATTACCGGGAATTACCGGGGATTACCGGGAATTACCGGCGGGGATTACCGGCAGTTACCGGGAATTACCGGCGGGGATTACCGGCAGTTACCGGGAGTTACCGGGGATTACCGGGAATTACCGGAGACCACCGGGAATTACCGGCGGGAGTTACCGGGAGTTACCGGGGATTACCGGGAATTACCGGGGACCACTGGGAATTACCGGGAATTACCGGGACCACCGGGAATTACCAGCGGGGATCACCGGGAATTACCAGGGATTACCGGGAGCCCACCGGGGATTACCGGGGACCGCCGAGCATTGCCGGGAATTACCGGGAATTGCCGGAAATTACCGGGAACCTCCGGCGTGAGCCTGGAATTACCGAGAATGGCCAGGAAGTGCCAGTAATGGGCGGGGCCCACCGGGAATGGCTGTTCCCGGTACATCAGCGGGGTACCGGCGGCCCCATCACGGGACAGAACCGAACGGAACCGAACCGAACAGAACCGAACCGAACAGAACTGAACGGAACCGGACCGGACCGAACCGTTCCTGTGCGGGCCCGAAGGCTGAAGGGGCAGCAGGAGCGGCGATGGGTCACTGAGGTTTGGTTCAGCCCCCAGCGCTGACAGAGGCTGATCGTCACCCGGAGACTCCCGGAGATCCAGAAAAAAAAATAAACAAACTGGGATTGCACAGCCGGCACAGCCCAGGAGATCCAGAAAAAAAAATAAACAAACTGGGATTGCACAGCCGGCACAGCCCAGGAGATCCAGAAAAAACAAAACCAAACTGGGATTGCACAGCCGGTTCAGCCCAGGAGATCCAGAAAAAAAATAAACCAAACTGGGATTGTACAGCCGGCACAGCCCAGGAGATCCAGCAAAAAACAAAAACCAAACTGGGATTGTACAGCCGGCTCAGCCCAGGAGATCCAGAAAAAAAACCAAACTGGGATTTCACAGCCGGCTCAGCCCAGGAGATCCAGCAAACCCCCAGGGATTTCACAGCCAGTTCAGCCCTGGCTCGGGACCCTTCCCACGGCAGGGAAAGGGCAGTGGGGGATTTGGAAATGTGGTGTTTGAAAAACTGCACAGACAACAGGTCCAGCATTCTGAATACATTCTTGAACTTTTATTCTCTCAGTAGGTAAGCAGTGGATTAAAAAACTCAGTAGCAAAACCAGACCCGAAGTAAGTCTCACAGAAACAAACGTGTGCCGTTTGCAGGAGCTTTGGGTGCTGAACTGTAATTCACATCCTGACGGTGGATATGCAAACGACCACGGAGGAATTCGGAATTCGGCAGTGGGAGCAAACTGCTGCATGTGTCACCATGGCAAATGTGCAACAAACACGGCCAGGTGTTGGCAACGCTGAGCAAACACTGGGCCCTGGAGAACAAATGCAGTGAAACCACAGATTCTGAAACTGTGGAAGCAGAAGAGAAAAATGGGACAGCTTAAAGGAAGCTGTTTGGCACTTCCCAGCAGAGGCTGCTTCAGCCACGTGCAATATTAATCCTTCTGTACCTGGATTAGATTTTGCAGGCTCTTTTTCCTCATAGACATGCTGCTTCTGCTTCCAGTAAAGCTTAAAAATTCCACTGATGAATTCTGGAGTGTTAGGGACACTTTGTAAATTAGGCAAAACAGAAGCTGCTCTTTTGTAAGATTTGAAGCCCAAGTACCAGCAAGGAGCAACTGCCAATTACAGAATCCCAACTGCAACTGGCTTTAGCCAAAGAAAAGAAACTACAATTTCAAATGCAGTTCTGTGCTGTCACAGGCCACCATGCTATAATCAGTACTGTGGATTACATCCCTTAGTATAAAAACCAAAAAATCCCGTAAGACAGAAATCAAGAATTTAAGTGACAAAAGTACATTTCCAGAAGTGATTCCCTGTATGTGCAACATCTGCTCTTGTCAAGGTATGCATCTTTCCTGGGTTTGAAATGGGCAAGTTCCATAAATTACACGTTTCTTCCAGTCACATTCCCTTACTAGTGCTGAAACAAATTCACAGTATAAACTGTAAAGACTCTTCATGCTGTGAATGAATGTATTTATATATATATAAAAGGTAAAGTGCAATTTGTTGTGTTTTGCAGAGCCACACACAGGTCCTGTACTGCAGCGTGTGGTCTCAGCAGGTGTTGGGATGGGAAGAACCCCCCCCATTAACAAAGTCATCATTTCATGGCAGCTGGTTCTGCTTTTCAACAGGCTGCACAGAATTTGCTGTGCAGTGAAGTCTGAGCAAAGGGCTCCTCCTTCAGCCCAGCCAACCTCTGAGCCTTGTGGGTTTCCCTTCTGCAGAGCTGTGGGTCACACCCCCACGGGGAGCACGAGACACGAGAGAGTGAAATGTGGGAATTGCCTCTGGCTCTGCAGCTCCCGTGCAGCTCCGGTGCAGCAGGGCTGTGTGAGGGCAGCTCAGCGTGCCCCGGCCCCGCTCTGCTGCAGCAGCTCCTGCTCATCATCCTCAGAGCCCGAGGGGCCCTGGCGCACCTCCTCGTACCATTTGTTGGTCAGGGTCTTCATCTGGATGCGCCCGTCGTGCAGGTCCTGGGCAGAGCAGAGCAGAGCAGAGCAGGGTGTGAGTGCAGCACCCCCTGTGCCACATCCCCACCCCTCAGAAAACACCCTGCTCCTGCTCTGAGCACACCCCAGAACAGCTCCCAGGTGCTCAGTCAGGAATTATTGCTACAGAAGGCACTTCTGCTCATGGGTGTTTTGACCTGTGCTCTTTACACAGCCCTGCTCTGTGTGTTTCAACAATTCTAATGCTGTCTGGAGGGCCTGGCTTTGACTCTCCTCCTTGTGTTCCCAGGGACACTGGGAAGTTTGTGGCCTGCCGTGCTGATTCACTTGCTTATTTTTCCAGCCTTTGGTTGCAATCTGGATGGCAGCCTGTGCTTTTGGCTACCAACTACAAATCAGATGCTTACTTTGGTTTCTGGATTCTGGTTTTGCAATAAATGACTTTAGTTTTTGTAGGAAAGTGCTGAAAGGGTACTTTTGAGAAGTACAAAACAAGAGGGAAAACAGTACTTCTGAGCAGGCTAGGAAGATGGAATGTGCACTTACACAAAATTATGAACTGCACAGCCAAAATGCTTCCATGGGAAATTTGAAAAACAGTGAATTCTGTGGCTAAGAAGCCTCAGATTTCTGAAGCATGGGAGTGAAAAAGGCAGAGTATTTACACCTCGGGGCCACTCAGTGTTAAGTTACTGTCAGGTGTTGTTTTGCATTTACACCCTCAGAGCCTCTGGAAAGTGAGCAGTCTGGAAAGTGAATGGTGCAATGCTGGTGCCTATTTCCAAGACAGAAACTGCATTCTGCAGCAACATCCCAGCTCCAGAAATCACAGGACTGGTGACAGTCAGAGGCAGGAACTGTGTGTGACAGCACTGTCAAAACTCTGCCTGAGTGGCAGCAGCAGCGGCCCCTGATGCCCTTCATGGCTCCCCACACAATTAAAGGCAAGTTCAGCAAACCCAGGCACCAAGCCTAACTGGGGTAGCTCTGAGATGCTCATTTAATCCAACTTCCAGAGCAGCTGTTCATTACAGCTGCTCTCTCCATGTATGAGCAGTACACAGATGTCCCACTGTCCCTACACGAGTTGTGGGGCTGCACCAGGAGCCCTGTGTGGCACTGAGCACAACAACCAACTCGACCAGTTTCTCTTCTTCAAGAAAATCAGAAAGACTTACTTCTTGTGTGAGTCTTCTGGTGAAGAAAGGGTTCAAATACTCGACATCAAGCCGCATAAACCCTTTGAGGTTCTGGCGTTTTATGTACTGGGCTTCATATTCCTCCTCTGTCAGCTCTGATAAATGCTCAGATTCTATAGTGTTCCCCTAGAAAAATCATAAATATCAGATTAACCTGAGAGAACTGGCAGTCATCCAAGCACCTTGCTTCAGCCCCTGCTCTGTGGTCTCCCTTAGCAGCTGCCCTGCTGGAACAATCTGGAAATGATCCCCCCCATTCCAGCCCTGCAGGGCTTAGGGATGTATGAGTCTGTTCAGCCATCAAATCCCAGAGTCACTTAGCTTTCCCTTTCCATGCTGAAAGGGAAAAGACCTCAAATGTTCCATGTTTTGTATTGTCACTATTGCTGAGAACAGGTTTCTACTGTGTAGGTTTTCTCTTGTGAGCTGGACAATGCTTCCATCCAGCAAGCACCACTGCTGTCATTGTCCTGCTGAAAACCAGCCCTGTCCCTGCACTCTGCCTGCACCTCCTTGTGTGGACACTGCAAGGTAATTCTAAAGACTACAATCAACCTCATGCAAAGAGAAAATGTCCTTAAGATCCTCCAGAACAATACCCTGTACACTCTCTTCAATGGTTTAGAGAAAAACAGGCAAAAAATGTCCCGTGATACTTTTTATTCTCTAGTCTTTTGCACGAGAGGTTCCAGAGTGGCTTTTGGCTTTGTCAGATCTCTTGCTTTGCCAGAAATTGCTTTAAAATAAAGTCCAGTCAGAGGGGGACTATTGTTACCACCTTCTCATGGCCTTTGAATTTTTCAAAATAATTTCCATCTGCCTTCTATGATTGATTTCCATCTCACTGTACCAACTCCTTTCTCTTGGTATATGACTCAATCCTCTATCATCTGCTTTAGGCTTATCCAGTTATTAAATTACTTTAATTTATATATATCAACTTGTAATTGGATTGAATTTAGAGACTATTTCTCCTCCCCTTGTCCAAATACATATTTTGTATAAGTACTTAACCAAGTGCTGTCATTGGGATATTTTAAAATTATATTTCTCAGCTTTGTCCTACTACCTTGTTTTTTTCTTCTGCCTTCACCTTACTTTTTAGTAAAAAATCATGTACTAGTCCTGAAAAATGGTTAAATTGAAAAAAAAACCCCAAACCACCAAACCCCAGTGATCCTCTGACTGAAAAGCCCAAACCAACCATCTTCTCTGTCTTGCTCAGATTGACATCCTTCTTGTTCCTCTTGCGTGGTTTGGAGTCCTCGATGTCCACGAGCCTGATGAGGGGCATGGTGCCCCCTCCCAGCAGCAGGATGGTGAAGAGCACGATGATGATGGTCGTGGTGCCAATGAGCTGGCGCTTCTCGATGGGCTCCAGGCCCAGGTGGAGGCTGAGGGCATAGGGAATGGCACCACGTAATCCTCAGGGGAGAGAACAGGGCATCAAGGGAGGCTCAACCAAGAGCAGCACCTGAGCACCCGGGGAACTCGGCAGCAATTCTCCACCTTCACAAGGTGTTTTACAGTCCCAGCATCTGCCACTTGGTTAGCACCCCAAAACCAGCCTGAGACTTTGTGACACTGCTGTTCAAACTGTGAAGCTGCTGGGCCTAGACAGACAAGCAGCCTCTCTGCAGAGAGCCTCTCGTGGGGCTCACCAGAGCAAAGCCCTCCAGCACAAAGGGGACACAGAACGTTTCTTTGCTCTTGGGTTTCAGAATAGTGCAAATGTTCAGCTGAGTTTTGCTCAACCAATGAAAAACCAGTTTCTCCTAGAGTGGGCCACACAGTGAAAGACATAAAACGTTTTTTCTGGTTCTCAGTATTTTGAGCTTTAACTTACCACTAAACCACATGATAAACATCATTTTGGGAGTGATTTTGTGATCACGGAAAAAGTTGAGTAGGTAGGAAAGAGGAAAAATATTCACAGCTCTACCAAACAGAACCAGCACCTGAAAAACAGAAATAAAAGCCAAAGACCATTTGATGTGTTACATCCACGAGGCTGCAGTTGTAGCTGGTTTTACAGGGGAAGGTGAATATGCTCTTTTTGCTCACAGGCAGGTGTGCTGCTCCATGAACAAACAGAGGGAAATCCCTCAGCACTGTGGAATTGTGGAGTTTTACTCCTGAAGCATTTTGTCTGCTTAACTGAAACTAAATCAGACCTGTCACTGATGGAGACCAGGCTGCTTTACTTACAACAAATGAATGGAACCCAGGAGGCATTCCAGAGAGACCAGGAATTGCTTTGGGTAAAAGAGCTCCTCAGTTCAGCTCCTTTAATCATTCCCTTGGTGCAGCAGCCAAGAGGCAATAAGGTATTTCTATTGTCTCCCTGTGGCCCAGTTGCTCAGAAAGGCCAAGAGCCAAACAAATAGCACATCAGGCTGTTTCTCAACACTTCCCTGGGTATGGCTATAAAACATACCCCACACTGAAGCAACACTTGGAGAGCAGGAAAGAAGAAAAAAAAAAAAGGGACTATTGATTTAATGGCAAACAATTAACAAACACAGTGAAAACTTTAACTCAGAAAAAGGCAAGGTTTTCTCAGCATTGTTTTTAAGCTCCACTACAAACAGACCTTGGTAAGGTAAATATCCTAGAATTAGTCAGAAGGATCCTTGAAGGGCTGTGCTGTTTTCCTTTATGAATCACCCCAAAATTACACAGTTTGCATCACACCTGAGAGGGCAATGCTACACAGAAGGAAGTGTCACACCTTAGATATATATGAGATAGGGAAGTTGTGTGCAATGCAGGCAGAGCAGCTCCCTGTGCTGATATCCCTGTCTGGGGAACTGCAGATAACAATCCTTCCCTTGACCCAGGCACTGAATGACCAGTGAACATTGCTGTGCACAGCTGGAAATGGAGCCACATTGCCCTCACTGCACTTTGTAAAAGGGAACACACTTTTCATGCTGATATTAAACCATTATAATGGCAACAGAGGGAGGCAAGCCCCATGTGAAACATAATTCATAGAGTCACTGCATCAGGGCAGGCTGAAATGGGCTTAAAGACAAAGGATGAGGAAAAAGAGTCATCAAATTTTTTATAAAAACCTATAAATCATAACAATTATTCTAAAATCTTTTAACTGTAAGGTGTTTCTCCCTTCCCCAATACCAAAAATGCACTTAAAAAGATATGAAAGAAAGTAAATACCTACTATGCACCAGATGACAAAGGACATTTCAAACTTGTGAGGAAAACTAAAAATTGACAGGCCAAGAAATGCAAAAACACACGTTTCTGTAAAAGAGAAATCACATCTTAAATAAACAATCCTAGAAAACCTTTTCTACTCCTGCTATTAATTACTGCATACAGTATATAAAATGGGATTTCCTGACCAACACTGGAGAGCTGCTGGTGCTCACTAAGGAGTGGTTAAATTCACTCTGCAGCAAAACCACTCCCTGATCCCACTGCATCCTCCTGCAAACAATACAGAATTCCTTCATGGCAGCCCCAGAAATCAGGGACAGGTTTGGGATGCAGAAACATGCCAGTTCTTCAAAGGTTTGGGTTGAAAATGAACTGGAAAGGCTCTGAGCTGCTTGTACCACTAC
The DNA here is from genome assembly GCA_018697195.1 of Certhia americana. NCBI lineage: Eukaryota > Metazoa > Chordata > Aves > Passeriformes > Certhiidae > Certhia > Certhia americana. The sequence continues at coordinate 12,639,589 of CM031874.1, forward strand.
TTCTAAAAAACCTCCATACGTGAAGTTGCTGTTTTTGCAAGTAGCTTTTTATATTAAAAAAATATTAAAGAAAATATCACTCAACCCCCATCTCCTAGAAGTAAAAACAGACCAGAGGAACACGTGAGTCAGAGATCTCTATTTGGCCATCAATGTTATGGCAAATCTTAGCAGGAGCCTGCAGGATGGCAGAGATTTACTGCATGTTTTATCCAGTGTGGCAGGAAAGGTGACTTTGGAGTGCCTTCCAGCCTCCACTCCAGGGAATTCTTCTCTTAAAGACAAGCACCACTGACACTCAAATGACTGGATGCAAATTCACACCTCTGCTGCTCCCACCAGAATCCCCCTTCCATACAAATGGAATTTTGATATTAATACAAGATTTAATAGCAGGCAGCACCTACCACACATGAAAGCAACAGTTCTGAGCGTCTGCTGCATCAGGATCTGTGTCACTGGGGACAGGTTGTGGTGTGTGTAGTGAGACATCACAATGCCAGAGAACAGGATTGCCATGATACCTGTGAGCAAAAACGTGGCAAGGATTTACTGCTGAGACCCTCCAGAGTCATCTTCTCACAAGGCAAAACCTCTGCCTACAGCAATAAAAAGATTTTAACATCTCAAACAGCTCAGAACTCATTTTGTTACTCACCTGAGAGTGAGATCCCTTCTGCAAGTCCATAAGGAAGGTAAGCAAAGATAATCATCATCCCAAATTCGAGGGAAGGTGTCTTCCTTAAATCAATGTGCTTTAGTACGTACACACGGAAAAGTTATGGAAAAAGTAAATTAAAAAATAAATCAAAGAAATGTTTCAATGTGTTCATTCCATTACAAAAGAAGGATTATGCTTAATGTACTTTGATGAATAGACAATAAAATCTACATACTGCCCTTCAACTCAAGTATGGAAAGATTATTAATTTCTTATGTGAGGAATGTTTCTTACAAAAGCTACTGCTGTCTTACTCTGTCAGAAGACAGAGCTAAAAACAAAAAAATATCTCTTACTGATGTGCTTCTACAATACTGATAACAACAGGTAAATTAAATACTTTTGAGGCACAAGTAACTGTAAAGGGCAAATAAGCTGCTTTTCTCTTTGACTTAGTATAGTTTAGATATGAGTCAAAGGAGCATTTAACATTTGTCTCCCTCTTTTGTTGTGATGTATGGAATAATTTCCAAGTTTGTTGAATTAGGCTGATGAACCAAAAGGGGAAAGGTATCTGTATTTAATCAAACATTGTATTCCTGCTGTTTGCAAATGAAGTGTTTGGCAGGGTGTGCCAGCTGACACAGTGACTGCTGTCCAGCCCAGAGCTCCCACAGAGCCAGCATTACACAAACCCAAAAGGGAACAAAGGAGTCTGGGCTACAGCAAACAGCTCCTGATCTCAGCAGAGCAGCTCCTGTGGAATTCATGGAAGAGGCAAAATATAACCCAGGCTAAAACCAGGCAGAGCAGTGTCTGCTCTCAGCTGCCTGCACATGATCCACAGGGACAAACGAGCTGGGCTGACTCAAAGGCCCTGGGGAAAAGCAGCTTTTTTTTTTTCTTTTTAATTAACTGTTTTATGTATGTAAAAAAAGAAGCCATATGCTTGTTAAAATGGATTGGTATTGAAATGGAATTAATATACTTTGAATTTACAAAACAATTACCATATCTTATAACACTCCAATGCACATAAGCTATTATACAACATTTCAGACCTTAATTATGTTCATAAAAATTTAATGCCACTTTTAATACACATCCATGCACACTAACATAAAATCAAAATAATGGCTAATAAGAAATATCCTCTAAGAAATGCTGGGGAAGATGGGAAGAAAAATACTACTAGAATGGTGCAGTTCACCAATGTATACATACATATCACCAAAATTTAAAAAGGATATTAATGCAGAAATAAGACCAGTAAGTGTGCCAAGTGCTGCAGAGCCAAAGAACATCTTGAGGAAGTATCCCAGTGCCTGTAGAAAGGTTTGCCATCCACTTACATCTGACATATTTTCCCTTGTCAAGCCTTCTGCTGTGCTAGATACAATTAAAAGAGAAATAAAAGGAGTTGGTTATACATTCTAAGCCTGGATCCAAAAATATCAAACATCTTTTGAGCATAACAACAAAGAAGACTCCCGTTTCTTTGTTGCTACCACTCTTAAAAGGCTTTTACTGTGATATATATAACAAGAGGAATGTCAAAAGATGTTAAATCAAGCCTTAGTGTAATCCCCAAAGGGAAACCTAATTCTGCTAAAAAATCCAGCATTGCTCCTCTGAAGAATCCCAGAATGGCGTAAATAGGCTACGGTGATGCCCAGTATTTCAAAACAATGCTCAAACTTTGAAAAGGAAAAGAAAACACATTTTACAGTGGTAAAAACTCATGTGATCCTCTGAGAAGAACAAATGAACAGGAAGAACTCTCATCAAATATTTAGGTGTGGATGAGAGACAAGAAGGTCACTGAAGGAAAACAAAGCAGCTCTTAAGAGGAAAGGGGAGAAAGCTCTTTGAATTTCAGGAATATATTTCATGGAAATTCTGAGCAAGGAACACACAGATTCTAGCTAGTGTTTGTTTTGGCTGCTTTTAGCCTTCAGCCTCTTCCCTGAAAGCACCACAACTGTAATAAAAGAAAATCACTCTGATTTCACTACCTGCTTGGTACAGCTGTTCCTTCTGTACATTCCCAGTCACATCTACTGGCTTCAGCAATAACGTGAAAACATATCCATCCATTTTTGACTCTTTCAGCCCCAAAGGAGTGCCATAGGCAGTAATAAGGATATTGGCTGTTTCTCTTTGCCGTGGCAGCCCCAACACAAACACAACCCCATTAAGGGTTCTGTCCCAGCCACAGTGGCACAGAGCAGCTCTGGGAAGGTGAATATTTCTGTGCCTGACAGGTGACACGTGGGGCTCCTGTCATCAGGACCCTCAGATGGAAAGAGAGCTGATAATGAATGGAATTAGAAAGCAATCCATTTTCTAGGGTGAATGAGATAAGGGACTGAGGCAGGGTCATGAGGAACCATGGACTGCCTCCCACCTATGCAGTTCATGTCACAGATTGTTCTTTACACAGAAGCACCAGACAAGATTCAGCTGTACATCTGAAATTCACCATTTGTTCCAAATGGAGATGGAAGAATTACTGGATATCTGGAAAACTAACAGAAAACAATGTGGTTTCCACAAACCAATGCACTTACTTGGTCAGGACAATTGAGACTGCATCGTTGAGAATACTTTCTCCAAAAACCAACATGTTAAGCACAGGATCCACGTTAAGGGCATTGAAAATGGCAATAGTAGCCACAGGGTCCACTGCAGATATTAAAGAGCCAAATGCAAAACTGGGAGAACACAAAAGAGGAAACTAGATGAAAGAAAAATCCCTACCTAGTAACTGACAGAAACAACAGTAACAAAGGCCATTTGTGTTACAGTTCCCACACAGTGATAAGTTGTACTTTTTCCAGTCAGAAGCACTTGGCCACTGGCCAAGTTCTTGAAAAATCTACATTATTGACACTGAAAAAGTTATTCTGTCTTTTCAGAGAAGATCTAGACAAGGAAGTTATTACCCTTATCACATATATTAATATCAACTCATCAAAGATTACAAATCTTAAAGTTTGGTTAAAATACCCAGTATCTGTCTAAAGATGTCACTAAGCACAGAACAGAATAGACTGGAAAGCAATAAAATGGAATATAATACAATACCAGTTGGAAAGAAGGGTGTAATAAATAGGCTAGAAAAGTGTTCCATCTATTTCTTAGTTTCATACACAATGGTGAATCTCAGCAATGTAAACACTAACCAAAAGAAGTGGCCAGCTGTAGTGCATTTCCCACCTATCCTGAAGAAAGCTTCATTTCCTATCCTACACCATTTCCCCAAGAGCTTACCTGTCTGTCATGTTGAGTTTATAAATCACATCAGCCTGAAAGAGAAGGTAGAATGTAATCACAATCAACTGTGGTGTCCTGCTGTTCTTAAAAACCCAACTATTCATCAAATCCTGAGTTCATTATTAAGAAAAATTCACAGTAGTGATGTTATCCAGTTTAACACTGCCCTCCAACAGTAATCTACTGCTACAATTCTGCTCACCCAAGATCAGGGAGCCAGAGCAGAGTCAGGTGAGTAGAGTAACCAAGACATGATGAAAGGGAAGAGAAATCTGAGGGGCAAAGAGGAAAGTACAGAATGCTTGGTCTACCAGAATGAAGTTTGAGAGAAAAGAGAAATATCTGTGTCTGTATATAATTAATGGGAAACACCAAACCACAGAAGTCAAAACCCCCAAAAAATTAACCTTGCAGAGTACAAGATGGCTCTAGAGAACACAGGTGTCCAACAGCCTTCCAACAGGAGGATGGTGGAAGTTAGAAGAAAGTAAAACTCAAGTCTGAATTGCTTTTCCCATGACCATGCTGTGTCACAGAGTGGCTCAGGTTGGAAGGGACCCCTGAGGTCACCTCCTCCACCCTTCCTGCTCCACAGGGCCCTTGGAACACATCCCTCAGGATCTGTCCAGAGAGCTTCTGAGTATTCCAGGGAAGGAGACTCCACAGCCTGGAGCAATATCCATGGAAGGGGTTGTGCAACCCTTTGTGAGAGCTGAGAACTGCATTCTGCCACCCAGGAATTCACTTTCACTCTATTTCTCTGCTCTTGAAAATTGTTTCAAATAACAAACCAGATAAACTTAAGTGCTTCAAAGCAGTGAGTCTTACCCGGCCCAGGAAATAGATTCCTCCACCTACAATGAAAGCTGATATTGCAGTGCCAAATACTGAGAACAGAATGATGGAACCAATGTTCTGAAAAAAATTACCCTGGAACACAGTAATAAAATAAGTAAATTAGTAAAAATGGCCTGAGGGAAAACTCATGTTTGGGTTTGCATTGAATTAGGTTCTAATTCACAACTGGGTTGCCAGTTCTAAAGGCTCAGTTTGGTCCCAGGTACCCCAGGACACTCATCCTCACTATCAGCCTAGAGAGATTGCAGCTCTCCTGAGGACAATAGCAATTCCTGGGATGCCCAGGACTGATTCCCAGTCTGGCACCAAAACAAGAACCCAATCCTCAGGCAAACAGCTGGATATTCACCAGCACTTTGACATATTCCCCACCTGGCAAAAGTGTAAGTTAACCCCTGTGTTGGAGACAGGGCATGTGAAAAAGGCTTGGACACTTCCAGGTGCTTTTTTTCCATTGTCCTTTTGCATGGAAAGGTCTCCAGTGCTGGTAGCAGCTCCTGGTGTCACCATGGGCCATGTTCCCTCCCTCTCCTGCAGCACAGCTGGAGCAGAAGGGCTGCACAAGGGAGCACCAAACCCCCTGGGGCAGGAGGAGAGCTGTGAGAACTGCCCATGGAAACACAGCCCCCAGGCAAGGTCAGAACCTTACACACACTCTCCTCTCCTTCAGCTGTGGAGTGACCCCACCTTTCCCACTTCTGCTCCTTCACAGCAGCCCCTGTACAGCTCTGGGGAGGTAAGAGACCTCTCCAGCCTAGGAAAACCTCATCTGTGCTGTACCTGACACCTTGCCAACACTCAGTCAGCACCAACAAGCTACACTCCCTGCACTCTGCGTTGAAGAGGTTTAAATTTTGCACTCTAAATTCCTTAATGATTAATAAAATGGAATTTAATGCAATTATCCTAAACTTCCTGAAGATAACTAAAAGCAGAATCTGTTCCAAACAAAACCTCAGCATCCAAAATGAGTGTCTGGCAGGGACTGACCTTGTGCAGTGAATATCCAGATTCAAATATAATAGGTGGAAGCAAGAGCAGAAAAAACATATTTGGACGAAACATTTCTTCTTCCTGAAAAAAAAAAAAAAAATTCAGGGATATCATCATTATCGAAATAACATCAAATCTCCCAAAAGAAAAGCTACTTAAAAAATAGTAATGGAAAATGAAAAGTCTCTCTCCCTTCTTATCAGGAAGCAGAAGACTGAAGAACAGTAAACTATTCCAGGGCTGCTACTTCTATTGTTCTTTTTCAACCCAGTGATAGAAATCTAGCAGTTACTTATTTTAAATTACTGTCTCCAAAAAGCTGCATAGAAAGCAGGTTATTTATGGCAAAGGAAAAATCTTCCTGTTTCCACAAAACATATTCCCATTTTATCTGAGAGTTTGGAAATCTGGAAGGACTGCCAAGGAACAGTGACCTCCTGGCCACTGTTGGAACAGAACAGGTTAACTGGGACCAGTTTCACTGGAAAACTCATCACCTGACAAGGAAATCACCTCCTGAGCCCAGTGCCCCTGCAGGTGACCAGGCTCAGGTGACACACCACCTGAGGGGCCTGAGGCTGCATTCTTCTCCCCCAAATGGAATTTCAGCCTGAATTCAATGGTACTATTCTGATGGCTCCTTTTTGCCATCACAGTGATATAAATGGAACCCACCATGAGGTAAGATGCTATTTTTTTGTGTCCTCAGTCTTTGTCACTTATCTCATCCCCTGGCTAACACTGCTCATGCTGTACCCCCAGCCTGGCACCTTGGTTTTTCTGCTGGCAGAGTGAGCACAGAAGGTAAATGAATCCCAGCTGAGGGGGCCAATTTCTCTGCACCCCCCTGTTCACTCCCTCCTGCCCCCCAAACACAAACACAGAGTTGTCATCTCTGCAGGCACCAATTAACTTGTTTAAACCCAGGGCAAACAGCTGAGGGACTGCTCTGTTCTAACACCAGCTTTCAAAACAGAGGGACTCATCTCTTTAAAAGTCTCATTCCTGCCTGTACCAGTGATAATCATCTTAAAGGATTTGGGGAGCTTAGAAAACAAAACTCATCCTTTGGACTGAAATGCTCCAGCCCGTGCCTGTGTAGGCACAATCCTGTGAATCCATGGCTGACACTGCCTGCTCCTGCAGCTCAGGATGCTCCAGAACAAAACAGACCTGAGGCACTGCACTTGTTCAAAGCCTCTGAAAGCAGAGCTGGACAAGGAAGTGAGAACAATGGAAAGGAAGGACTGTGTTTGTGCTGCAGGGAAGCAGAGGAAAATAAAACATGAGGACTGTGACTATCAGCTGTGCTAGCCAAGAACCAGCAGGAAGCACAAGGTCGTAGTGGTGAAGTGGAATGAACACTCAGTAAGATGTGATCACTGGGAATTACATGGCAAAGTTTTCAGGGCAGGGAGATGATCCAAGATTTGCTTTGTACAGGGATACAGCCTGCAGTTAAATATTCTGGGGTTTGTCTTATCAGATGAACAAAAAGTATTTAGCAATTTTAGAGCCATTTATAACCATGTAATTCTGTAATTCATGGAAGTCTGTAATTATTGATTGGAAAATTTCAGGTCTAAAATTACGACAGCCTATGTTAAAACCTAAGCTTTATTACAGAGAAAGTAACTCAAATAAGCAAATAATAATGTGATACCTGTGGCCTTTCACCTTGGCTGAGAACACGAGCAAGCACAGCTCCCCAGTGCCTCCCAAGTCATGACCAACACTTCCCAGAAACCCCCAGGTAATTCATCACTGTGATCAGTATTTCCCATGTTTACAGAACAAGGGCTCAAATCAGAGCACAAAGCTTCCCTTTTCCTTCTTACATCCATGATCACACTCAGATTATTTTATTTAATCCATAAAAAATTAATTTACAATGCTGATGTCGTGGCCATTTAACAGATTTTCAATATTAAATCAAAAGACTAACTACTGCAGCCCCCACTGTTTCTAATGTCTTCAGATGTAGAACTGAAATATTACAACACAACTGTTGAGCTGTGTAATTGTTTAAACAAGTGTACACAGAACCAGTGTAGTTAGTTGACAAAAAAAAAAAAAGTATAATATGTAGTTCAAAAGCTACACCAGATTGAAAATCTATGCATTTTAATGTATTTCAACTAAGGAACAAAATATCTTCCTTTAGGGCAATAACTGCCAAGGAATATAAAACTGCAAGCTAGGATTAAAATTCATTACTCAGACCAAGATGTTCAGCTTGCTGATATAAATCCTGTTCAGAACTGGCAATTCAAATCATGGTGACTTCCATCAGTTCACTGATCTAATAAACTGTTTGGTGCTGTGAAACAAAATCACAGTTTAAATGCTGCAAGATTTTAAATTACAGCAGGAATAGTGAAGAGTTCATTGCTTTGGAAATGTGGATAAACAGTGGGATGCAAACTCCTTGCCTCACTGTAGACTTCAGCTCTTGGAGAAACTCCTGCCAGGACTTGTCCTCTAAAACATCAAATATTACCAAAGCTTTTTCATAAGATTTAGGGATTTTTCTACATTTAAAAATACATTGTTATAACTATACCTTCCAGTTGGCCAGCTTTTGAGCCTCTATGATTTTTATAAAAGCTCCCATAAGGATACCTAGGAGAGAATAAGAAAACATTCTGAAACAGCCATAAAACACATCACTGTTTATCAGCTCTCCAAGCTTCAGAGATGAAAACAAGACAAAACACAGTGCAGCAAGTCTTTCCTTCCTAAACCATGAAAGCACTGAGTGGTTTGGGGTTTAATACCCTAATACCCAGTTCCCAACACGTTACATAACTGCAGAGTTTCCCTGCAGAGCAGATTGTCCCTTGGGATATCCCAACTCCAAACAGACCTACTGAGAGTGTGATGCTCACTGGTTCAGAAAGATAACAGGCTTAACTACTCAAAACCACTCCCCATCTAAGCTGCACTCAGATGAAATGTCACCTTTCTTGCTGAAGAATCAGGAAGTTATGAGTTAGGCATCTGTGCTTCATGAAACTTCAGTATTATTTGCAGTTAAAGCAGCTTAAATGAAATCAGTCTTCTCAGAAGTGAATTTTGTTTGAGTGAAATCACAGCACTTTCTGGCAATGAAGAAAGCAACAAACTCTGATCAGGGTGGAGACCCTGTCAGAACTATTTTCCAAATGAATTACACACTGTTTAAGTCATGTGGAAATAATGTGAATAAAAAAGAATTTTATCAAGGCTGCTGCACACTCAGTGGTTAAAGGTTATCACACTCTCTCCTCCCATACATCTCCAAACATAAAGACATAAAGCTGTAACAAGATTTCTTCTGGAAGTCATGAAGATAACTCACGAACTGTCGTTAATTGTTTTCAAGCAGTCATAGGGAACTTGTCTTTAGCCAGATTTCAGATCTGTTTCTGTACAGTTGTGTTTTATTATTTACAGAATGGAGACTTCACAGTCAGACACTGGGACACAGGAGCCAAAATACTCCAAATGAAAGGTGCAGAGTGTCTGAGAAGCTTTAAGTATGCTCGCCTGTAACTCATGTTAAGTGTGCTTGCCTGTAACTCATGAGACCTCCTCTCATGCTGTAGCCAACAAAAGAGTCTCACAAACAGAATCACATGGATTACTGCTGATGGATGTGTCACACACACAAAGCCAGGGGGCCTAAGCCTTCTTTTATACAAAAATCTGTGAAGGCATCAGTCCCAGAGGGTAGAAATAACTGTTCTATGAAATGGTTTCTGTGGAAAGGAAGAGGAAAACATAAATGAAGGAACATCAAAACATTCTGTTCCTTGAAGCACAGAATGCAGACATAGCCACTGACACGCCACAGACATTTACAAACTACTGCTCCTTTATTACTAAAAAAATGAATGCAGGTTTTGATCAGCTGTTTCTATTCGATCAGGCAGGTCAGTTTTGTCAAGGGGCTAATTAGAAGGGTAGGTCTGTAACAGTTCATCTATATCTCTTTTTTTTTTTTAAATTAATTTTATAGGCATTTTCTTATTGCAACCAACCTTTATTTTTCCTGAGAACATGTTAAAAGTCAGTAACAAATCAAAGAGAAAAAACATTTCTGGCAACTATTTCTACTAGCAAAATTCCAGGAACTTATAAGGATGAGGATCAAACTCCAGCCTGAGAGAATGCACTCCCACCCTGTCCACTAGGACAGACACACCCTCCAGAAACCAGAAGCTTCTGAGCAGCTTAGACAATGGGAGGAAAACCACTTGTGAAAATGATACATCTCTTCTCTGCTGCCACTTTTATTAGCCTTCAATAACTTCCTGAGAGCATTTGCTTAATTTACAAATCAAAACAGGACACACCTCACTGCTGGCAAAACTGGCTATTTGAAACTGAAGCTGTGCTGCTGCAGCTGTGCAGAACATTTCCAGGGCCAGAGGGTGACTGAGCTGGCAGCTCCAGTGCTGACACAGGGCTGAGAGCACTTCAGATGTGACTGAGCCCACAAACTACCTCCACAATGCTGAAATGACACAGCCCATCTGGTACCTGGGCTGCTCCTGCTCTAACACCCTGTTGACTCACAGCAATTGGTACCATGTCACCTGACTGGGGACACACTGCTGTGCTTCACCCCAAAACACAACTGAGCACGTTACGGCCCCTGAACAGAACACAAGAGATGCAGCACTGCTCCTTCTGACCCCCCCTGGGCAGCAGTGACAGCCCTGGCAAGAAGGGCTGTTTGCTGTTCCTTGTTGGGGTTGACAGGAGCACAGCACACAGCAATACTGAATCCAAGAGCTAAAACCCTCATCCTGCAGCTGACATGCCAAGAACAAGGGACACAAAGAGGAGGAGGGACACAAGAGGCCCAACACCTCTGCTCCACACTGCCCAGGATACACAGAATGACAGCAAAGAAAATCCAAAATTCTGCCAGCAAGAGCAATCACTGCACTGCTGCATTTCATATCGGGGATCATGTTTAAATTTAGATTAGCTAGTTAACAGCCATGGTAACTAACCTGATCTGAAGCCAAATCGACAGCCCATACTTGGGGTTTGTGCTCAAAGGGAAGGATACTGAAGGGACAGTAATGTCCTTTTGGCACCTTGCAGGACACTGGGAGACACATTCCCAAGACATCTCAGCTGTCCACGGCAATAATGTAAGGAGGGAGGGAAAGAGAAATGTGCCAAGAGTGAACCAAGCCCTGGGGTTTCTGTGAGGATGACAAAGTGAGGCAGGATGAGCTGCAGCAGCTCTGATCCGTGTCAGGTACAGAGCCACAAAGGCACAAGAGTCTGATGGATGTAATATGAGAGAAGGTACCAGCCTAGCCCCAAATCAAAAAAACCTACCTGCTCAACCAGTAAAATGGTCCTTTGAGCTGCCTCGGGATTAAAACTAAGCATCTTTGTCTTCTTGTTGTATTTTTAGAACAACTGTCAGTGAAAGCATCACCAGCAAGAGAAGCAAAAATATCACAGAATCTTGCAGACAAGTCACAGCTGGAGAATTGGTGCTGGGAACACTCAAACCAAGTTCTTTAAACATCAGACAGCATGTAGAGAAAATAATGAATGTATTTGGCTTGATTTGCTCCTCATTTACACATTTGTAAATCAGGAACAACAGCACACAAATAAATTAAATTACTCTGAGATAAACCTCCAGGCTCAGGAATACTCCAAATTTAATCCAAATTAAGTACACACTTGATCTCCACGAAGGGTGACACGTTTATAGCTCAAGCCATAGGCAGAGCTCTTGTCATGGTGCTGCTGGGCTGGTTAAGGATCTGGCACTCCAGGAGAGTTTTCAGGACAGCTGCAGCCCTCAGCTACATTAAAATCCCACAGTCAGACACAATTCTGCCAACACCAATACAAACACAGGCAGCACGTCAAAGGGAAGGCTGGAGCCTCATGACCAGGGAGTGCTGCACATCCTGCCCTGCCCTGAGGATGCAAAGTGGAGGAAGAAGCCAAAGTCAGGGAGTGACATCCCTCCAGGTGTCATTTCCTGGGCCAACCTCTGCATGGACGCTCGTTTCTTTATTTCTTCAATCAATTTAACTCTATTAATTAGCTGTTTCCTTCACTTCATCCATCTTCCTAGTGATGATTAACATACAACAGAGTCCAGTGCACACTACTGACAGCCCCTGGAGTAACAGAAATCCAACACAAAAATGTCATGGTCACTCACCTAAGGACACAACAGCCACGCTCTCTGGTAAAAAATGAAGTCGGTATTCTATCAGTAAATGCACCAATATGATGCAAATAGCTGTGAAGGGGAAAAAAATGGAGATTCAGGAGTGTTGGAAAGGAATAAAATACACTTTTAAGCTGTATTTTTACAAGACAAAAGCAAACTTCCCTTAATGATTTAACAAACTTCACTTTGGCAAGAAGCACCAGTGTAAGCAGTAGCTCCCTGAATAAAACATTTAGAATAAATGTTCTAAATCCCATTTCACAGAGAGAACCAGAGGAGGAATAAACCACTATGATTTTGAGTTGGCCTATGTCCTCAGACACAGACTACAGTTAACAGAGATTAGCAGACTTTCAGATCATCACTCACCTATAACAAGAAGACTAAAAAAAATCGTCATGCCACTAGACTGCTCCTCTTGCTGTGCCTGGACTCCAGTCTGAACTGGAAGGATGGGTTTGGGAGGCGTAGGTGCCACCAGCTTGGTGGTAGCTGCCAGGATGGTGTGGAGGGTGGCATTGATGATTTCATGGCTGGCATTTGCAGACCTGTCAGCACAATATAATATGTGAATAAACTGGATGGCAGCAGCACGATAAAGCCCACTACAGCTATGCACACATCAGCCAAGCAGCAGGTCACACCGGACTCGTACAGGTGACAGACTCGTGTTTTAAAAGCAGTCTCCGACTCCGCAAAGCCCGGCAGTTCACGGAGCTGGCGGCTGCTGAGCACGGCAGAGCCGGTGGGGACACGGCGACATCCCGGCACCGAGGGCACGCTCAGCCGGGGCTGTGCACGGCAACAACCCCGCTGTCAGACCCTGAGCACACACCGCCTGCGGCCCCGGAGCCCCGGGCACAGCGCGGAGCCCTGGGGGCGGCCCGCACCGCTCACCGGGAGCCGCTCACCGGGAGCCGCTCACCGCCCCGCTGCTGAGGGGACGTGCACCCCGGCCGGCACAGCACGGTCGTGCTCGGCAGCAGGACCGATCCCGGCCGGCAAGGCACGGCCCCACACAACACGGTTCAGCCGTGCCCCCCGTCCCGGAGCTGCAGGGCCCGGCCGTGCCCCGCCGCCCCCGCCGCCCCGCACTCACTCCGCCATCTTGCCGGCCTCACGCTGCCGCGGCGCCACTTCGGCGCTGCGGCCGGGCACTTCCGGAAACGGCCGCGGGAGCGCGTCACGTCGTGGACCCAGCGGCGAGGGGGCGCCGCCCCCTGCGGCGGTGGCCTCGCGACGGCCAGCGCGCATTGCTTCACCCTTTTGTACCCACAGCAACCGTGTCCTGTCCCCAACATCCTGACATCGCTCCCTGCTCCCCACAGCCCACCATCGTGTCCTGGCCCCACAGCCATAAGTTCGTGTCCTGTCTCCACAGCCACCGTGTCCGTCCCCACAGCCGCCATCGGTACTGTCCCCACAGACGCCATCACTCCCCTTCGTCCGCACAGCCCCATCGATCCCTGTCCCCACAGCCACCATCAGTCCCGTCCGCACAGCCCAGCCATCATCGTGTCCTGTCCTCAAGCCACCATCGTGTCCTGTCCCCCACGCCGCCATCACTCCCTGTCCCCACAGCCAAGTGTTCGGTCCCCACAGAAACCATCCTCCCTGTCCCCACAGCCATAATCGCTCCATGTCCCCACAGCCACCATCGCTCCCGTCCCCACCGCCGCCATCGTGTCCTGTCCCCCCACAGCATCATCTGCCTTCCCACAGCGCCATCGCATCCGCCCCACAAGCCACCATTGGCTCACTGTCCCCCCACAGCCGGCCCTCGCGCTTCCCTGTCCCACACACCACCACGTGTCCTGTCCCCACAGCCACCATCGTGTCCTGTTCCCCACAGCCACCATCGCTCCCTGGCCCCACAAGCCACCCATCGGTTTGTCCTGTCACCAACAGCCACCACGTGGTCCTGTCCCACGCCCCCATCGTGTCCTGTCCCCACCGCCACCATCGCTCCCTGTCCCCCACCCCGCCATCGCTCCCTGTCCCCACATGCCGCCATCGCTCCCTGTCCGGCACAGCCCACCCATCACTCCCTGTCCCCACAGCCACCATCGGTTCTTGTCCCACAGCCATTCCATCTCTCCCTGTCCCACAGCACCATAGCTCCCTGTCCCCACATCCATCCACGTGTTTCGTCCCACAGGCCACCATCGCTCCCTGTACCACACCGCCACCATCGACTCCCATGTCCCCACAGCCACCATCGTGGTCCTGTTCCCCACAGCCGCCATTCGCTCCCTTTCCCACAGCCATTCCATAGCTCCCGTACCCACAGCCGCCATCTGTGGTGTTCTGTCCCCACAGCCACCATCGCTCCCTGGTCCGCACAGCCATCATCGGGTTCTGTCCCCCACAAGCCACCATCGCCCCCTGTCCCACAGCCATCATGTGTTCTGGCCCAACACGCCATCATCGTGTTCCTGTCCCCACAGCCACCACTCCTTCCTGTCCCCACAGCCATCCTACCTCCCTGTACCCACAAGCCACAGCGCTCCCTGTCCCCACCAAGCCACCTGTCCTGTCCCACAAAGCCCACCAATCGCTGTTTCGTCCCCCCAGCCAACCATCGTGTCTCCTGTCCCACACAGCCACCATCGTGTCCTGTCCCCACAGCCACCATCGTTGTTCTGTCCCACAGCCACCATCGCTCCCTGTTCCCACAGCACCATATGTTCTGTCACCACGCCACAATCGCTCACCCTGTCCCATCAGCCACCATCGTATGTTCTTGTCCCCACAGCCCCATGTGTCCCTGTTCCCCAATCAGCCATCATCGCTCCCTGTACCCACAGCCACTATCGTGTTCTGTCCACAGCGCCATCACCTCCTGTCCCCACAGCCACAATTCGCTCCCTGCGTCCTTTTGGACCTTGCGGACATGGGAGACACATTCCAGCATCAGCGTCCACGGCAATATGGTAAGGAGGGAGGGAAAGAGGGAATGTGCCAAGAGTGAACCAAGCCCTGGGGTTTTAGTGAGGATGACAAGTGAGGAGGATGAGCGGCAGCAGCTTGATCCCTGTCGTGACAGAGCACAACAAAGGCACAAGAGTTGAGGATGTAATATGAGAGACACGTACCAGCGCCTAGCCCAAATCAAAAAAATACCTTCTCAACCAGGAAATGGTCCTTCGAGCTGCCCTCAGGATTAAAACTAAGCTCTTGCTTCTTGTTGTATTTTTAGACAAGGTCAGTGAAGCATCACCAGCAAGAGAAAGCAAAAGTTATCACAGAATCTGTGAAGACAAAGTCACAGCTGGAAAATGGTGCTGGGACACTAAACCAATTCTTTAAACATCAGACAGCCATGAGAGAAAATAATGAATGTATTGCTTGATTGCTCTCATTCACATTTGTAAATCAGGGAACAACAGCACACAAAAAACTAAATTACTCTCGGCTAACTCAGGCCAGGAATACTCCAATTTAATCCAAATTAAGTACCACTGGATCTCATGAGGTGACACTTTATAGCTCAAGCCATAGGCAGAGCTCTGTCATGGGTGCTGCTGGGCTGGTTAAGGATCGTCACTCCAGAGAGTTTGCAGGACAGCTGCAGCCTCAGCTACATTAAAATCCCACACTCAGACACAATTTGCCACACCAATACAAACACAGGCTAGAACGTCAAAGGAAGGGCTGGAGCCTCAGGACCAGGGAGTGCTGCACATCCTGCCCTGCCCTGAGGATGCAAACTGGAGAGGAAGAAGCCAAAGTCAGGAAGTGACATCCTCAAGGTGTAATTTCCTGGGCCAGCCTCTCATGGATGCTCATTTCTTATTTCTTCAATCAATTAACTCTATTAATTGGTTTCCTTCACTTTAATCCAGTTCCTCCAGTGATGATTAACATTACAACGAAGTCCCACCTGCACATAATGACAGCCCCTGGGCAGTACAGAAATCCAACCACAAAAAATGCAGTGGCCACTCACCTAAGGACACAACAGCCACGCTCTCTGGTAAAAAATGTAAGTCGGTATTCTTCAGTAGCACCAATATGATGCAAAAGCTGTGAAGGGGAAAAAATGGAGATCAGGAGTGTTGGACAGGAATAAAATACACTTTTAAGCTGATTTTACAAGACAAAAGCAAACTTCCCTACTGATGTAACAGACTCACTTGCAAGACGCACAGTGTAAGCAGTAGTCCTGAATAAAAAATTAGAAATTAAATGTTATAAATCCCATTTCCAGAGGAGAACCAGAAGAGGAATAAACCACTAGATTTGAGGGCCTATGTCCTCAGACACAGATACAGTAAACCGCGATTAGCAGACTTCAGATCATCACCACCTTAACAAGAAGACTAAAAAATCGACTGCCACTAGATGTCCTCTTGCGTGCCTGACTCCAGGCTGAACTGGAAGGAAGGGTTTGGGAGGTGTAGGTTGAAAAGCTTGGTGGTTTAGCAGCCAGGGATGTGTGGAGAGGTTGGCATTGATGATTTCATGGCTGGCATTTGCAGACTGTCAGCACAATATATATGTGAATAAAACTGGACGGCCAGCAGCACAGCACGATAAAGCCCACTACAGCTACGCAACACATCAAGCCAAGCAGCAGGTACCAACGTTACTGTACAGGTGCCCGACTAGTGTTTAAAAGCAGTCTCCTGACTCCACAAACCCCGGCAGTTCACGGAGCCGGCGGCTGCTGAGCACGGCAGAGCCGTGGGGACACGGCGACATCCCGGCACGAGGGCACCTCAGCCGGGGCTGTGGCACGGCAACAACCCCGCGGTCAGAACCGAGCACAAACGCCCTGCGGCCCGGAGCCCCGGGGGCACAGCGCGGCCGCCTCGGGGCGGCCAGCACCCCCCCCCCCCCCCCCCCGCGCACCCGGGAGCCGCTCACCGCCCGCGGCTGAGGGGGACGGCACCCGGCCGCGTTGGCACAGCACGTCGTGATCGCAGCAGGCCCGTCCGGCCGGCAAGCACGGCCCACACAACACGGTTCAGCCGTGCCCCCCGTCCCGAGAGCTGCAGGGCTCGGCCGTGCCCAGCCGCCCCTCCACGCCCCGCACTCACCCGCCATTTGCGGCCCCCTCACGCTGCCGCGGCGCCACTTCCGGCGCTGCGGCGGGCACTTACGGGAACGGCCGCGGGAGCGCGCACGTGACCAGCGCGAGGGGGGGCCCCTGCGGCGTGGCAGCGCTGCGCGCCGAATCATCGCTCCTGTCCCCACAGCATAATCGCTCCAGGTCCCAACCCAACAGCCGCCATCGCTCCTTTCCCCACAGCCACCATCGCTCCCGTCCCCACAGCGCCATCGGTCCTGTCCCCACAGCATCATCGTCAGAGGTTGCAGCGGTGGCCAGAGCCCACAGCCGCCAATCGTGTCCTGCCCCAACAGAGTTCTTTCAGCGCCTCACTGCGTCCCTCCGCCCTTTGGTGCTGCGAGCTCACCTGTCCCCACAGACACCATCTCTCCCTGTCCCACAGCCATCTCGTGTCCTGTCCCACAGCCACCTATCGCTCCCTGTCCCACACAGCCATCATAGCTCCCTGTCCCCACGCCACCATCGTGTCCTGTCCCCACAGCCGCCATCGCTCCCTGTCCCCCAGCGCCATCGCTCCCTGTAACA
Source organism: Certhia americana (assembly GCA_018697195.1). NCBI lineage: Eukaryota > Metazoa > Chordata > Aves > Passeriformes > Certhiidae > Certhia > Certhia americana. Next base: position 12,657,178 of record CM031874.1, read on the forward strand.
CAGCCCAAATAGTCCCTGTCCCCACAGCAACATCGGGTACTGTCCCCACAGCCACCACGCTCCTGTCCCACAGCCACCCTAGTGTCCTGTCCCCACAGCCCCATCGCTCACTGTCACCACGCCACCAGCGCTCCTGTCCCCACAGCCGCCCATCGGCCCCTGTCCACAGACACCATCGTGTCTGTCCCCCAGCCACCATCGCTCCTGTCCCACAGCCACATCGCTCCCTGTCCCCACAGCGCCAGCGCTCCACGCCCTGTCCCCACAGCACCACGGGTCCTTCCCCACAGCCACATCGCTCCCTGCCCCCAGCCACCAATCGTCCCTGTCCCACAGCCGCCTCGCTCCCTGTCCACACAGCCGCCATCGGTCCTGTCCCCACAGCCATCATCGATCCCCCGTCCCCACAGCCACCATCATGTTCTGTCCCCACAGCCACATCGCTCCCGGTCCCCACAGCCGCCATCGCCCCTGTCCACAGCGCCATCGCGCACTGTCCCCATAGCACCTAGCTCCCTGTCCCCAGCCATCATCTGTTCTGCCCCACAGCCATCACGATCCCTGTCCCCCCCGCAGCCATCGCTCACTGTCCCCATAGCCACCATCGCTCAATATCCCAGAGCTATGCTGTGACCTCGGATTCACGTTGCCAGGCTCACATGCAACGCTTGCCTGTGACTGTGGTTTTGTGGTGACATACGGGACAGTGTCAACACAGCTGTGACCGAGGAGGTTCCCTGCCGCTCCCCTTATTTCCGACGATCTGCACTTTGCTGATTCCCATCTGCTTTCACTCATTCTGTGCACCTCGGCAGCGTTTGGGACAGGGGCATGGCTCCAGCCAGGGCACAGCTCATGGGGTGACTCAGGGCCCACAGGTGCCAGTGAAAAATGTGACTGGCACTTTGCAAAGTGCTGCGAGCTGATTGCCACAGTGACGTGCACATCTTCCTGCACTCGGAAACGGTGGGACTGCAGGCCTCCAACACATCAGAAACTCAGGCACTTCTGCTTTTTGATCTCAGTTTTCACCATGTACTAGAGATTTTGCACAACACTTCAGCCATAAATAATGAAGCTTGATCCAGAATGAGATGCACTTAAGCTGATGAAACACAGGAAATTTCCTTGTGAATACTGTCTTCCTTTTTTCTGTGAAAACTAAAATTCAGAGTTTGCCAAGGATGGCTGGAAGTAGCTGATGCCAAAAGGTGAATCATCAGTGTTTCCCTTGAGAAAGCCTCTAAGAAGAAATTAGTCTTCTGCAAACTCGCATGTTTTTAGCTCATAATGGCTTTTGGAGTTTTTCTTTGCTTTTCTGGGAAGCACAGTGGAAAAGGCAGAAGTTATATTGAAAGGGATTGAGGGAGATTCAGTGGGATTGTGGCAGAGAAGGACTGGGGGCCACGTGCCTCTCTCCTCCATGCAATACAGCTCGTGCTCTGGGTCACAGGACAGGAAGATGCTCCCCAGCTCTGCAGTCCAGTCCTCTTTGGCAGGTCCTTATCCTGTCTCCTAGAAATCAGAGGCAAATATCATTAAAAGCATCTCTGGAGAGCTCCAGTCCATCTTCTGTTTACAGCTGGTCCAGCTTCAAGGTCAGAGGAGGCTGCTCAGGGTCTCATCCAGAGAAATTTTGAAAATCTCTAAGGGTGGAATGTCCCCACTCCATGGATGGGGCATGGATGGAGCTGCTCTGGGAGACCTGTCCTTGTGCTGCACTGCTCTCAGGGTGAAGAACTCTCTCTGTTGTGCAGCTGGAAGCCCCCTTGTAGCACTCCATAGCTGGTGCCACGGCAGGCGTCTGCTCCTCCTCCCTTCCAGCTGTGCCCACCCTGATCTGAGGCAGCAGTAGCTGTGTCCATTTGTGGTAGAGTCCATTCTTCAGCCAGTGCTGGAAGAGCCATGGCAGCTGTGCTGCTCAGGGAAAAGGGCATGGCTGGAGTCCTGTGTCATCTTCATCAGTAGCAAAGGGCTCCTGGCTCCTGCCCTCGTCACCAGAGCAATGTTCAGCTCTGTACCAGGCTGGTGCAGCACAAGGAAAATCTTAAAACTCTTTCCTAGTCGCTTGAGTTGTGTTTGGCATAATGAATAGCTCATCTGGCCCAGGAAAGGCGGCCAGAAATTGTACTGGTTTGCTTTTTCTTTGCTATTTCTTTGCTGTTGCTTTTTGGGGTTTTTTGGTTTTGGCCTTGGCCTCAGCCTCATTTTTTGGGTTGTTTTTGTTCCTTAAATCTTTCAACTGGTGTGATCAGAAAGCTCCATACTTGTTTTGTTTTACTGGCCTTTTAAGCTGTCATGTGCTTTTAGTCATGAGGGACTGGTGCAGAAAAGGGATGAGTACAGATGTAACTCTTCAGGATGTGACTGACCTCGTCCTCACTGTGCCTGCTTCCCTGGCCAAGGGGAAACCACAGATGGGGTTTGGGAGCCATGGGAAGAATTCAGGAAGGGATGTGGAAGGGAGGAAGATTTAGCAGGAAAGTAGAGGCCCAGCAACATAAACACAAACCCAGGACTGAACCTCAAAAAGGTCAGGATCTGAAGGGGAAAAAATAACCACAAAACCCCCAAAAAACAGGAAAAGGGAAAAAGGTAGATGGAGAACAAGAGTCCCAGGGAGCCGTGTTGGAGGGGGAAGCATCAGAGCAGTTGGAGGCACCAGGGGCTGCTGGGTCAGGCTGCTGTGTGAGAACAGGAAATTGCAGCAATCAGCACACAGCAGTCAGCTACTCGGAACTCTTCTTTCCACTAAGCTGCAGTGCTGTGCGCACAAGCTCAGCACACTCTGGGTGAAGTTACCACAGGTGATACCAAATTATAATGTCTCAAGTGTTCTGCGCAAAGAGGTGATGATTTTCATGTCTCATCTCTGACTCATCAGCAGGAAATACCACTGCTTGTCTGACCTGTTGTTTCCAGTGAGAAGGGGCCAGTCCGTGTTCCTGCCACCGAGGTAACTGAGCCAAGCACTGCTCCAGCATCGCGGTGTGCTTGGTGTTTCTAGGACTTGGCCACAAGGAAAGTAATCGTTTTGGCAGGAAGCCTTTCAGGCTGCTTCTCACTTGTGGTTTTCTGATGCACAGCTACTGAGCATCTGTTGATTAATGCATGCGCTGAATGTTGCTTTTAATAGATCACAGGAATTTCACAGTTGTTTAAGCTCATCTAAGATGATGTGGCTGTAGGTAACATAGTGTTTAGTTTTAATTCTTAAATTATGCAGAGCAGCCTAAATAGATAGCTATGTAGAACGTCAAAGGCAGGCACAGATGTGTTAGTGACCAGCTGTAACCTTGTGGTGGAAATGTTGGGGAAGGTGCTAATTTACAGCCCAGGACTTTGTTCTTGCCCAGGAGTGGAGTCTGTTGGCTCTGCAGACCAAGGGCATGCATGATTTACTCTAGGGAGTTGGCTTAGCTCTTATGACAGTCTTTGGCCTTGAAGACATGTGGGTTTGCCATTTAGATTATCTACAAACGTGGTGATCTCAGGCACGTTGAAGTCACTCTTGAGTCAATTATCTCTGAAGCAGAGTGCTGAACTTCCTTCTGCAGTGGGGTGCAGCGACAGTGGGACGAGGCTGGCAGATGTAGGGAGGGTGGAAGTGCTTCAACTAGATTTACTGCAGAACTATCCTACAAGCGTTTACGTTCATCTGTTCCCTTCCAAGCTTGGATTCTTACTAAGGATAAAATATTTCCTAGGCTATGGAGAGGGATGCAGCTTTAAACTCACCTGAAGCCAGATCCTGATTCTGTCATGGAATAGGCCAAAATCCAAAATGAGCCAGTGTTTTCAAAGACAAAACCAGCAATATTGAGAACACCAAGAGCAGCAGTGGCTTCAAAATGGCAATACCTGTGGGCTGCATGTGAGGAGGGGATGTCTATGGCACCACAGTACGAGTGGGGCAGTTATTGTTTACAAAAGATCTGCCTTTTGGGGGCTTCAGCACCACCCAGGACTGGCCCCACTACAGCTGCTGAAGATCTTGGCAGGCCAGGATGTGAGTGCTGGAGAGCGGCATTGGCCTGAGAACGTCTGCACAAATGGATCATCTCCCCTCACTCCCCTCTCTCAGTCTGAGACTGCAAAAGAGAGAACTGGCAGCACTTTCACAGGGTAGATGAATGATCTCTGTTATTAAACCCAGGACGTTTCTTTATTACACAGGTGAAGGCTCAGCTGCCACTAAGGAGGCAGGGAAAGCATCAGCGTGTGATTTCCTTTATTGCTTTGGGACAGATGTGAAAGGTTCTCTTAGGCTGACTGAAGAAATGTTGAAAATACTTTTAGACCCTTCACTGCACAGAGTTGGTTTTCCATTTCTTCATGTGCCCTAGCATGTATAACATTTTATTCTCCTGTTCTCTAGCTGTGTGCAGTAGGCATATGCCTGGGTGCATATATATATATATATACACTTGCATATATAAACACAAATAAATACATAGGCAGGCAAATTCCAGGCACTAGCTCTCAACAGATAATGTCTGTTCTGTTGCTTTGTTATCTGTTGTTTGAAACTATTGGATGCTTGGTTTGTTTGCTTTTCATTGCATGTTTAGTCTGGTTTTGACATGCTCAATCTGGAGTTTATCCAGGAGGAAGCAGTGACAGTGGGAATCACATTGTGTGGCTGCAGCCAGTGCCCAGCAAGATGTGCTGCTGTAGCCAGGCACCAAAGGTTGTGATTCACCTGAAATGCAAAAGGGATCAGCCCTTGGAAACAGGGACCCAAAGGGCATTCCAGGGAGTGTCTCCAAGGGCACAGCCACGTCACCTGCTGGCACTGCTAGCTGAGTGGCTCAATACACAGGCTGAGGAGCCTGAACTCCTCCCTTGCCTTGGATGGGCACGGGGTGAAGAGCTCCTTGCTGAGGAGTGATGCCAACTTCTCCAGCCCTGCTTGCTTTTCAGGGACATGCAGCTCTCCTGACCCCAACCTCATGTCTTCATTTTTGGCAGCAGAGGTTTGTTCCTGCTGGCTGGTGCCCTGCCACATGCCAACAGCTGCTCTGCCAGGCAGGCAGACACAGGACTGTCCCCACCCATGCACAGAGCTTGCTGCTTTACCAACAGACCAGCTCTGCTGGCTGCATGGTTCAGACACTGACAGGTACAGCCAGGAGGTGCTACCCCAGAGACAGGACACAGAGGAATTTTCCTCTCTTGTTTTTTTGTTTTAGACATTGAATTTTTTTGACTGTGAACTCAGGCATTCCATGAATTTCAGAGCTGGTGCTGTGCTGTGACTCATCGAGTCCCCTCTCCCAGCAGTGTGTGATGGGCCTTCTGTCTCATGACGTGACTCTCCCAGCACAAATGGGCTATGTTTAGTGACAGGCTTCGGCAGGAGGCACTTGCTGGTTTACAAATGCCTAAACTGAGGCACAGAGAGGCTGGAGAAATGGGCCCAGAACAGACAGCAAGTCAACGGGTGAGCTGGGAAGCATCTCACAGGGTCTTTCCACCTGCTTTCTGACCAACACTTAATCCTGAGACCCAAATCCCTGAGACACTGGGGAAACCTGCTCCCACTTTTTTACCCCAATCTCCCAGGAGAGAGGATTTGGTTTCAGACACAGATGGCTCTCACTAACAACACTTTCTTACCTGCCCATTCTGCACCCTGCAGGCAGCCAGCCAGATGGGCTGGAGCCCAGCACAGGGCAGCTCCATGCTCCTGTCTCCTGCCAGTCCCAGGGACACAGCCACACTTCACAGGCCAGGGGGTCCTGCAGACCCCACAGCTTCTTCCCAGCAGTGGCCAAGGGCTTCTGCACACTCACAACGTGAGATATGAGAAGGCAGTGATGACTAAGTAACATCCTTTTCCATTTCTTCCTCAAGACAATCTACTTTCTTTTTCAAAGGGCTGTTCAATGCTTCATTTCAAACCAGCACTGCAAGTTTGAGCCTCCCGCACCCTGCCCCAGGTGTGGTTTCTGGACTGCATTTATGTATTTGGTGCATGTGTATCCTTCCCAGAATTTGATGGCACATTGCATGTGTGTGTGTTTGTTGGGGAGTGACAGGGAAAGAAGACAACAGCAGTAGAAGGCATAATTCGTAAATTAAGGGGAAAAAAAAAAAAAAAAGAAGAATGGAACAATCGATCATGGCCAGGCCAGAATTAGAATTTAAACGCCAACTGCCCCCCTTTCCCATACCCAAAGCCAGTAGAGGCTATAAGGAGACATCTGGGGAGGCAAAGAGCCAGGTAAGCCTGGCTCCCAAAAGCCTCTCCAGCTACTCCTCAGTATATTAAAATCACGGAAACTTCCAGTATCTGCAGCTTCCTCTGGCAGCCAGTCCCGACTGGACTGTGAGCACAGCCACCTCCTTTTCTGTTCTGGACCTGGCTGCCACCAGACTCCTTGGACACGGGCCCGTGTGCTGCAGGGAACCACGAGGGCTGTGCCCACGCCTGCCCTCGGTGGGCAGGCAGCAGCTGCTCCCTGGACAGGGGCATTCATCCCCCAGGAGCTGAAACCCCAGCACCATCTGCAGAAAGCTTGGCCTCGCCTGAGCCCTGCCTTCCTTCCTGTACAGCTCGTCCTCAGTGCCTGCCCTGTGCCCAGGGTTCATCTAAATGCTGAATACCTGTTTGTTAAGGGCAGGGTTCAGTATTCTCTGGATTGCATTCTTGTTGGTCTATAAATTAAAAATTCTTCCTCTTTCCGTCTTACAGCCTGTCCTGAAAGCCCTTCTGTCAATGGGAATTAACAAATCCTTGTGACAGCTCTGATAAACCGAGTGTTTGGTTAGCTGGATTACGTTTACTGGTGCCAGCTGCAAATGAGTCCAAGTATCTGTTGTACTGGTGAGGTGCATCTGCTGTGACATGTCTGCAAACAAATGGCAATTGGAAAAGAGAGCAACTGTGCAAACAACTGCATTTCTCACTCAGGGCCTGGAGCTGCTGGGCACTCCCAGGACTTGTCACCTCTCGCTCACACGAGCATCTTGCTCTCAAGCTGCCTCCAGAATTGCCAGCTCTCGCAGGAAGAAATGCAAGACCCTTCCAAGAAGGATGCCTCTCTTCTCTGCCCTTTGCCAGTAACGGGACAGCCTGGCAAAGGCAGCTGGCACACAGGGAGGCACACGGGATGGCACTCCAAGGTGTGTGCCAGTGTGCAAACATGTTTCCCACCTGGTCTCCCTGGCCTCAGGCCTGCTCTGCTCAGTGGCCCTGCTGCAGCTAGCCAGACACCTCTGCCCAGTGCCATTTAGCAGATAGTTGGGAATACAAGCAGGAGGACTTAGAATTTTTGGGAGGCTCCAATACCTTGTCCATGGTGCCTCTTCTGGGAGAGAGAAGTTTCACAGCTGAAATGATATAAGCATTCTGTTCAGTACCCAGCAAAGTCAGAACAGAGAGAAAAATAATCACCTGAATATTCTGCTGGGCCTGGTACTCCAGGTACTCGGTACCAGGTACTCCTGGTACTTTCATCTCCTTCCTGTCAAAGGCTGCTGCTGGTTTTTATGGGCATTCTCTGAAGTGTAAGAAGTAAAAGAATGTTCTCCTGCTTCTGTTATCTCTGAAATCCCTCATCAGGACAGCAATTGCTCTGTTGATAAAACACAGCTCCTGTTCACACCTACTTCACAAATCACTTTTGACACAGGACATGCAGGTCCCTTCCCAGGGCCCTGTAGCCTGACTTGCCCTGGAGAGAGAACATGGCTCCTGCATCCTGAAGCACAGATAAGGGGGCAAACACAGATTTTAGAGAGGTAAAGTGGAAAAGCAGCAATAACAAAGATTGAATGTCACACAAGCAATAACTATCTCATAGGAAAAAGGGGATATATTATGAAAGAAAGAGAAAAGACAATGGAAGAAAAGCTATCTAGGTGTGATGGGCAGGTGCTCACCTCCCTCCAGTCAGATGGGGGAGAAGATCAGAAGGACAAAAGTGAGAAAAAAGGAGTGTATTGGGATAAAGGCAGCTTAGTAAGTGGAGCAAAGCTGTACAAGCAAGAAAGCAAGATAAGGAATTCAGTCACCACTTCGTATCAGCAGGCAGGTGTTGGGCCATTCCTAGGGAAGATTACAAATGTTACTTGGGAAGACAAACACCATAACCTTGAACATCTCTCTTTCCTCATCCTGTCCCTGAACTTTTATTGCTGAGCACGATGTCCTGTGGTGTGGAATATCCTTTTGGTCACTCAGGGTCAGCTGTGTGTCTCCCCCCCAGTCTCTCACCTTCCCAGCCTCCTCGCTGTGTAGAAAAGAACACAAAGTGTGGAAAAGAAAAGGCCTTGCTGCTGTGCCAGCCCTGCTGGACAGTGGGTAAAGCACTGAGGTGTTACCAGTGTTGGTTTAGTCAGAACAGCACTGAAGGAACTCCACTCCTCCCCAGCCAGACCCAGCCTGGCAGTGCTGGAGGAGAGCCTGGTGAGAAAACACCAAAGGCCAAGGGCAAGAGAATTATTTCTTTCCTTGGCCAGGCCATTTTCCTTGGGAACTCCTCTCTCTCCAAGAAGGGGTCATCTCTAGCAGCCTCCTTTTGCCCCTGCAATGACTCTTTTGATAGACCCAGCTGCTCCTTCTCACTGCCACATCCAGCCAGCCCTGGTACACCAACTGAAGTGGGTGCATTGCCCTTTCCTGTAGTGCTGCTGCCCGTGGCTGGCCCTGGCTCTGGGGCAAGATGAAGCTGTGAGCAGCAGCTCCCCTGCCCTCCAAGGGCCAGGTCTTCTGCTGATACTCCAATTGAATTCAGATCTGGAAAAGGATTGCATAGTCTCAGAGTTTCAGCTGGAACACATCACACCACATCCCTCTGTCCCAGCAAAGCAGTGATCGCTCAAAGTGATCCATGCTATTCTAAACCCAGAAATCTGCAGCACCAGGGAAAAACGTTAACAAAAAGCTGTTTGTTTAGTTTAAAATACCCCTACAAACTAAACAGCTTAAATCCAGGTTGTGTACAATGAACTGCATACTGTAAAAAAATCTTTTTCTTGGTTTGTCTGAGAAAAATATGCTGATGGCAAGGCCAAGCCTGGTTTGTTGTTGTAACTAGGCACTCAGCAAAGTCCCTGCTAGCCTCAGTGGGCCATTGTCAATAACTAAGGGAGGTTGCATAAGAGAAACTCTGTGAACCTGGCTGAAACCAGCTGCTCATGCAGGGAGCACCCTCACCCTGGTGAATCATGGGGTGGTGATTGTTTGGGGACACAGCAGTCAGGGCCAGCAGACCCATTAGGTGACCTTCGCTGGCCACCTCTGTATCACAGGCCAGCATTAACCTCTGTGAAACCCTGTAATGAGCCCCATGGCTTGTATTTCAGGATGAGTGGCTGACTCTTAAATTCTATGGAATTACACTGCTTTAATTGGGTGACAGCAAGACATAAAAAAACCCTATGACTTCCACTTTTGCTCTTACAAATTTCAGCCTGACTTTCAATTGGAGTATTTCAGGCTGCAGTTATGTTATGTGGTCACTCAGGTTATTCATAAGAAGCCCTGGTGTCCTGGACAAATTCAAGTTTAGGTGATCCTGTTCTGCTTTGTCACAGATTCCCACCATTGCTGTGCTAGCTGGTGATGTTCTGTCTTTTCTGCCCTGCCCCACATCTCAGGGTTATTCTGAACTGTCAGCTGCAGACCCTAGTGTGGGCCTGGGGGGAGATTCTGAGCTTCCTGGAGGAAATACCAGAGCAGGGTCAGCCTGATTGTGCACTGCAGCCCCTGTTCCTGTTCCAATGGCACAAACAGCCCTGTCACACTGGATCCATGGTGTCCCTTGGGAAAGGTTCTGCCTCTTTCAGAGCTCACCTTGACACAGCTGCTGTCTTTCCCTGGGGGGGAGCAGAACTGCTGCTGTCCTGTGTGGGGACTGGGGCTGGTGTCTCTCTTTATGGCTCTCCTGGGTAGATGGTTTGTACAGGCTCAGCCCATCCAGGCTGCTGCTGACCCTTCACACACCATAGGGCTCCTCCACCATCAACTTGGTGCTCCCAGAAGGTGTTGGTCTAGCAGCACATGTGGCAGACAGAAAAGCAGTGTTCTTCCTGACTTTGCTGTGTGAAACACAGCTGAGGCTGCTGCACAGCCCTGCTGGCCAGCCTGCACCCCCCTGGCTGCTGCAAATCTCTCTTCTCCACAAATACAACATCTCAGCTGAAAAAGAGCAGTTTCTGGGCAAGGCAGGCAGGCAGCAAGCTCGTCTTCAGGGATAGCTGCAGTTGTGAAATAAGTTGTTTCCAGATGCCTTATGATCCCTTGCAGTACGGACATTAAATCAATACTTATTTCACTCCTATAGGCAGGGTCCTGCTCATGTCAACAACTGATACTTGACAGCATTGAGTAATTACAAAAATGAACTGCCCTGCAGAGTGAGATATTCCATGGAGTAAAGATTGGTTTAGACCAGATTGTTGTGACTGAAGCTGGATAACCTGCGAGGCCACTCCAGAGACACTTTGCCCTTGAATTCCGGAGGAAGAAGGACGAGAGATTTGTGCACAGCCTTCCGTGAAGATCACTGGAGCAAGGTTTCTGGTCAGCATTTTCTGGAATCAGTGCTGAGGAGACAGGGTGTGGGCAGGGGTGTGGGTGCAGCATGGTGCAGGTGTGTGCCCTGCCCTTGGGGGCAGCTCCCTGGCCTTGTATTGTTGAGATCACTGATTTGCTTTCTTTTGGTCAGCAAGTGAAGCCAGTGACTGGGAGCAGGCAGTGCTCAGTGCTGTCAGCATCGAGCCCCGAGGGCCAGGGGCAGTCTGTGTGTGGAGTTTGCAGCCCTGGATTCAGAGTCCTGCTGGTTTGGTGTTACAGCTAATCCCACATTCAAACCCTGAGTTTCCCTTTCTGCTCCATGCTGGGGAATTTCTGGTTGTTAATTTTGCAGAGGCACCCAGCAAAGCTGAGTAATGCAGGGAAGCAGCCTCAGATTGCCTGAGCATGGAGGAAGTTACACATTTGGCATTTGAGAAAATGTATGCAAATAGCTTTTCCAAGGCGTTCTCATCACCATCCACGTTTAAAGCAATTAAACCTCCCTCAGAGCGGCACTTCCATGCAACAAACATTATACAGCACCTCACCAGTCTCCAGCACAGCCAAATAAATAATTGAAGGCAACAATTCTGAGCTCTGAACTGTAGTTCTCCAGATGAGGAATAAATCAGCTGCAGCAGCAAGAGCAGCAGCTGTTTTTAGAGCTGGTGAAGGTCTCTTTAGCTTGACTTCACCTTCCCTGCTCACAGTCACGCTCGCTTCTGCAAAGATTTCAGAGTCAGGTATTTATAGAGGACAGCAGGAGTCTCACAGCAAGCAAGATCGAAATCAAGCATGACAGGAAATCATTAGGATTTCCTCAGAATGAAATAAATATAGTAAAGGTGCAAATGCTCCTTCGGGGAAAAGTAAGAGCACGTGGCACAAACGGTGCTGGTGCCAAAAGCAGGCAGTAATTAAGCCCAGAGGAGAGAGAATCCGAAAGGGCGGCGGTGCTGGTTCCAGCAGATCTCTCACAGCCTGAGCTGCTTCCCCAAACCTTGGTTCAGCACATGCCTAAGCCCTGCAGAGGTCGGTGACTTTTCAGCAGGTGAAAATCTGAGCGCTCTGCTGGATTGCAGGGGAGCAGAGGGGAAAGGGGTGCCTGGCTGCAGCCCAACACGCCGTGTGTCCACGTCACCCCACTCATGCCAGCTCCACATCATTGCTCTGATGGAGGCAAATGCCCAGAGCTGTGGCCAGGAGCCCCTCAGGGCTGCTGCCAGCTCCTCATGGCAGTCACTGCCCAGGGAGGGCTGCAGGAGCCAGCAGCTTCCCTGCCCCCTGCCTTTCATGGGGACACTGTGACACTGCTGTCCCACATTGGGACAGCAAATGCCCAGGCTCCTGTTGGCTGTGGGGGGGCAAGGCAAGCCTCCCCTTCCTCCTCTGACCAAGATGAGCAGAAATCACTCTGTGCCATGTTCACTGCACAGTTTCTGAGTGACAAATCCAAACCCAGAGCCCGACCTTGCTATGATTTGGAGAGAAATGAAAGGCTGCACAGTTTTAAGGAAGTCCTACAAGCCCTTTCCTTGTACATCAAAGGGCAATGACTACAGAGGCAGCGCCTGGGTGGTCAAGAGGTTCATCTCTTTGCCTTTCTAATTAAATATTTATTCCAGTTAATCAAAATCCAAGCTGGGAAGAAGATTAAGGTGGCTAGAAGGCTTCATGCTTTATACCAGCAACATATCCAAATATATTCACAGGATGAATTATGATTCTGTGAGGGGAAAAGTGCAGGGAGGGATCCAGCAGGGACCCATTTGTATGGTCACCTGAGCAGCCTGCCACTGGTCAGTGACTGAGTGGAAATGGATAAACCCCATTGATGTGCCCAAGGAAATGGGCAATTTTTTTGCTTCACAGAAAAAGAATTTATATTCTGCATTTGAACCATCACACTTAATGTGACTGTGGAAGGTTCTCATTCACCATACAACCGTTTTCCCCTCTTGGGAATCCAATTAAGCTGTTGGCCTTTGTGAGTTAATTTTGCATTATGTAATTAGGAGTTAATAGAAAGCAATTTCCTCTGAAATGTTCTTTTGTTCCTGGTTGTCCTTGTCACCGGATTTCTGGAAGGCAGCTGCATTTCTACAGGGTGTGAAGTCATGAAGTCAGGTGGCTTCAAGAGAGGCAGAATTTCATCCTACTTTCTTGCCTCAGCTGCTAGTTTTGAAATCCAGCTGTGTGCTTGAATAATGCAGATGTTTTTCCATCCCTGTCACCTAGCAGGAGTTAGTCAGGGTTTCACCTCTGCCTGCATTGCCTTTTCATCTGGTTTTGCCCGATGTCCTTGCATTCCTTCACAGACCAGAGCAGCATTCTCATCCGATCCACAAACAAGGCTGGCCCCAGTGGAGAGCTTTCTGCCATTCTCCTCTTGACCTCCAGGTGTACAGGAAATAGCCTGTCTTTTTTCTGACTCTTAGGCAGTTTGGGCTCTTTGGCAGTAGTTTAGCCCAGACGTTGCCATAGCCTTTTGAGAGGGACTCCTAAAAACAGTATTTTAAAATCTGGATAAATTCTGGATAAATTACTTGCACTGAATTACACAATAATTTTATCTCGTCAGCTGAAATTTCCTTCCTTGGGAAGTTTTGGGAAGTACAGCCTGCTGTATTCCCTTGCCTGAATATTTAGATCTCAAAGGCATTTTATGAGTCCACTTTGACTGGCTCAGAGGATCAACCTTCAGAGGTGGGCTGGTGGAACAAAATCATTTGAATCTCTGCAATGTGCCAAGAGAAGATAAACATTGTAGCCTATTTCCCTGATGAGAGCTACCTTCCAAGTGAACGTGGAGCTCTGCAAAATCGTTTCTGTGGATATTGCCTCCCTTTGGGAGTCTGTTGACTCCGGCAGAATGAGTCATCCCTACGGTAAGGCACGTGTACAGGTGCTGCTAGGATCAGAGCCCTAATAGCCTTGTTAGAAAGTGTTGTGGGTGGCATAATCTGAGAACAGGTCTACAGCATTCCTGTGTGCAAGGAGCACCTTGCAGCCTTCAGTGGAGTTTTGCCATCTTATCAAACAAATACCTGCTTTTGGTTTCCTCTCTGTTACTGCTGGCACATCGCTGTGAGATTGAACAGCTGCAGCCGTGGGTGGCAGTGGTCTGATACCCAGCTGAAAACGCCAGGGCCACTTAGGTGTGCTCTTATTGCCAAATTAAGTACACACCCTGTTGTGTCTTTCTGAAAACCTGCTGCATCAATAATTATGTCCCTGATCTGGCACATAGCATATGCTGAGTATTTATTGCACACGCTGGGGCTGTGGGTGTACATGTAAAAAATATTTACATTCCTGCTGTGCATGCATGCTCTGCGTCCTGCTCCTGCTCAGGGCCCGGGATGACACCGTGCTGTCTGTAAATGGAGCTGGAGCAAGCCCCGTGCTGCCAAGGGACATTGAGTAAAACACAGAGGGAGCACACGGCTTCTGCAAGGCTGAGAGCTGGTCAGCATCCAGTCCACCCCAAGTTTCTGCCTGTCTCTGAGAGAAACAGCTCAGGTTCCCACTTCCCTCACAACCATCTGGCAGCAGAAACTCCAGGGAAGAGCTAAAGTGAGCCACATTGCTGAGCAGCTGGAGGGCTGGCACGGTGGGATGCTGCCTGTCCCCACCTTTACAAATGGAAGCATTTTCCTAACCATAGCATGAAGTCTATTCTGGAAAGTCTCTGCTGTTGGGACTCAAGGTGCCAGAAGCCCCAGAGCCTGTGAAGAAGACTGCAAAATGCTGGTCAGGGCAGTGACATCCTTGCTATGACCTGTCCTTCCCTGATTTGGCAGAACAAAGATTATCCCCCAGATTAGCTAGTCCACATTGAGTATCTGTGGAAAGCGACAATAAGAGAAGTGCAGCTGAAGTGGAGCATCCCTTTAATGACAGTTTCAACCCCCAAACCTGAGTGTTCTGTACTCCATGGCAGTCCTTTCACCTCCCCAGGGCTCAGCTCCAGTCAGGCTTTGCTGTTGACCCTGCCAGGCGGGTGCTCTCCAGCTCTGTGTCTCCCTGGCACACCTTGGCAGCGTGTGGCATTGCCCATCTGAGGGTCAAGACCTCGGGGTGGGCAGGTGAGTTTGCTCCGTGCAGGGTGCCAGGCAGCCCCCAGCCTCCCTCGTGGCTGGGTGCAGGATCTGAGCTGCCAGACCTGTGCCCAGCCATGCCAAGCTAGCGTTCATGCGGGTGAGCAGCAGGAGCTGCCCTCACATGCAGCCCTGCAGCAGCTGCATGGGTGCTGCTGTGACTGTGCAGCTCCAGCCTCCCCAGACCATGGTGGTGCAGCAGTGTCTGTACCCTCCCTCTGAGCACCCCTAGCCCTGGGGCACCCCTATGCCCTGAAAACTGCTCTCCCTCCAGATACAAAATGTCTTTTGTGTGGAGACGTGCTCCAGGGGTGCAGCTACATCTTCTCGGGAGTGTGGGTGCACTGGCAGGACCTGTCCCTCCATTCACCACTGAGAGACCTTGCCTTCCCCTTGAGGCTGTCGGCAAAGCTGCTCACACAAACCCTCCTGAAAGTGTCTCAGGCACTGTGGGTTCATTAAACTCTGCAGAAAGTGGGACTTTGCTGCTCCACACACCTGGGAGGGTCCCTGTGACAGCCCCACCTGGCAGTGCTCCCTCCCCGAGTCCTGACCCAGCCTGCAGAATGAGCTGAGACTTTGAAACCTCTCATCCTGTCTAATGTCATTTTTTTGTTATTGGAAAAGGGTGATGAGTAGGAGGATGGCTGTGACTGATGCTCCTGATCCCTTAGCTGGGATGCAGTGGAGAGGCAGGGAGAGACAACAGGACAAGAGACTAAGCAAAATAAAAGGGTCAAAGTGAAGTGGGTTGACTGGAGCCCTGGGGAGAGAGGGAGATGGGAGGTGAGTCAGAGCAGGGCAGGCATGTCCCAGGGTGGCTCCAAGGCTTCCCTGACTTCACTGTCTGTGACAGTCCCATTGCGGCAGCCCAGGCCTGGGAGGGAGTTTCTGGGTGGCTCCTCCAGCAATGTCATTGCTAATTAAATATGTTCTATAGGTTAGATTATTGGTTGCGACGATGTCTCACCTTTGACCATGTCTGCATCAAACAAATCATAAACCAAGCAAGAAATCTTCTTGCATTTCTTTGCCCAAGGCATCCTTTTAGGAGTTGGCTAAACGCTATTTTGTGAACAGCAAATCCAGCCACCACTTGGCCATGCAGTTCTGCTGCAGTGCTGTGGACTATCAGAAGTTAATGGGGCTCAGCATTCAATTTATTTCAATGTACGTGGTGATGGAGTGGAAGTCCTGGGAAACAAGAACAAGTACCAGTTTCCTCATTCCTGAAGTTAATGCAGCCCAGGCAGCCTCTCCAGGGAAATCCCTGTTTTCCTCCTCAGCATCCTTCCATACCTTGGCACATGAAGAAAATGAATGCCTTACCTCTTAATGAGAGATTTCTACTTTTCTGCTAAACTCCCCTCTGTATTAACTTTATTTTTATTTCCTTGCTCCACTGAAACTCTGTAGCTAAGAGAAGCTTGGTTGTGATCCATTTGTTGAACAAGGGAACTGTTTTCTTTATTTGCCCTTACTGCATCCAGACTGGAAGAGGGGCTATTCCTCCCAGGGGTTGCTGTGACACACAGCCATTCCTGGAGAATCCTTTATCCCGGCCTGGAGCCAGGCTGACACAGGGCTGGTGCAGGGCACTGCCCAGCCCACAGCCCTACAGCCCCCGTGTTGTGGGGTCAGAAGTTTGGGTTGAGCAATGCCTCGCTCCCTGCCTGTGAGAGACTCGTCCTTGGAACATATGTCTGCAGGGACACACAGGGAATGTCCTGGCTGATGGCCTGGCCCCATCTCCTACCCCACAGCCCATCATTCCTGGGAGTGCTGCTGCCTTTGCTGCCCACCCTGGGTGGTGGCAGCTGGCCATGTCTGGCCCACAGCCTCGCTTCCTGCCTGGAGCCTGGGCTTGGTTTTCCCAGCACTATCTGTTGGTGAAATAAGAATTATCTCTCCTTCCAGCCTCCCCCGAGCAAAGTCTGCAATCATAAATGAGGCAAAATCCAGTCCTCTCTGGGCTGGGCTGGGCCCCATCTGCTCTGCAGCTACTTCTGGCTCCCTCAATAAAGATGGTGTTTCTGGTCTCTCATATTTTCATTTTCAGGCATCTCCATATCTCCTTCCAACTCCTCCTACACACATCAGGGGAGCTGCCCACAAATGTGTGCAAAACTTCTTAATTACTCTGTAACCGACTGTGCTGCCGGTCGTGCTGATCATTGCACTGACCGTGATGACTTCGCCCCCTCTTTCCATTCCACCCATCGGGTTCCATCACCTACCTCTGGCAGAATTCGACCACGCATCAATGGGCGGGAGGCACACAGCTCTTGCTCGGCACGCCCCTGCCTGACGGGGTGAGGGGCAGGGGGTGAGCCTGGCATGTCGGGGGGGCAGGGGGTGCACCCTGGCTGTCCGGGGGGCAGGGGGTGAGTCCTGGCTGTCCTGGGGGGGCAGGGGGTGAAGCCCTGGATGTCCCTGGGGACAGGGGTGTGAGCCCGGCTGTCCGGGGGGAAGGGGGCCGAGACCATGGTCTGTCCTGGGGGAGCAGGGGTGAGCACTGTGCTGTCCTGGGGGGAAGGGGGGTGGCACTGGCGGTCAGGGGGGACCAGGGGGTGAGCACTGGCTGTCCTGGGGGGACAGGGGGGGAGCACTGGACGTCCTGGGGGGGCAGGGGAGTGAGCCCTGGCTGTCTGGGCGGGACAGGGGTGAGCCTGGCTGTCCTGGTGGGAGAAAGGGGGTGTGCATGCTGTCCTGGGGCTGTGTGTCCCAGGGTGCACCGGCTCAGGGTGTTCCCTGGAGAAATGGATTCGGGTCCGTCCTGAGCCATTGACCGTTGTCATGGCCAGGATGGGTGTCATGGGAGTCCGGCCGGCTTCCATGGAGCACGGCCGGCTGTCCTCAGCATCTGACTGTTCGGGGCCGTTCTTGGGTATCCCCTGCCCGAGCCGTGGTGCCCCGAGGCAATCGCACTCCGTCTCAGGGCCACCGACGGGCCGCAGGTCACTGCCGAACGTGCCGGGGCTAAACCGGGCATCCAGGAGCATCGCGGGCACGGACGGGAGCACGCCGGCCGCGCTGAGGTCACCGCCGTGTTGCAACGGGAGCACCGGCGGTGCGCGGGCGGTGTCCGCCGAGGAGCCGGCCGGTGCGGCGGGGGCTCTCTAGCGGGGCTGGCAGCCCGGTGCTCCGCCCGTTCGGCCGCACCCGCCCGGCCGCCCCGCGCGGCAACTTCATGCGGCGGCGCTGGGCCGGGAGGGGCTCGGAGCGGGCCCTCGGCGCACGGCGCCTCCCGCCGGGCTCGGAGCATGTGAGGCGGCGGAGGAGCTGCTTGGCCAGGGGCGGCGGCGGCGCCGCATCGGCCATGCGGTGGCCCCGCGAGCCGGCGGCGCTTGCCCCGGCCGCTCGCTGCTGGCCGTGCTCT
>CM031874.1:12681976-12693522 GCA_018697195.1 Certhia americana
CCTGCATGTCCTGTTTTCACATGGTGGCAGCTCATACAGCTTTCCTACAAGTGTCTGGTTTTATTCTCCGTGAACAGGGCCTAGGAAATGAAGGGAATTTCCTCCTGCAGCTGAAAGCAGTAATGCTTTTTCAAGCTGCAAGTTATTTCTTTCATCTTGATACCTCTAATGGCAACAGTGGGAACTTCTCAGACCTTGGACTTGGTCCTGGTGTAGTGTGGCTGCTGCATGGCTGGGAGGGCTGGCAGGGGCCTTCCCTGATGCTCTTGGCTTTTCCTTTGTTGTCTCAACGGATGTTGGAGCCTCTTTATTTAATTTTATTTTTTTAAATTTGGATTTCCATAGGAGTCGTATTTGGTTGGATCTGATGCAGAAAAATAATGTAGAGAATTTAAATTATTGGGTGAAAGATTGTTACCTGAGAGAGAGAGCTGTAATTCAGTCTGGCTTTACTTCCTCCAGACTTATCAGGAATTGCTCCCAACCGGTCATACAGGGCATGAGGTAGCACCACTAGCCCTGAATTGCATTTATGGTGCAAGAACTTGATTTTGATAGGCAGGAGTGCTTTGAACCACCATTCTGTCAGGCTGTGTGTTGGTGACCAGCAGAGCAGTGCTGTGGGGACCAGCAGCTGCCTTGGTGCAGCTCGTTTGCTGCTTTTGGAGCAATGCTTTATCACCAAAGGTGGCTGATCCAGTTTGGTCGTTGAATGCATCAGCCTGGCAGATCTTAACACAGAGGAGTTCTGGGGGGGAAAATGGCAAAATATTTTGCTACTGCCAGCTTGTCCCAGCTGGAGGGACTGTGGGAAGTGATTGAGTTGCCCATGATGGTGAGGGACAGGAAGAGTGGTGGCCAAGGTCCTGGGCAGGGGACACTGTGGGGACATGGAGCTGGGCTGGTGGAGGGAGTGGGCTGCTGCTGCTTTGCCTGCTGAGCACCACTGTGGGACTGTGGGCAGAAGGAGCTGGTGAGAGCAGGGCAGAAGGAGCTGGTGAGAGCAGGGCAGAGCCCCACACAAGGGGCAGTGCTCACTGCCTGTCCAAGCTGGACACTGGTGAGCCACGATGGCTTCGGCTTGGCCAGGCAGGGGCTGGCTGCAGGTGGCATTCTGGGTTTGCTGGCAGCATGCTGGGTGCTGCCTGAGCAGGGACAGAAGGTGAAGGTGCAGCTTGGAGCAGTGAGGTTTGTGCTGTCATAACCCTGGCTTTCATCTCCAGGTCTTCCCCAGGCAGCACGAGGGGTGGAATCGTACTGTGGGACACAGCAGCACTGCCCTCCTTCCTCCTCCTCTGCCCAAAGGGTTTGCCAAGCAGCTATTCACAACCCGAGGAAGGAACAGCCTGGTTCCACAGTGTATCCACAGAGGATACTACAGTGATTGGGGGTAGTAAGAAATCCTCAAGTGTTCCTTGATACAAGAACTTAAGCTTGGGAACTCCTGTGCTAGGAGCAGGAGACTTGTGGCAGCTGTGGGAAATTGTTTCAGTTCTTCCAGCAAAGAGGCTCCTACAGAGCAGGTCTGGGATGAGGAGCAGCCAGAGGTGTGTGTGTAAGGCTGATGTGCTGGCTGCACACCTGCATCTCACCTGGGCCAGGCTCCTGTCTGGCAAGGCAGTAGTTGCCCTTGTGGTGTGCCTCCCCCTCAGCACCATCCTGTTCTGCTGAGGCTCTCCAGTGCTGGGCTACTGATTCATTCTGATAAGTGGCAGAGCCCTTATCTCCACCCAGCTGCTCCTGTGCCAGTGCTTCCGAGATGCTGGTGGTGCAGAGAGCATTGGTTGGAGACCACCTCTTGCTCAAGGCTGACAAATTATAAGGTTTCTTTGAGGGCAGATGAATTACTGGGTTTTCTTTGCCTGTAAGCACCTGTGCTGTTTGTCAGGCACATCTGGTTTGGGTTATTTTGCTGGTAGCTTGCTGGGTGTTGCAATGGCAGAGAATGTGATGAGTTTGTGTTTCATCCCTCTCTGGAAGCCTGGCTTGTGGAAGCTGATTGGCAGACACAAAAGCTTCCAGGTACTGGTGCATTCCTGCAAACTGAGTGCCTCAAAACTTCAGTAATCTGCTGCAGAGCAGACCTTAAAGCAAAACCACCCGTGCTGTCAGCCCAAGAGACATGGGCTTCGTGGGTTTGGGAGGCTCAGCCACTTCAGGTGGCTCTGGTGGAGATAAGGGCTCTGACACTGCTGCTTTATTTCCTGAGCTGATGCTCTGCCTCTCTTCCAGGTGGACTCATTAATTGCATTAACTCAGGCAGCATCTGCTCTGCAGGGTATGGTGAACCCCCCTGGGGACCAGTGCAGGGAATGGAGATGAGCAGTGTGGGGAGCTGTATGTTTGCACTTGATCCCATTTGAATGCTGTTACAATTGGCGGATTTAAATATCCGAGCACATGGAGTCTTTAAATACTTAATCTTAACTGAAGTTTCTGGGGAACCTGGCAAGTGTGGCAGCGGTGGTGGTGGCGTGGCTGATGTGCTGTTGGCTCTGCAGAGCCCTGTGGCAGCACTGGGGGGTCAGGGGTCTGGGAGAGAAGCTGATCTGCAGCTGTACAGAGCAAGAAAAGCCTCCCCTCAACAGCTTTATTTTTAAAACATCATTGTCACAATACAATGTGTATTTACTTTGACAAAACCTTTGCTGGGTTATTTTAGTAAAGTTTATTTCCATACAGGGTTTTTCTTCTCCATTGCATTCAGTCTGTTCTGGCTGTGGTTTTGGCTGGCAGCATTTTGAACACGGATGCTTTAGGGTGGTTAATGTGTGTTTGAAGCTTTTCTAGCACTAGCTCTAAATACCGTGGGGATTAGTCCTGTTTGGAGAGATGGAGGAGGAAATGTATAGTGGACTGTGCTGTTGAAATACAAGATAAGCCCAAATCAGAAATTTTTGAGACTTGGTGGTGGGTGTGGTTTTTTTGGGGAATGTGAAATAGATAACATTAAAACCACCAGGGCTTTCAGCATTACCCTGGAGCTGCCCTTATTTTGAAAGGAAAGGTAGATTGGAAAGCTGAGGTTGGTGTCATTGCCTGGCAGGAGAACAGCCCTGGGCCATCCTCATCTGCTGCTTGGGAGGGTCCCAGAGTGAGGGTGGGTGGCACACGTAGCCCTCATCCTGATGGGTGCAGCTGTGGTGTGGGGTATGATGGGCAGGACCACGGGGTCTTTTTTGGAGCATCAAAGGAATTTCCTGGGGCTCGCCGGTCTTGCTGAAGTGAAGGAGGGACGTGGGGAGAGGTGTGTTTGGGGGAACCACTGTGCTCTGTGCTGACTGTGGGTGCTTTTGATAAAGCCACAAGCTTCAGTGCACCTTATTTGACACTTTGCTTTCTCAAGGCACATAAGTGTTTCTGCAGGGGTGTGAGGAGCTCCGTTTGAGCTCCTGCCTCCCTCCTGCCTGCACAGGGGAGGGGATGGGTCAGCACTTGCTGGGGCTGTAGCTGGAAGCGTGTGGTGACGTTATGTGTCACTTCCTAAAGGTCATTTTCCTAGGTTTGTGTTTGTGGTGTAAAACCAACGGGTTGTGCCCTTTGTAAGCCTGCAGTTGTATGTGGGCTGGCACAAACCTGTCTAGAGCCCTTGCCCTGAGCAGGGTTTTCATCCTGGGGCCCCTCTGGAGATGCTGTTGGGGTGCTGGCCAGCCCCCCTTGCAGCACAGGGTACCCAAGCTGGGGTGTCCATGTCTGTCCCCCAGCTCGTGTGGCAGGGAAGGGGCTGCTTC
Source organism: Certhia americana (assembly GCA_018697195.1). Classification (NCBI taxonomy): domain Eukaryota; kingdom Metazoa; phylum Chordata; class Aves; order Passeriformes; family Certhiidae; genus Certhia; species Certhia americana. The sequence goes on from CM031874.1 coordinate 12,685,708, forward strand.
CAGGGGACGTGAGTTCAAATAGGTTTTTTTTTCCAGTGTTTTTTTCCTGTGGTTTGTGCCTCAGTGTCCCTGGCTGGGTGGGAGCCTGTGCTGCTTTCCTGCTCCGAGGAGCCAGGCGTGTCCCCAGAGATGGTCGGGCTGTGTGTGAGACAGTCCCTGTGAAGCTGTTCCCTCCCTGTGCCTTTCTAATCTGAAAGGTAAAGGTTGGAGCTGTTCTGTATGGAGGATGTCACTGCACACACCATGGAAGAAAGCAAATACAGAGCACCCTCTGCACTGCTGGGGGTTGGGCTGTGGTGGAAGCAGTTTGACCAGTGTTTGTTTGTGTGTCCAGAGAATTTTATGGCAAAATAATTGGTAGGTTTTAATGAATGCTATTGCCATGCGAATTATCAAAGGAGACTCTTGAATCCTGGTGCTGTGTCAGCCACATCCCTTGCTTTGGAGAGGCTGGGGACCAAGCTGGGCTGAGACCTGAACTGCATTCGTGGCTCCTGAGTGGTGCTTGGGGGAGGTCCCTGCACTGACAGCACAGGGGGCCAGGGCCATGGGATGCCTGTGACACCAGTGCTCACTCCTGATTGATGGTGTCTCCCCACAGCAGCAGGTGGGAAGCAAAAATTTTGGGTGGGAAGTGGAAAAGACAGCTAATGTTTAGAAATTGCCTCCAAAAAAACCCGTACAAAGCAGTTGGAATAGAAGAGGAAAGCAAACACTGCAGTGCACCAGGTAGTCAAGTGCAAACAGATATTTTTTCCCTCGCTACCTGACAGGAAAGGGAAGGCATTTCAGTGCCTGCCTCCGTGCCCTGTGCGTCAGCAGGGCTGGCACAGGCTGTGGGCTGTGCCTGGACCGTGGGCGCTCCTGCCAGGGCTGGGATGCACGGGGGGGAAGCTGTGGGGAGCCAGCAGGGCGATGCACAGAGCACAGGTAAATAAAAATAAACTGCTGGAACAGCCGTGTGCCACGGCAGGAAAGCCCAGAGCTGCTGTTGTTGTGCCTGGGGCCCGTGGTGGTTCCTGCACAGGGCTGCAGCAGCCTGAGTCCAGGCAGAGCACCCTGGATCCTGAGTTCCTGTCAGTTCCTGGGGTTCCCTTGGAGCTGGGGACCCTGCAGGGGCACAGGGTGGCCCCTGCTCCCGCAGGAATGTGAGATGCTTCCACACATGCAGCTCGCTCTTATTCTGCAGTCATTTTTTTTCCCCCCTCAGTGTTTTTCCAACTCATGTCTTGCTGCCAGAGTCCATATTAATAATGCATGACTTTTTTTTTTTTTTATGGTGCTTCCTTCCCGGCGTCCCTTTCAGCTGCTGAGTCAGAGAAGATTGTTATAGCAGCAACCTCTGAAGCGGTGAAATGCCCCTGCAGTGCTCAACTGCTGTCATTTATCATCCCAGCTCCTCTGCGGGCAGCCTGTTCCCTCACCCGGCTTGGGGGGAGGATCCCCATGCCAAAAACCTGATTCCTGATACACCAGCTGGTGACTGGCGAGCTGAGCTGAGCTCTGCTCAGCCTTCCTGGCTAGTGCTTGGTGAAAGCAGATATTGCCTCTGTTGGCTGCTTTTTTTTTTTTGGTTGTTGTTGTTTGAATCCAGTGAAGTTTTTCCTGATCTGCTTGAAACTGTGTTTTGGGATTGTGCCCATGACATTTTTTTTTTTCTTTTTTTCCCCTTCTTAGTAATTTTTAAATAATTTTTTTCCTCCTCCCTGCATGCCCCTCAAGATCTATACCTGGGCTTTTTAGGGTAATTGGGATGACAGAAGCCATGTAAAGTGTTAACTGGGTTAAATTAACTTAAAATCCTTCCAGTAGCTGTTGACACGTGCCTGGCTGCTGCAGGAAGCGTTGGAGTTGTTAATGCAGCATGGAGCAGAGATCTGCAGGGCTCCTGCCTGCAGGTTGTGCTCAGCCCCAGTAGGTCACCTGCACGCAGAGCCAGCCCCCACCTGCTGGGTCTGAAGCCTGGAGGGAATTTGGGAGCAGTAGCACTTGTCAGGGAATTTGTCTTCTAGGAACTGAAGTAACACCTCCACTGTAACCTCGGGAGCAGAGCCCCCCTGTCTCCTATCCCAGTGTGGCTTTGGGTGGCTGCTGGGGTTCACTGGTGGGGTGTGGGGGCCCCTCAGTGCTGGGGAGCAGCATCCTCACGGTCTTCCCCTGCTCTGTGCTCTGCCTCAGCAGGCTTTGAAAGACTCACCTGTAAATATTATCCCAGAGCCATGCAGGAGAGGAATGGAACAGACCCGAGCAGGGAGGGTTTCCTTCTGCCAGGCTTCCCGAGCTGCCTCGTTCCCCGTGTCCCTCTGTTGGGGACAGTACAAGTGTGTGTGCACCCACAGTGGTGTCTGCTGTGGGCAGTGCAGGGGGGTGGAGAGGGGATTAGGTACCCAGGAGGGGTCTGGTTCTGCTTTCCCCTGCTTCCCCAGCTCGAGGGACTGGCCAGAGCAGCCAGAGGTGTGTGAGTGTGTGTGAGGCTGATGTGCTGGCTGCACACCTGCATCTCACCTGGGCCAGGCTCCTGTCATCCTTGTGGTGTGCCTCCCTCTCAGCACCATCCTGTTCTGCTGAGGCTCTCCAGTGCTGGGCTACTGATTCATTCCTCCTGAGGAAGGGAAAAACTGCTGTGGTGTGAAATTCCCCCAAAGCTGCAGCATATCCTCCTTCCGTGCTGCAGCCTGGCTCCCTGCTCAGGATCAGTGATTTCTCTTTTCCTGGTTTTTGGGGTTTATTTTAAGGGTGTTGCTGGCAGTTTGGTGCCCAGTACCCTGGGGCCACCCTCCCTGTACCTGATAGCTGGGAGGGGGAAAGTGCCCTCTGCTTTTTGCATGCTCCAGGGGAAGCTTTGCAGAAGGATCCCATGAAATCCTGCATCTTGTGTCCACAGGGGCCTGCTGGAGTGACCTTGCTGTGGTCACCAGCTGCCCCAGCCTGGCCAGGACATGCCCCGAGGGACACCTTCACGCTGCCACAGCCCCACTTGCCCTGTGGTGACACACAATGCTACCCACAACTGGTGAGACGAGCAACTTGCTTCCCGGCTAACAAGATTTAGGTGGATTATGCTATGTATTTAATCAAGGGCTAAGCTGATTGCCTTATTTGGAATGGATCAAAGCCCTTGGAAATGCCAGCCTGGAGCCCAGCTATGGAGTGGGAATGTTCCTGAGCCGGGTGGCTGTGTGGTGAGCCGTGCTGTCGGGGAAGCCGGAGGTTCAGCAGGCAGGTTTGATGGCAGCAGTGACCAAATGCAAAACCAGATTGGAGAAGTCTGAGGTGCTGGGGAGGTAGGAGTGTGAGAATGTTGTTAGTCATTGACCATCATGGAAGATTTGGAGAAAGGCTTCCTGTTCTAGTTTTCAGCTTGAAACCATGTTTCCAGATGCAAGAAGCTTCATGCTGACAGCTAAGTGAGATGCTCTGGCATTTAGCAGTCAGGCTTCCACCTTCTAGAAAAGCAGCTGTGACTCTTGTGAGCTGGTGTGGCTCTGCAGCAGAGACCAGGCTCTCTATTGCTCACACAGGGAGCCCCACACCTCCCTGCAGTGGCTCTCAGCACCGTTGGAGCTCACAAGAGTCTCTTCTCCCCTTGTCCTGTTGTGCAGCATTGCCCTGGGACCTGTGTGACTGTGGCAGCAGAGGAGCTGGTGCTGGCTGCAAGGAGCCAAGACCCATTAAGCATGTTGGAGGAGCCAAGCAGAGGGAGTTCCTTGCTGCTGCCAGCCCAGGGGCACTCGCTCCTTGCTGTGGCCTTGGCTGTGCGAAGGGTGCCCACAGTTCAGAACTGTCCCTGTAGCAGGTATTGAGGCAAGTTTAAAATCACTGTCCAGTTAGGAGCTGCTGTGCTTGTCAGGGTCTGCCTGGAGTGGCAGGGCAAGCACATTCTCCAGGGTGTGCAGTGTCCCTTTCCTGCAGGGCTGGGGCTTTTGCCATGAGAGGTGTTGGTGCCCTGGGGTGCCCTGTGTCTGTGGGCTGTGAGCTTGGTCTGCACCCCTTCACTGCATGCAGTGACATGGACCAGTTGAGCAAGATGTTGAAAATACACTGGTTATTCAAATCCCCTTCTCTTTTTCTTAAAAGGAGAAGTTTATTCTAGGAACCAACCTCTGTCTTGCTGCTAATTGATGCAAGGATAGCAAACACAGGTCACAGCTCTCTTGCTCTGTGTACACAGGCACTGACTGAAATTGAAAATACCCCAACCACAAGGCTTGGCAGGAGGAGATGGGTATGGGCAGCTTCTGCTTCGAGGTGAATCAGGCTATTCTCAGGCAGCAGCAGATGCTCCCCACATCATCACTGCTCCTTCCCTTTGCATAAAGCCCTGGGACTTTGCAAACAGCTCTCCCCTCTGCCTCTCAAACCTCCTTGTTGTTGCCTCATTGCCTGCTGCAGTGGGATTAACCCTGGAGCAAATGCAGTGACATGTCACATCCTGCCTGTGCTGTGGGCCCTTTGTCCTGGCTGCCCCATCTCTCCTGGGTGTGTCCTGAGCCCTGGTGTGGGGCTGGCAGAGCATCTTGTGTGACAGCCAGGTGTAAAATGTTCCATGTTTAATTTATTGCTAATCAAACCTGCAAATAAGGTGCTGCCTCAGTTCTCCTCCTGCCCAGACCCATTAAGCATCTTCCTGCCCTAACATGTATGTGGAGTTATAGGCAAGGATTGGTCAAGCATCACTTTGTGTTTTGAAGGCCTGGGCAGGTTTGGCAGTGTGCAATCACCCCATCAGCCTGATTTTCAGGTGTCTTGGGCTGGACCAAGTGTTCTGACAGTTTCTAGGCTGCAGCAGCAGGGTCTCTGCTGGTACCTGTGAGGCAGCTCCAGGGCTGGCTCTTCTGTGCATCGGGTTGGGAAGGGCTGTAGGGCAAGAGCAGATGGAGGGAGCTGTGGCAGGAAGGGGGGCAGGGGCTGCCTGGCTTCAGGGTGCTCTAGGTTAACCCTGCTTTCACCTAATTAAAGAAGGAAAAACGCCTGTCAACACAGTAATTGTGTGGTTTGCTGCTCACTGCAGAAAGCTGGTGGCAGAGTAGGCTCAGGGCGGGTGCTGACACTGACCCTTTTCCACACCCTGCCCTCCCTTGGCACATGGGGTGTCCAGTTCTGGCTGGGGAGGGTCACAAAAATCCCCAAATATCACCGGTGCTGCCAGAGAGCAGCACAGCATTTATAGGGCTGCCAAGGGCTGGGCCACAGGGGGGAAGGATGGCCTTTAGCTGTAATAGCTTGGGAAGCAAACACAACCTGCACAAATTGGGTAACTTGAGTGGATAAATGGGTGTAATCTAAAATCTCGTTATCCAGCGTGGAGGGAATGGCTGATGGCTGGGAGGGTGGGGTGGGCTGCTGCACTGCTGTGGACTCATGCCATGCCCTGTGAGTTGGAGGTGCTGATGTGGGCAGGGTCTGTGTTAGACCAGCCTTATCCAGCTCCTTCCTGAGGCCCCTCGGGGCTGCCCTGGCCCAGGGAATCCTGCCCTCACTGCCTGCTCAGCTCTTCTGGTTGTTCCACCTGGGAGCACTGGCCTCCCATTCCCGATGTGTTTAGTTTTTCCAAGGTAGCCGTGTGTCTGACTCATGTTTGCAGAGCTCAACCTCTGGCTGCAGACAGGCTGGAATTGATTAGTTTATTATTTTCCTCCCTTTGCCCTGTTGCACATATCAATGAGAGAGTGGTCAGAACCCTTGGCAGACACTCAAGTCTCTCAAGAAAAGTTTAGTTGCTACTGTGTGCAAGGAGCTTAAAGGTGTTTCAGTGGGAGAGGGAAGGAGGAAAAGGATGTTTGCTGTTCCCTCCTGTGCCCCTGTGTGTGCTCATCCCTCCCCAAGCAATTGATGAGTGCCAGATGAGTGCTGGTGGCCCGGGGCTGGAGGAGGTGGCTGCTCCTGCCCACAGAGGGACAGGCAGGGTGTTTTGTGCCTAGTGCCCCATCTCCACAGCCTGATCACAGCCAGCCTCTGCTGAACCTGCCCCACGTTGTTCCCTGTCTGCACAAACAGGGTGGGAGTCAGTGCCGTGAGCCCTGGCTGCAGCTTGGGGCTGTGGATGCTGATCCCTTGCTGAGCTGGCTGGCTCAATAGCCTTGTGCCTGCTTATCTGGGATTAATGTGTAACTTAATGGCAGTGCTTAGGCACAGCTCTGGTGTGGTGCTGTGGTACAGGGTGGTGCCAATCTGCTCTCTGACGCCAGGGCATTCTATTCCCCCTGCCCATGATAAGGTTTAGGGCTTTCCTGTGCCTGGCGCCAGCGTGGCCACACTGTTGGGAAATGTCAGCCTGGGAAGGAGGGACGAGCCAGCAGGGGCAGGAGAGAAGGGCAGGAGCCTGTCCCTGCACAGTCTGTGTGTGCTGAGCCCCGGGGTCTGGGCCTGAAGGGCTCAGGTCTGGGGGGTGGTGGAAGGAAGGTTTTTTGTCTTTTTTGGCATCCCAAACAGACTCATGCTATTGCTTTTCTGCTGACACATAGGAAGGCGTCACACAGGCTGATGGACAGTGTCCTAGGTGTTAAATAAGTTCACAGATAGAGGGATGATTTTTTTCCCAGTGAAGTTATTCCCTACGCTGATAATGGAATCAGTTAATTTATTTACAGCAGCTATATTATCAGTTTGCTTGTCAGGCAGAAGAAAATAATATAAAAATGTTGTGTATTCCAAGGTTGCATAGCTCACAACAAAGCTAATAAATGTCTTAGGATGTCAGAGTTCTTGCAAAATCCCATAGGTAATGGTTTGTGTGTTGGAAGTTCAAAGTTGCACCCTCTCTCTGATAGCTTTTTTGCTTCTAATAAAGCACAGCAGCTGGAGAGGCCTTTCACAGTGTTGCCTTTAATTATTGCAGACAAGAACAACTCTGTAATCTGACTGTGGAGGCCAAGCTGCTGTGGGTCTTAAATGGCACTGCATGGTGAGAGTACCCTTGGCAGGGAGCTCTGAGCTGCTGCCTTTGAAAATCTCGGAAAACAATCATCCCACGTGATTGAAGAATTCCAGCTTGGAGAATTTTTTCGGAGTTGAAAGGGCTGGCAAGCCAGGCAGATGCATAGTGTGGAGGTGGGGCTGTGGCTGTGCTCCTGCCCTGGCTGCTGGGATGGCTGCTTTCCCAGGACCTGGCAATGTACAGAAAAGAAACCACAACAGGGACAGTCTCGGGCTGTTGCTACAGCGGGATCTCTCCTTGGTCTCCATGGTGCAAAGCAGCTTTTGTGCTGTCAGGGCTGAGGCAGCTCAGGATGCTTTATTCTCACAAGATATTGCAGAGATGGGTCTGTCTGGGCCTTTGAGCCCCGGTGAGAGCGGACACAGCCGGTTCAGGGCACGGGAGAGGCCGCAGCTCCTGGAGGTGGCCGTGTCCTGCCGAGCAGGGCAGTCCTGGTGCCACCCTTCCCTGCTGTCCCCTGCCTGGTGGCTGCTGGGGGGTCCCCCCTGCCCTGGGCTCTGCTCTCCCTCCCCGTGCGGGTTCGGCCGGGAGCGGGGCTTTGTCCGTGCTGGGTTTTAGTGAGCAGGACACGCTGGACCGTGCTGTAGCCGTGAACGGCAGTGGGAGATGTGCCGCGGCTCTGTGCATGGACCGAGGAGCTGGCCGGGATACGGTGAGCCCGGTCCGGTGCCGTGTGCCGGAGAGCCCAGCCCGGTCCGGCCCGGTGCCGTGTGCCGGAGATCCCAACCCTGCCCGGTCCGGTGCCGTGTGCCGGAGATCCCAGCCCGGTCCGGTTCGGTTCGGCCCGGTGCCGTGTGCCGGAGAGCCCAGCCCGGTCCGGTTCGGTTCGGTCCGGTGCCGTGTGCCGGAGATCCCAGCCCGGTCCGGTCCGGTTCGGC
>CM031874.1:12693532-12810220 GCA_018697195.1 Certhia americana
TGCCGGAGATCCCAACCCGGTTCGGTTCGGTCCGGTGCCGTGTGCCGCAGGGCTCCTCGCTGCCCGGGCGGACCATTGGGGTGTGGCAGGCAAATCGCTGACCTGGAACAGCCTCTCGGACCCCCCCTTGGAACAGCTCCCTCGCAGCTGACATGAGGCTGTACATGTGATAACCCTTTTTGTTCAGCCACGCTGAACGTGTAAAACATGCTTGAAAAATCAGGTCTTTGTTTTTTTGGGGGGAATAGCCAAAACAACAGAACCTGTTCTTTTAATCTCCATCAAAGTCAGAGTGTTAAAACTCCAGACAGAGCAGTTTGCAGTGTGTGAACCGAGTCAGCAGATCCATTACTCTTAAGTTGTTTTTAACAATTTCCAGTGGGTACTCTCCAATGGGTACAATCTCCTAATTTGGATGACTAAAAAATCAATTATTTCAAAATCTATTTAACTGGTGTTTGATGAATATGGAAATTTTAAATCCAAATCCCACCTGTCTCCTGTTCTCTGCTGTCATCTGACTGTGTTCTAGGTTGCTTCCAGCTGCTGAAGGGTGGGCTGGTGAAACTCCCTGCATTTCCTAGGCAGCACCAATCCACATGTCCCCATTTTCCTGCATGTCCTATGCCAGCCTGTTTGAGCAGGATGCCCAGGTTGGTGACAGGGCCTGTCTGCAGTAGAGGATTTCCTTTGCCTCCTGCAGCTGTTTCAGTTCCTATGGCCCAGGGGATGAGGAGTTGTGCCGAGCTGTCCATGTCCTTCCCTGCCCTCCTGCTTCACGGAGAGTGCTGGGGAAGATCTGCCTGGTTTTCCTCTCCCTTGCTTGCCCAAGCATTCACTTAATTCTTATTTATTATTTTCCTTAACGACAGCTCTCCCTCTGTTTGTTCATCCTGATCCAACATGAGCGCTGGGCTCAGGCACTGGGATTCCTGCCGCCTTCAGAGGGTGTCCAGGATGCAGGAATTCCCAGCCCTTTGTCTCCTAATGAACCGAAGGAACAAACGCGGGGCTGTGAGTGTTTGGAAGTGTAAATGTTTGCTGTGGTGGCAGCAGCCGGTGCTGCCAGCCCGGAGGTCGGGTCGGGTCGGGTCGGTGTCAGCGCCTGCTGAAGAGCCTTGGATTGCTCATTTCGTTTGTGCTCTGCCCGCACGGGATCTGCTGCCAGAGGATGCTCTGCTCCTCCCGGGGAGGGAGGAACCTGCTGAAGGGAGCAGACTGGCTGGAGATGGGCATGGAGGGATGGAAAAGAAACAGCACATGCAGTCATGTGCAATCGCATCTCCTGAATGGCAATTAAAGTAGGAGAGCCTGAGTCTCTCGAGGAAGAGTAATATTTAACTTGGGCAAATGCTTGTTGTGCTCTGTGCTCCAGCCTGCACGTGTCACTGTGCCCTTCCTCAGAGAGAGGAACTGCAGCAGAGACCTGGATTGCTCTTAGGGTTTGCAAAGCCAGGTGTGATTTTACAGCCACCCTTGGCATTACTCACCTGTGCACAGGTGAGCAGAGTGCTGCACGTGCTGGCATTGCACCTGAGTGACCTGGGGCTCCATCCCACCCCCAGCCTTGCCTGCTGTTGGGGTGCAGAGCTCCTTCCACGGCTGCTTTGGTGCTGTAGGTGTTTTATGTGTTCCCTTGGCCTTCTGAGTGTTCCCACGTGTGCAGAGCATGCTGTGCTCCTCTTGCTGTGTACCCTAAAGCCAGTGCAGTGCTTTTCAGAGCCAGTGGCACAAACACCTGAGTGCAGGCTGCTGTGGGAGCACAAATGAAAGTTGCCACCTTAAGCGTGTACATGAAAAATTTAGGGTCTCTTAGAATAATACGGATTTTCCTCCCCTTGCTGAGGCTTCTCCAGGGTCATTTTTCTGTAAGACAATTCAGATACAAATTTCTCATATTCAGGTTTTGACTGAGTGTCACTTTAGCCTCCCATCTTCCTGTTTGCTGTGTGCACGTGCAAGCTGCCAACTTGCCAATTCTGGGGACAAGTGGTTTGTAATTACCAGCTCAGTGCTGCTGCTGCACTGTTAATTCTTAGACCATTTAATGTATCAAATTATTCCTTCCTGTGCTATTTAGAGGCAAAGGGCTAAGTAACAGTGATGGCATTAATATTAAATTCTCTAAAACTAATAGGAACCTCTTATTTAATTGTTCTGGCGCTCAGCATGTCTGGGGAATACAGTGCCACTGGAAAGCTAATAGAGACAGAGGTCTCATGGTGTATTAACGCTGGGATGCTGCTACTTTTCCTAGTTGGGTTATTTATGAGTTAAGACCATCGTAACTGTCTATCAGTGCCTTAGAGGCTTAGTTTGATTAAACCCCTTTGTATTGCTAATGCTAATGGAGCTGGATTGATGCTGGGGATCTGCGGGGAGAGCTTAGCAAAAGGCTTAAGCAGAAATGACTCTGCTGCCCTCGCTGTCTCTGGGCCCTGTGGGTGGGACCTCCCAGCCTGGCAGGGTGACCTGAGCCCCCCCGCTGCCTGTGGGACCCTCGGCCCTTCCACTCACACCTCCCGTGTGAGGTGTCCCTCGAGCTCTGCTGGGCACCTGGTGCCCACTCCAAGCATCTGGTGGAGTGTTCATCAGGAGTATCTTTGGTGGTGGGCTGGTTTGTGACTGTGCTGGTTGAAATGGGGGCTCTGGGGGCTGGCAGGGATTGTCCCTGCTGGTCCAGGGATTGTCCCTGCTGGTCCAGGTGCTGGCAGGAGAAGGCTGCATGTGGCAGGGAGACCGTGATGAACTCAAACAGCCCCTCTGTGCTTCTGCAGCACGAGTGGATTAATGAATGGGAAAATTGCTGACTGTGACAGAAAGCCTTAAATCTCAAAGCAGAGGAAGACTGGCTCCTTCCTCAGGAAAGCCTGGCTGCCCTGCTGGGTGCTGATACTGCTGCAGGCATGCAGGGCTGCTGTGAGCCACTTGGCCCCTCTTCCTGCCCCCAGTGCCAGTGGCTGTCCCTCCCAGCTCAGGATGCTGCAGGAAGGTCCTTTCTGCAGGCAGTGGAATCGTGTCAGGGTCAGGAGGAGACAGGTCTGTCCCTGTCCTGTGTCCATGGCTGGCAGAGATCACAGCCAGTCCTCTCCCAAATCAGCTCCCAAGCTGCAAATTACCCTGTTGCCTCTTCTAGTATGTATCATCACGATGAAACTAATTTTCCATGAGAGAGTCAGCTGTTTCTTGATTAGAAGTGCTCCGAAAATACTAACAGAGAAATGATTACAGGAAGACTTCAGTGCTCATTTATGTAATTGGACTTCACTTCCCTGGCTGAAATTGTTGCATCCACTCCTGGCTTGACTGAGCGCTTGCTCTCCCAGTTTGGTTGTGAGCAGAGAGGTCAGGGTGCAGCATCCCAAGGGGTGCTGTGCCCTGGGGTGCAGCCTTATGCCTCTGTTCCAGCTGGTGACAAGCTGTCATGTTTTCCATGTGTTTAAATCACAGCAGGCTTGACTTGCCCTTTAATGAACCAACAAGAATAATCTTCAGGCAGTTATTTGGGCAAATGGTTTCTTAAATTCTGCCTGTTTTCTGGGTGGGGAATGAGGGCTTGGTGGAAATTAATAGAAAAAGGCACAAGTGCATTCTCCCATCACTGTCCTGTCCTTGTCCAGCTGCCCAGTGGCAGCAGCCAGGCTGTTTTCACTCCGTGTGTGTGTTCTGAAGGGCTGCATGCTCAAAGGGAAGAAAGGCAGAAGGCCGATGTAATTTTCAAGATCATCCTGTGTGATGAGATTAGCAATATATCACAACAGGGAGAATTGCATTCTGGCTGAACCACAGTTCAGGCCAAGCCCACCAGGAGCCTGTGTCTGCAGCAGGGAATGCTCAGGGCTGATTGGATCAGTGGCTCTGGGAAACGCCTCTGGTTACAGGGGCCCTGGGCTCTGTACGGTCAGCCAGGTCAGGCTTAATGAATTTAAAACATGGCTAATTTGCTCATCAGAAGGGCAGTAAATGAAGGAAGAGTGAGATTTGAGCTCGGTGCAGCAATTCCCAAATGTTGGTGCATCCCCAGTCCTGGCCACAGCAGCCCCTGGAGCTGATCTAAGCACTGTGTGTGTACAGGGAGGGAAATATTTGCAATAATGTGTTTTAAATCCCATTTTCTGACCTGCATGAATTGCACGTTCTGGATAAACGCAGCGTTTGTGAAGCTTATCTCATGCAGGTGGTTTGTTTTGGGGGTAGGAGAAGGGGCTCTGGTCGAGGGGGGCTGTTGATGCTGGGTGTTTGGCATGCTGATGGCACACCCTCCTTGGCCAGGTATCTCCTTCATCATCTGCTTAAAGGGGTTAATATGTGAGGAGGCAACTGCTGCCGGGCACAAAGCTGGTGTTGTTGCTGCCCGTGCTCCCCTGGGATGGTGGCTGCTGTGACAGTCTGCTCAGGATCCCTCTGCAGCCCCAGCAGCCCAGCCCAGTGAGCCGTGTCATGTGGCTGTGGCGAGGCCCTGCTCCGTCTGCTGCTGTGGAGGGGAACAAACGGCGCTTTCACTGCGCCCGACAAACCTCCCTCTTCCTCAAATTAACCAGGGATTGGATGCTGATTTGTCTCTCCTGTTCTTTCATGCTTCACCAAACCCAGATCTGCTTTACCCAGCAAGTCGAAGCATAATGAAGTAGAAAGTGAAATTACTTGATCAGCATCAGCGAGTTGTTTTTCCCTGCTGACCCAGCTCTGTGTGGGTTGGAGGGTGCAGACTCTCTGCCCCTTAGCAGCAGCCTGGGCCTGACAAGCAGCTCAGCCGAGTGGCTTCAGCCCCCCATTGCTCTGTGCAGAGAAGCTGTGTCTGGCTCTTGAGCAGGCTGTGTTTTTGGGAGGGCTGCTGGGCTGGCCATGGTTGCTGGAGGCTGTGGTGAGGCTGTGGTGCCACTGTCAGGCACAGTCTGTGCCCTGCTGTGCTTGCCTGGCTCTGGAGGATGCTGTTCCTGTGGCTTGGAGATGCTTGATGCTGCCTCCTGCTCGAGCCCTGTGCCAGCAGTGGGCTGGACGCTGTCACTGGGGCAGGACATGGCCTTGGGTGCCCCAAGCATCAGCCCGAGGCAGGCTGTGACTGGCTGATAAGCTGAAGGAAAAGCTTGTGGTCCTCTGGGAGACCTGCATGGGCAGGTTGGGCTGGGACTGCCCTGTGTATCCTGCTCTGCACCCCAGGGCTCCCCCAGCATTGCTCACTGCTCACCCCCAACACCCCATTCCTGATGACCCCTGCAGGAACTCCCATTTTCATAAATCCTGGTGGGCAGCTGCCTGGCAGAGCTGGAGATGTGCTGGGGCTGGGAGATGCTGCCATTTCGTGCTGAACTCTGAGCAGACAATTGCAAACTTTTGAAGGTTTGGGGGCTTGAGTGTAAGGCTTTGCATGGGGAATTTCAGCAACTTTCCAACCAGTGGTGCTGTATCAAAATTCCATCTTTTCTTTGAGCCTTGTCTCTGGGCATCTGTTAGAGGAAATTCCCTGTCCTTCTCAGGAGGAACAGCACTTGATACCTCTCACTGTCATTGCAACAGGGCTGCCTTGCTGAGAAACTGCACCAGAGCTCACATTTAAGCTGTAGCTGTCAGCAGCTGACCTGGCGGTTGCTCTGGTTGCAGAGCTGGCCCCAGAACAGGTGGGTGAGCCAAGAGGGTTTGGGTGCAGCTTTGTCTGAGCCAGCTCCTGCTCACTGCTGCCATAACTGCTGGCTTTGAGTGCCATCACTGGCCTGACCACAAAGGGTACATGTATGGGAAGGGAGGGGCTGGAAATAGACATTGCAAACTGCATTTCAAGACATTTAGTTGCCAAGCACTTAATGCAGTTGAGCCCCTTCTTTCTGAAAATCCAGTGATTCCTCGTGGCTCAGATTCATGCTGCTGGGCATGGGCAGCAGCCGGGCATGACGTGGGGCTCCATCGCCCTTTCAAATATTTACTTTATTGTGTGAAAACAAACTGCAGTTGGGATTGGGAAATGTGTCTGGGCAGCCTTTCTGGAGCTGCCCCCATGCAGAAGGGGTGCAGGGTGTGTGTACCCCGGGATGGGAACCCCTGCTCTCCAGTGGCTGTGTCCAACCTGTGCTCCTGGTGACTCCAGCCATGACTGTCCATTCCTGGCACTGGCTGCTGCCTGTTTCAGGCTGTGATATGCCTGCTGTAGAAATGACCAGTCTGCTATGGATGTTTTCTGGTGACATTGCATCAGCTACTGCCCTCCTCTGAGCAGGGTCTCTGTTGTTCCTTGGCCCGGTGCCCTCTTTATCTCTCTGGCGTGTCTTTTGACCTGGTTTTTTAATTACTAGTGCAGAATATGCCTTCTAGGTTGCCCCTTCTCAGTATCTTCATGTCAAGATTATTTTCCACTTCATTCTTAAGCCTGAAACTACCCCAAGAGGGCTGTGGCTGGCACAGTGCTGCTGGAGAGGGGTGCTGTGCACAGTGGCTGTCCTGCTGTGCCATGGGAGCTGCTGGTGGCACAGGGCTGTGCTTGCTGCTGTTTGCTTTGGGGCCTGGCCCTGCCAGCTGGGTGTCAGCTTAAACTGAAACCTAATCAGGCTCAGCCTGAGCTGTGCCAGGGCATGGGGTCAGCAGGAGAGGAGAGGAGGAAGAAATGTGGCTGGGGGGCTGCCCATGGGGGCTCAGGGCTTGTGCTGCTGCCTGCCCCAGGCTGTGACATCCCAGGGGCTCAGAGCCTGGCCTGGGGATGCTCCCTGTGGTGCCTGTTGGGGTAAAGGCAAGTGCCAGCCCTGGGTGCTGCAGTCTGGAACTGCCACCCTTCTCCAGGCACACAGCTGGGTTTCCTGTTATAATGACATTTCCTAATTAAACCTCCCTAATTAAGCAGCTGTTGGTTAAGCTGCAGTGCTGTCTTCCAGCCTGGTAGTCAGGTTTGGCTGGGTACAGCCCCTTGCCAAGGTTTCCAAACGTGCCCCACGCCTCTGCTGCCCAGCTCCCTGCCCTTGCCAGCTCTGCGGGCACCCACGGCACGTGCAGCCCTGGGATCCTTCTGGCACCAGGCAGCTGAAATCAGGCAGGAGGCTGGGGATGCTTCCTAAAGACCCTGATTCCTTTCCCCTACAAAAGCTGATGCTCATGGAAATACTCATTTTTCTTCCTCCCTTGCAGTGAACACCTACTTCTTCATGATGCAAGCCCAAGGCATCATGATCCGTGAGAACATGCGAACTATAGGAGCTCAGGTGTACGAGCAGGTGGTCCGCAGTGCCTATGCCAAGAGGAACAGCAGTGTGAATGACTCAGGTATTTCTTGAATAATTGTTATTTTGATTAAAGGTTCCATTTTCATTGAAGATTAAGTTGAGGGAATTAATTTATACTGGTAGATGCAGGGTGGAAGCTTTGATTAATTGTCTGCCACTTCGATGTATGTAAAAACATGTATGTAACAAAAAAATACACTATATATATATAAATACTGTCAAAATATAAAAATTATATTTATTTATTTATTGTATGTAGACAGTTCAAATGCTTCTAACTTGTATAATGGGTGAAAATCTTGAAAAATCTGAAATGATAGGATTTGAGCTGAAAACCTCTTTGCTTTCCAGGAATTCAGCTTGTAGGTTCAACCAGTCTGAGGGTAAACACTTTCAAATTCAGTGTGAGGATCAGGTTTCATATTTAAAAAAACACCTTCCCAGGCAGGCGCCTGCGCAGAGCCCTGGCCCTGGGCACGTGGAGGAGCCTGTGCTCGTAAGCTTCCCTCTTCCCCTGCAAGTATGAACCGAGATGACTCGGCTGGAGATCTGCCACAAATGATATATTGAACTTTGGGCAGGATGCAGGGAGTGGAGCACAGGCTCCCCCTCCCAGCCTCTCCATCATCCACAGGCAGATGAGGGTGTGGGGTTTGGAGCTGTGGTGTCAGTGTGGTGCAGTGAGGCAGAACTGCCCCTGGTTGTTAGATTGGGGACACCCAGCCTGTCCCTTCCCTGCTGGCATGTCCCCACAGCCTCAGGCCGGTGCTGATGGCATCAGGCTGGCGTGGGGAGCTCAGCTCAGCTCCTCACTCACCAGGGTTCAGCAGCTGGGGCTGGCAGAGTTTGACAAGGCCAGATCATTTCTTCATTAGCAGGAGCTGTGTCCTTGCTGTCCAGCCTGCTGAGGTGCAGCCCCCAGTTCAGCTGTGCCCTGCCTGAGGATGGGCATGGGATGGGAATTATTCACCCAGGAGATGAACAGCCCGGGTCACCCCCTGTGCTTCACCAAGTCAGCCAGGGCAGCCACCCTGGGCAGTTTTTAGGACACATCAAGTAAAGCAGAGTCAGTGGCTGATCCCCTGAGGGCAGGAGGGTGTTGTTGCTGCTTTCAGTGGTGAGAGCCTTCATTCTGCTGGGGCTTTGCCTTGGGGGGCTTCAAGTGATCCAGAAACCTGCGTGAACTGGTGACCAGAGCAGCACCAGTGAGGCCAGAGCTGCTGCTGCAGAACTGGGCTTTGCTTGATCCTCGCAGCAGTCCCAGCTGTGCAGGCACATGAGGACACTGTCCCTCCCCAAGAGCTCCAGCCACAAGGACACTTTTAGCACATGGGAGCACTGTGCACCGTCCTTGGGTGACCTTCCCTGGCAGGCAGGTCCCGGCAGACACAGGATGGGCGGTGGTGATGGCTGGAGGGCACCTGGTGCTGTGGCCACCAGGACTGCACTAACACCGGGGTCAGAACATTCCCTCCCTGACTGATTTTGGGTGTTGGGTAGGTGTCACTGTCATTGTCCCCACAGGCAGGGAGGCTGTGTGATGTGACAGCTGCGAGGGGACACCCAGCACCGAGGGCAGCCCTTGGTGCAGAACTGAGCAGTTGAGCTTGGCTGTGGGCTGAGCACTGAGGCTGCGCTCCGGCAATGGGAGCTTACAGCAAAAATTGCAATTGGAAATTTGGAACAGTATCAAGCATCCAAAATAACATGCATCCTACTTGAAAGGCCCTTGGGTTCTGTGTGCAGCCCATCTTGAGTCCTGAGATAGTTTGGATACTGTTTACTTGAGCAAATAAACAATGTTACTGACATGATGTTGTGGGCTAGCACAGCACAGAAAATGACTGTTCTAGTGGAAAACCTCCTTAAAACTCCCCCAGGTGTAGCAGGCTGGAGGGTGCTGCCCGGGAGGTTGAAGGTGCAGGAATGGGGAGGCTGCAGAGAGGTGCTGGGTGCTGCTGGAGCTCAGGGGCTCCTCTGCTCTTGCAGGACACCAAGCACAGGGCACCAATTGCATGTGTGCAATGTGATAGTTTTTATTGATCCTTTGAGGAGGATTCCAGGCAGGATTGCCCTGTGTAGGACACTGCACTGGCAGTCCTAGCTGGCACTGAGACCTGCCTGGGGACTTCCCTCTCTCCTGTCAGGAGATGACCTGCTGCAGGAGCACATCCCCTCTTGCTGTGCCAGAGACCTTCAGGGACAAGGCACTGGTGGCTTTTCCTTTCAATTTCCACATGCTCCTTTGTGATACCCAAAGGCAATGCACAAAATTCCTCCGTTGGCCAGAAAATGCAGAGGTTCCTTTGATGTGCTGCTAAGGCTGCTGGAACTTCTGCAGCCACCTGTCCCAGGATGGGGATGAGCACCCAGCTGGGACACAAGGCTGGAGCACGTTCCACTGGGGACACAGCTGTGCTGTTGGGGACACCCTCAGCTGTGGTTGATCTCACAGTGGCATGGGGAGGTGGCTGGAAATAACAGACCTACAGCTCAGGTGAAAATTTCTCATCTTTTTTTTTTTTTTTTTTTTTCCTTCCCCCAGATTATCCTCTTGATCTGAGCCACAATGACAGCTTTCTGCAAGCCACAACGTTTCTTCCTGAAGACTTTACCTACTTCCCTAACAATACCTGTCCTGAGAGGCTCCCTTCTATGAGTGAGTAGCATCCTGCTGCCTTGTGCCCCTCTCCTGCTCCCCGTGGCTTTGGAGGGCACGCAGTGGCATTCCCAGTCTCACCAGCACTGCACCTTTCCCTGCCAGGCACCTAGGGATGAATGGGAGTGCTGTTTAGAGCCCAGCTCCCTCCTGGGAAATCATTGTTTACCCACCCTCAGGGATTAATCCCTGCTGTGTCAGAGGCATGTCTCCCTGCTGAAGTAGGAGCCCATCGCTTGGCAAACACAGACAAAAGAGGGATTGTGTGCTGGGAGCCGGTGAAAAGACTCTGCCAGCCCTTTTCCAGGGGCAGTGACGGCGGGGTGGCTCCCTTGTGCCTCGGCAGTGCTGCCAGTCCCAGCCCTGAGCTGTGCCAGGGCTGCTGTGGGAGATGGGCTGGACCCCCCAGGGGAGCTGAAAAGCTTCCACCAAAGCTATCCTCGGGTGGAAAATGGGGCTTCTGAGGGCAAATGTTTCCAAAGGGGGGAATGCCCTCTGCTGAGGTGGGGGGTTTAGTCTGCTGGAAACACACAGGGAGGAGCAGAGAGGCACCCAGCTGGCATGGGGCTCTCATGGAGAGCTGCACCCTCCAGTAGCAGCCACAAAGGCTGAGGAGACCAAGGTTTACATTGGCAGCATTTCCTGACTGCTTTTGCTGGTGCTGGAGAAAAGAAGTTGAGTGCTGGGGATGGAGGACAGGGATGAGGCAAAGTGCTGCCCCAGGAGCACAACAGCAGCTCCTCACCCCTGCTGCTTCTCCCCTCTGCAGAGGGCCCCATTGATGTAAATATGAGCGAGATCACCATGGAGGATATCCACCAGTTCTTCTCTAAAGACCCTTCCATCAAGCTGGGAGGGCACTGGAAGCCGAGTGACTGCCTGCCTCGCTGGAAGGTAACCCGTGTGCTGCTCGGGCTGGGGGACAGGGAAGGTGTTAATGGGAGCATCTCTGGTGTGCTGCACCTTCAGAGCAATGATGTGAGGAGCTCTGAAGTGTGGCACTGCAGTGCCCAGGGTAGACCTCGAGGGCTGCTTCAACGTCCCCATTGCTGGGCAGAGATGGCAAGGGGGCACTGCAAGTCCCTTCTGCTGAAGGTGACATCGAATTTTTCTTCAAAAAGTGAACAGGAAATCCACATTTTGGGAGCTGGAAAGGTTTCAAGGTGCTCTACATGGGAGAGCTAAGCCCCCCTTTTTTAGTGCTGCTCCTATCACTGCCCACCAGCCAGTCGTGGCCAGGTGTGCTGTGGTGTGAGCCGTGTCCTGTGCTCCTCAGGTGGCGATCCTGATCCCATTCCGCAATCGCTACGAGCACCTGCCTGTCCTCTTCAGACACCTCATTCCCATGCTGCAGCGCCAGCGGCTGCAGTTCGCCTTCTACGTGGTGGAGCAGGTGAGTGAGCACTGCAGGGCCACCCCTGCCCTGTCCCCAGCAGTGTCCCTGCCAGATCACACCTCTCAGGTGTGCCAGGGACAGGGCTCACGTTGCAATGTGTAAGTTGTTCTGTCCAAAAGCTGCACAGCTAAGGGATGTGCCCAGGAATTACTGGGTTTACGTGAAAAACAGAAACGTGGGGATTTGTGTTGCTGTTTTAGCTTTTCAGTTCTGTTTTGTTGGAGTTATTTTATTAAAAAAAGCTTTGGGCCAGGTATTTGCAGTTCAGATAATGCTGCAGATTTTTTGTGTATCCCTGCAGCAGTTCCAGGCAGCATCCCCTAGGCACAGGGATGGCCTGACCAGACTTGGGCATCTCATGTAGGACATGACTGTCATTCAATGTGTACATGGACCTCTCACTTAAGCTGTTTGGCCTCATCCACCCAGTAAATGTGCCTCCATATTTAGCTCGAGCATAAAAGGATTGATCAAAATTGGGTGTTTTTTCCAAGAGTCTGAGTAATGAGACTTTGGCATCTTTATTTTTTCCTCCTGTACTGTAAATTAAATATTTCAGTGTTGGTTGATCTCACCAGTCTGCTCCAGCACATCACTTCTTTCCTGGTGGCAGTATGGGAGCTGGTTGCCCTCTGCAGCTTTCTGCACAGGGCTGAGAACACACACACACACACACACACACACACACAGAGCAAGAACTGCAGGCACTGCTCTTGAGAAGGAACTTTATCCCTGCTAGGCTGGGAACCAACCCTTCAACCGTGCCATGCTGTTCAACGTTGGCTTTCGGGAAGCAATGAAGGACTTGGACTGGGATTGCCTCATCTTCCACGACGTGGACCACATCCCAGAGAATGACCGTAACTATTACGGGTGTGGACAGATGCCGAGGCACTTTGCAGCCAAGCTGGATAAGTACATGTACCTGTAAGCACTGTTCTTCCTCCCTGCTGCCATAAGGGGCCTGTGTTAGATTGAATTTATTAATTTTTAAGGTAGAGAATGAATCTGGGTTTTTTTTTGGGTTTTGTACAAAAGGGAGCATGAGAGGGAATGCGGGGAGCATCCTCAGGGCTATCCCATGGCAGGTGGGAGAGGCAGCAGGCTCAGCCCTGACCCTTCTCTCCTGCTCAGGCTCCCGTACAATGAGTTCTTCGGGGGTGTCAGTGGCCTGACTGTGGAGCAGTTCCAGAAGATCAATGGATTCCCTAACGCCTTCTGGGGCTGGGGTGGTGAGGACGACGACCTCTGGAACAGGTAGGGGCTCCCTGGGCCCTGGTGCTGGTTCTGTGAGCTGGGCCTGGCACGTGCCCTGAGGGGACAATTGGGCCTGCCCTGGGCTGGGGATGAGCCAACCCAGCCTCAGTGGGGCAGGGGCTGCTGCAGCCTTGGGGGACAGAGTTCTGCTGCCTGGGCCACTGCCACGTGTCCCTGAGCAGGGCTCCGAGGGGCTGAGCACTGCATGCCATGCCCCCAGCCCAGGCTGCAGTGGGATGTTTGTGTGGCTTCCCCGTGGGTGGGCAAGGCTGAGCCATGGCCAGAACCCCAGGAGCTCAGGCTGCAGCCCTGGAAGCACTGCCAGCACAGCAAACACAACGGGTGATTATTTTTTGTTTATTTTATTGTATTTCTCCCCTTTCTAATGCAGAGTACAGTATGCAGGCTACTCGGTGACTCGACCAGAAGGAGACACAGGGAAATACAAATCAATTCCCCACCATCATCGGGGAGAGGTGCAGTTCCTAGGAAGGCAAGTAAATTTTTTTAAGAATCCTAGAGCCTTTCACAAAGAGTCTGTATCATGTAGGAGGTTCCCTGCAGTTGTTTGAGGGCAGTGACAGCCTGAACTCTTGAAGGAACCTAACTGCAGGGAGGTGGAGGCAGAGCATTGCCAGGATTCCTCCATCCCTGCATTTTGTACCTCACATCCCTGCAGCAAGGGGTCCTTGCTTTGTGGCTGCTTGGATTCCATCCAGAAGAGGGGATTGTCAGCATGGCAATGAGGGCCTGTCCTTTTTCTCCAGGGGAATGTGCAGGGGTGGCTGTTGCCAGGTGTCAGAGAGGCTTCTGTGTTTCTAGAAGAGCCTGGCCTCGGTGCTGAAGGGGGCATTGCTCAGCCTGCAGAGAGCACAGAGCAGGGCAGCACTCACAAATCCTCTCCATCCTTGTTTGTGCTGCTTGGCCCCTGAGTGGGGCGGGTGTACAGAGCCCTGAGCTCGGGGATTGCTCTCTTGTGAGGCTGCAGACATCCATCAGGAGTGGCTAACTGTCCCCAAAGGAGGACAAGTACACAGCCAGCATTATTCTCAAGATAAATTCTCCCTGGAGCTCTCTAGGAGGGCTCCAACCCCTTTGTCCCAGAGCCAGGGTTGTTTCAGAGGGCACAAGATTGCTTTTGCCTGAAGACCACAGTGGAATTTGAGTCTTCTGAAAACTGTGCAACAGAAAAGCAGAGAAATACATCTTTCACAAACAACTTCAGGAATTAGCACTTGTAGCTGAGCAGCTGCTGGACGAGCAGTGCAAGCTCTGTTCTGCAGAAGGGCTTTAGGCTGCTGCTGCAGAGATGTGAGCTAAATGCTGGTCTTCTTTTGCAGAAGATTCATTTTTGAGGGTGTTTCCATTTGAGTTTCCATCTTTAGCCCTACTTTTAATTTCTCTGCTGGACAGAATGCAGCCAGTCAGAGATGCTTCTCTTATTTCACTCTTGAAAAAGAGAAGTTGCTTTTGGTTTAAAAAACCATATTTAGTCAAACCCTTGAAGCGTGGCAGGCTGACAATGCTGTGGGACTGAGCTCTGGTTCCTGGTACTTCCCTCTTCGTTCTCACCCAGCACCTTCCCCTGTCTCATGGCACAACCCTCCCCTGGTCCCTTCTCCCTCCTGCCCAGGTCTGAGCCCAGCTCCCACTCTGTGCTGAAGGGAGTCACTGTCCTGCTGAGATGTTTCTGCCTATTTTCCCCTCCCAACCTTCCTCCTATCTCCTCACACTGCCTCAAAATCTGCTTGAGGCTGTTCTCGTGCACCAGCTGCAGTTTCCTTCCCCATATCACCATTCTGCTGGTTTTACTTCCTCGCCCCCATCCCTCAGACTAAAGCCACTTAGTTCTGTTCTTGTCTGGTTTCATGCAAGTGCCAAGGACCACATCACCCCTCAGCAGCATCTCTCCAGGCTGGTGGGCCTGGCAGGACCCCCAGGCTCAGCCCCCTCCAGGGAATGGGACCTGAGGCTTTGGGCAGGTGCCACAGGTTGTTTTGGCAGCTCAGTGCTTGCTGATGGCACAGGGAGCATTCTGCCCTTTATCAAGTGATGGACTTTTCTGGAATTTTCTGATATTAACACAGAGTTTTTAAACGTGATGCTTGCCTTTGTTAAGGACTCAGAAGTTTGTTGTTTTGTAGCTGCTCCTGGGCCTGGCTCTTTGAAAGGTGTTCTAGTAGCTGGGGGAGGAGTTTGCAGGTGCTGTGAGATACGTGGACGTGACTCTGGCCTCTGGTTCTCGTTGCACAGGTACACCTTGCTGAGGAAGTCAAAAGAAAGGCAAGCCCTGGACGGCCTCAATAACTTGAACTACTTTCCAAACGTCACGTATGACGCCTTGTATAAGAACATCACTGTTAACCTGACACCAGAGCTGGCTCTGGTGACCGAATATTAAGAGGAGAAAATAACTTTGCTCTGCCCTTCACCAAGAAAGCACCACGCTAGACTTTCTTTTCCAAGGGTTATTGAGGACAAGCAACACTTTGTCTAATGAAGGATCACAGTATTTTGGAGAATGAGGCTGAAAGTGCACGCACAAATTGCCCTAGCTGTACCAATCCAGCCCGATTCCCGGGCAGCGAGCTCAGCAGTCTCTTTATTTTTTCTGCCACTTGCTTTCTGGGTTTCAGGACAACAGTTCAACCTGCTGCTCTCGTCTCCACATTCCTCCTCCAGCAATCTCTGGCACTGGGACTCTCCTCGGATGCGCTTTCTCCTCCGGGAAGCGGCTCAGCTGAGGGACTCTGGCTTCTTGACGGCGAAGGTCGCGAGCAATTTGGTTGGCAACTGCCCTGGTGGGAGATCAAAACGACTTCTGATGCCGTTCTTCTATGTCTGTGTGGTTTTTTAAATGACCTGCTTGAAGTATATACAACAGAATCGCTTCTTAAAGAAGTGTAAGTGTAAATATGCTATGTAAATTGCCCCTTTTTATTTTTCTCCTATGGCTCGAGTCCAAGCGAGAGGTTTACATACGGTCACTCATTTTAGTCCTGAGTTCTGTAAACACTTGTGTGAGCATCACTGTACTTGTGCAAGGTTGTTCCCTTCTAAGCCAGTGAGGCTGCTCACATGATTCCAGCTGGGCATATGCAGAAATGTTTGTGGGCCAGGGCCCAGAACCTTCCAATGCAGTGGGTGAGAAATACAGCCAGGGCACCACTCATTCCAGAAACTGCAGGGCTGGCTTGTTCCAGGGAGGGTGAGGAAATGGGAATATTTATTAAAACCCCTCCCTTTTCTGTCACTTCTGCAAAGTGATGTGCAAATGAATCCAAAAGCCATATGGAATCCAGTCCCAGGGCTGTTGCTCTGTACCCCACTGAGGGCAGGGATGAGCCTGGCAGGCTCAGCGTGGCTGGGGGAGCACAGCCCCCAGGCTGGGATGGAGCCTTTGTTCCCACAGGAGCCCTCCCCAGCCAGCAGTGCTTGCCCTCACTCTGGAACGTGCTGGAAAGCTTTGGGAGGTTGGTTGAGTTCATATTTATGGTGTAAATCCAGCAGCACAGGTGCTGCCAGAGCCAGGCAGTGCCCTGCGCTGTCCCCCTCCAGCCTGGCGTGGGCACAGCCAGCAGGACAGGGGTCACAGCTCAGTGAGAGACATGAAGGACACATGAAAATAAGAGGACTGGGAGCCAGAGCTTGGTCTGACAGCCCATCCAGACATCCAATGTTATCCCTCTTTTCTTCACAGCTGCCGTGGGCAAGGCTGGGCTTTGGGCCCTGTCCCCACGGACACAGTCCAGCCTTTACACAGCACTGACACCACCACTTCCACTGGACTTCTCTGACTTAAAAGTAAATACATTGGGTGTTGGTTTTAGTTTGTATTTCCACACAACAAGGGCAGGTACTTGACCTCCGAAGGACTTTAACTCTCTTCATTGCATTGTTTGCCTTCGGTTTCCTTAACTTCTCATGGTTTACATTGTTTTCTCAGTTCCGTGGACGTATGATCCCCATACGCATCTGTGGTGGGTGTGACTGCCCAGGGCATTCCTAACCTGTATCCAGAAAAGGTTAGTTTAGAAAACACAAGTTTTGTGTAGATCTTATCGGCCGGCATGAGAGGACAGCAAGCCTGCCCTTGAAAAGCGCTGATGAGTTTGTAACTAAGTTTTAAAGTCTCTGAACTTACATGTGCTTTAAACTCGCTTCCCGAGGGGATTCAGCCTGGTTATTTATAGGCAGAGGTGAGGATTTGCTTTTTCTGGCGCATACAGCAATAAAGACTTTTGCTTCGGAGTCTTGATCTGTAATTCACGTGGACCCTTTCCGGGTGCTGAACCCGCGTTGCCCTGAACCCTCTTTTCTTTCACCTTGAGACCTTGCTAGAACCCTGTCTTTGTTTAATGGTGCTTCAAACAAGGAATGTATTTCAACTAGTCCGAGTTCACTACCCCAGAATCATGCATGTGTGTGTGAGTAGGTGTTGAACTACCTTAGTTGGGATCCTCAGCCTTCCATGTCCCCGCCACCCGTCGCACCTGGTGTGGAACAAAAGCCGTTACCTCTGCTCAGAGCCGCACTCTGCAGCTGGCACAGAAGGGTCCATCCCCAGCAGCATCCCATCCTTCGTTCTGACCACGTTGAGTTTATTTTCCCTTTTTAAAATGTGGATTATCTGAAAATGTGCACTGTTAATCTTATCAGCTATGTCAAATACTGTATAGTAAATGTAACTGTTAAAAACATACTGTCAAGCGCATGTGCTGTTATGGTGTAAAAATTCTTGTATTAAGGAGAACTTGTACATATTCTGGCAGCTGAAGTACGACAAGGCCACTCGTTTGCCCCTTCCACGTCAGCGCCGTCAGTCAGCCCTGCTGGAGGGCAGGTCCTGTGCGATGCTGATTTATTTTTTTAAAATGAGCCATGTGGGTTTTGTTTGCAAAACTATTTATTGAGTTAATTCTCCTTAAAGCTCTGCTTTTCTAAGGGAGGTACTGTCTGAGCAGCGGGCGCGCGCTTCAGGCCCCTCACCATCAGAAGTGGCTTTAATCTCTCAAGCAGCTTTCCATCATCATGGCTTTTGAGCTTACTGTTATGTTTTTAAGAGGTGCCAGGGGGACGTTTTTGCACTGAAGATTAGTGTTTTACAACACACACACACACTTCTCAGCAAAGCAATCCTTTGTGTCATTACATTTATTTACCCATGTGTTTGTACATTTTTGTATTTGTTAATTTATGAATGATTTTTTCAGTAAAAAATACGTATCCAAGAACAGATATTGCAGTGCTTTGCTTTCTTTTTCTTTTTCTTTTTTTTTTGTTTTTTTTTTGTTTTTTTTTGACAGGATGCTTGGGTGTGCTTTTTTAGTAGGATGTGAGATTTGTAAGCCCAGAGGGGTAAGTGCCTATGAGAGTTTGAGTCAGTAAGGGTGAGCCCTGCGTGCTAAATGCTGGTTAGAAATTTCTCATTAGGACTGGCTGGAAATAAATTGAGTGTGAGATGTGTATACATCCCAAACTCCTCCTGATGTGTGGGTGCCTATGCCTTTTTTCCAAGCATCTGGTTCAATGTAGATCTGATGGAGGGATTGGCTGCCTTAGGATGTTAGGAGGACACTTGGCTGAAGGTGGAGCAGGGCTCGGGACTGGTGGTGGGGACTGTTGGCAATTGGATTTTTGAACTTCAAACCCAGGCAGTCAGACAAGCTTCCTTGCAGCAGCTTTAAAATATCTTTCTCCTGCTCTGCAGCATACAGGCATGCTAGAATAAATAGCTGGCAGCCCTGGCTTGCTCCAAGCCTTGCCTTTTTTTAGCTCTCCGTCTTCTGGGAAGCTTCCTCCCACCCGCGGGGTGCCAGGCTCCCTGCAGCCCCTGCCGCTGCCTGGGAGGGTGGGAGCCCGGGGGTCTCCTGGGCAGGGCTGGGGAGCTCCTGCCCTGTTTGGGGAACCCCCTGGTCCTGCAGGGGTACCCAGCTGCGGGGGATCAGTGCCTGTGTGACCCGCACAGGGGCTGGAGGAGATGGATGCACACGGAGAAGGCTGGAATTGCTCCCACGCAGGAAGAACGAGGAGGACAGGGAAGCCCCAGCCCGTGCCCCAGGTGGGGCTGATGACAAGCGCAGGAGTGGGGAGCAAACGCCCTTTTGGGGGGGCTGTGCTGAGGAGAGGAGCCCTGCGAGGCCAGGGCACAGCCACTGAGCCACGGCTTCCCTCGGGAAGGGAGGGAGAGATCTCCCTGAGAACAGCTCAGCCTGCTCGCTGCAGCATCTCCCAGCTCTGCAGCGGATAAAAAACCCCAATCTAACAAAAAACAGCCACCAAAGCGCAGGGGCTTTCTCCCTCTCCCTTGCTGTTCTCCCATGATCAGTACCAACAGCAGCAAAAAGAGGGGAACCAGTCTGGTATCACCTGGGTAAACAAGAGCACACACTCCCCTGTGGGCAGCAGGACTCAGCTGTTCCCTCACCCCGCTGATGTGGATGCCACCCCCGGCGCCGGGGATGCGGATGGGCCACGGTGGCTGAGCCAAACAGGCCGAGCTGGTCAGCCAGGGAGGAGCACAGGATTCCTGGACACACGCTGGAGGAATCATCTCCACCAGCGCAGCCTCGAGCCACAGGGACAGGCTGAGGGCCACGGGGGCGGTGGCACCGTCGGGACTCTGGCTGGGGACACCTGCACACCTGCACAGCCGGCTCCTGGTGGCCATAAACCCACGAGTCACCTTGTGACAGGTGGTGCCTTGCTCCGGGGCCAGTGTAACCCTCCGCAGAGCCAGGATCCTTCCCGCAGGACCAGGCAAACCCTCCCTCCCCTGCTCTGTCCCGGCAGGTGTCGGGGTGGGCAGTGTCACCCCAGGAACGCCACTCCAGCCGGTGGCCTCAGCGCAGTGTGCAGTCACAGCTCGGCCTCGCTGCAGTTTGCATTTTCCACGGGCCGGGCTGGAGACCCGGCACGGGCGTGATGCAGCCAACCTCGTGCTGCTCAGGAAATCCCTCCCGGGAATCCGGGCTTCCTCCTCCCCACCCTCATCCCAGCCCCGCTTCCCTCCGATGGCATTAGAGCAGCTAATCGCATTATTGGGGTGATGGCCCCGGATCCACCCGGGTACGTGAGGCAGGGGCTTTGTTATCAATAGCTGCCGCCAGCACAGGGCTGAGAGCTGATCCCTGAGCCCGAGCGCAGCCCTGCGCTCGACAAAGCACATTCATTCATAATTCAGAGCCGCTCCTGCGGCTGGAAACGTTTCACAGGTGACAGAGCTGAAAAGCCTGGAGATGGCCGGGCCCAGCAGCCAGTCCTAGGGCACAGAGGGTGACAAGGATGCCGTGCTGAACGGAGCTCGTTCCATTGGGGCTCAGAGCGTGTCGGGGCGGTAAATGAGCCGCGGTCGGGCGTTCTGGTGACACAATGGGCAGTGACCGTCCGGCACTGGGCAGGGAGCGAGCTCGGGGCTCTCCCTGGGGACAGCGGGGCAGCTCCCGGAGCACAGGGCAGCCCTTGGCTGAGGGAGCCCCGCCGAGCTCTGTCCGTGGGGTGCCTGAGGATCGGGACCCTGGGGTCAGGCCGGCAGAGCTCAGCCCCAGAGCTGCAGGAGGGCAGCCCGGACCCCTCACAGCCGCAGCTCCCTTATCTCAACAAGCTGCAGGTGGGATGGAGGGTCGGTGCCACCCGAACCGGGCACTCTAGCACGGGGCCGGGATGGGAACACCGAGCGGGGCTGGGCCGAGCCGGGCGGGGCAGGGCTGGGCTGAGCCGGGCTGGGTTGGGCCGGGCTGGGCTGGGTTGGGTTGGGCTGGGCCGGGCCGGGCTGGGTTGGGCTGGGCGGGGCCGGGCTGGGCTGGGCTGGGCTAGGCTGGGCTGGGTTGGGCTGGGCTGGGCTGGGCCGGGCTGGGCTGGGCTGGGCTGGGCTGGGCTGGGCTGGGCTGGCGACGGAGCGCGTTCCCACAGCGATCTCTGGCGGCGCCGGCAGGAGCGGCCCCGGCTGCGGGGCTGCCACGCGTGTCCTTCCCCGTGTCGCTGTGCCCCGTGTCCCCATGTCCCCACCGACACAAAGTACCACCGTCCCTCTCCCGGAGAACACGGAATTTCTCCTTGCTTGGGGAACAATGGGATCCGGTTCTTGCCAGAGGAGGAGAAATCCCATTTTTTCAGAGATATCGAGCGCAGAGGGAAAGCGAGGTCCCCTCGTGCCAGGGGATGCCGGGGGAAAGCAGCTGGTGGCTTTTGCTTCTTGGTGGGAGAAGAAGGCTGGCCGTGAAGGGGCTCCCAGACCTCGTGTCCCTTGTGATGCCCTCAGCCTCCCCGGGTGAATTATCCCTGCCCTTGCAGCTGCCACCTTCTACCACGAAGAAACCATTGTAACTGGTTTGCAGCTGTTTCATTCACCTGTCCAGCAAAGATCCCCCTGCTCACTGCCCCTTCACAGAGCAGGGCTGGGTCTGCTGGGGATTTTCTTGTCCCCTGACCAAGACCAGGGAAAGTCCTGAGCTGAAGAGAAACATCTATCCTGAAAATCAAAAATAATGTTCTATGTTTGTGCTATTTTACCTTTCTGTTTAGTCATTTTCTCTATTATTATTTATCAACGCAATATTTTTGTTCTTTTAAACAATGTCAAAGCTTTGTTTTAAAGAAAAAAAAAAAAGGTAATTTATTTTTTTAAAAAGTTTGAACATTTTTGAGCTCCCTCTATTTTCCTTCCCTGCCTGTTTTGGCCTAAAAGCCAGGTGTTGAACTGCACAGGAGGAGGCTGGGATGTAAGCTGGGACAATCTGGGAAGGCATTTGGAAAAGGAGACAGGTGTTTCTGCACATCCCACGACTCTATCTTTAGAGGTTTCCTCCCCAGTGGGAAGTTTGCTGGGAACAATGTGTCTCTTGGAAAATCAAGGTGTCTTGAAGGCTTAACTCACTCATCCCTGCTCCCAAACCCCGTGCAAGCCAGTGGCAGCAGCTGATCCCCTGTCAGCTCATGTGTCCCACCAGGTGCACTTTAGGATGTGGTGAATTTTTACATTTGATCCTGCAGTCCTTTCCAGTTCTCTCTCCTCTGGAGACCCTGCAGCCCGTGGTTTCCTTCCACATCCATGAGCAGAGCCATGTCTGCCTGTGGTTCATGCTGTGGGATCCCTGCTGCCCTTGTGGATCTGCCATGTGTGAGTTGGATGATGTGAATGAGTTCTTTGGGTTTTTCATGTTCTTATTTGGTAAACTTGGGTTCATGTTCTGGGAAACTCATCCCAGTGCTCCACACAGTCTGTGGGTATAAATCTGCTATGAACTCATGTTTATTGCCAACATTTTTCAAACCAGATAGCGAACAAGAGATTGTTTTAGTTAATATAAACCAGAGTGAATTTACGATGACAAAGTATTGCAAGATGTGTGAGGGAAGAGACAAGCCGCTGAAATGTTTGGCTAAAGTGAAGCGAAGAGAAGAAGCAGAATGTTTTCCTTTGTTGAGTGGCGTCCCCAGGGCCCGCTGGGGCAGCGTGTGGAGGCTGCACATCCCCAAGCTGCACTTCCAGCTCCTGCTGATGCTTTGGGAGGAGGGTGGAGACCGGCGGAGCCCGACAGCCGGGGAGAGCGGGGTGAGGCTTCTGAAACTCAGCTGCTCTTCTGCGGCTTTGGGGGGCTTTGCTTTCTTTTCCTGTAAGGAAGGATGTTTCACGTGAGGTGTATCTCAAACTGCAGAGCCCTCGGGGAGGCTGCCCCAGCCCCTCCCCGCCTCTCACGGTGGTTTTGTGGTTTTGTGTTTCCACCCGGGAAAAGGGGGTTCAGTGACAGTCCACAGCCGCATCTCTCACTGAACCCCCTTTTCCTGGGTGCTTTCCACTGGCTCAGGAACAGTGGTTAGTCCTGCTGGGACTTGAGGGAGTTGGATGTGGAGGTGGGCTTGATGGAGATGATCCCTCTGGACCCCAGGCTCTGATGGGGAACTCGGCTCTCAGATATCCCGGGGTTTGAGAGTAACGCGGTCTCACAAGCTGTACAGATATTTTAAACATTCTCTGTTTTTTCAGAAAAGCGGAGCAGTGTGTGGGTTAACGGGGAGGTCTCCCCTGTTCCCGGTGGGAATTTTCCCTCTGCTCCTTTCCTGCTCCCTGCGGTGGCAATAGATGGCACTGCTGGGACGGGCAGGAGCCGCCGCTCGGTGCCACTGCCCGGGCACCGCTGGGCGCTTCGTGTCCCAGCTCTGGAGCCTTAATTCGGGCAAAGTGACTGCAAGACTTCGTCAGCACTTGAATCTCGGCTTCTCTTTCCAAGCAGAGGAGAAGGAAACATCTCTGGGAAGCTCTGTCTGAAAAGCCAGAGCAGCAAAGCAGCTGCGAGATCCCCACGATCTCTGCTGCTCAGGGCTGAGGTTCCCGGTGCACTGTCCTTGCCTGGGCCAGGTCCAGAACCCACAAACCAGCTGGGACTCTCCACTGAGCCAGAGATCCGGGAAAGGAGGGAGAGGGTGGCTGCCTGCAGCGTTATTAGCAAGAGAGCAATTAAACCCTTTGGAATCATCTGTGCTCTGGCTGTCCACCTTCACAACATCCCTGATTGCTGGGGAGGATTGCTCTGAGGCTGCTGCTGGGGCAGGGGGATTCTGCATCGCAGTGGCTCTCCAGCACTTCATTCTCTTCTCAGTTTGACCTCAGCAAATGCATCTTCCCAGACAATTTTGTGCTGCACAGGGAATGAAAACATGCTCTCATCACAAGGCAGACTTCCTCGCTTACTCGCAGCCCTGAGGTTTGCTGGGTGTGATCCGGAGAGAGAAGAGCTGCTTTATTCTTTCTGATGCATGACCAAGTCAGCTTGTTTCCAACCTGAATGATTAAAAACCCACGTGCATTTGTAATGACCATATTCTAATTAAAAAGCAACCCCCTCTTTGAAAATTTAGGCAGCTACAGTGGCATTGTGCTAACCAAAAAGGAATTAATTATTTAGATAAAATGCTCTGGTCTTTAAATTACTTGGGTTTAATGTACTGCAAAGGCACTTGTATCAATAACAGGGCTATTTTGCTTCCACTTAATCATCACAATTTTATTTATTTATTTATTACCAAGAACAGAAATACCCAAGCTGGTCCATCTGATACTTCGCTGTGCCACTGATGGGCTGCTTTTCCTCCCATCTTACACTGCAGTGCTGTGGTTTTGCTGCTGAGGCTGTTTCACAGCCCCTGAAGGACCTGGTGCCAGGTGTGAACCAGGATGGGGCTGCT
The DNA here is from genome assembly GCA_018697195.1 of Certhia americana. Taxonomy (NCBI): domain Eukaryota; kingdom Metazoa; phylum Chordata; class Aves; order Passeriformes; family Certhiidae; genus Certhia; species Certhia americana. The sequence continues at coordinate 12,717,234 of CM031874.1, forward strand.
CCCCCCCCCCCCCCATGCATTTGTCACCACAGTGGTGTTGTCACTGACCCTTGTGCTCACTCCAGCTACTCTGAATAACTCTGAGTCCTTCCAGTTGTTTATTTTTAGGGTAGTGTAGGCCCTGTATTTTTCTGGCTTCTCCTATTTCTCCTAAAGTTTCCTTCAGCTATGGCAGCAGTTCAAGGTGAATTAGAAGAAGTGACTGAAGCAGAGGACATGCTGCAAAGCTGATGTGTGGGTGTAGCTGGATGAGGCAGTGGTTCTGGGCTGGTGCTCCTCTTCTGCCTGTTTTGGTTACCAGCAACTCTTCATTTTCTCCTTTTTTAATTATTTTTTTTTTTTTTTTTTAATATTTGCCGTTCAAATCTGTTGGGTTTCAAGTCAGCAGCCGCCCCATTGGGACTGACATGTTGGTGTTAATGTTAATTCCAGACCAGGCAAGTCTGTTTAGCAGAATCAGCTTTGGAAAGTAGGAACTGATGGGCTGCAGGAGGGTGTTGTTGCATTACAGCCATTTCCAAAAGGGGGATCCATAGATTAATAACAGGATTTGCTAGTTAAAGGGAAAGGAGACGTGGAGCAGAGAGCCCTTGAGTGCTGCTGCTGGGGCACTGAGCTCCCAGGCTGGTGGGAAGGCAAGCTGAGAACTGCTGAGTGTGTGACATGAGGTGGGCCCAGGGGACACTGAAAACCTCAGGTACTTTCAGGAACACCAGCCCCAGTTCTGGTCACTGCAAGCAAGATGAGTCCTACAGCTCCAGGTGGCTGCTGGGTGTGTAATCGTAATGCCCACATGAGGTTCTCACAGAACGATCACAGCATGGCAGGAAGGGAGATGGAGATGTTCCCTAATCCATCCTCCCGTACCAAGCCAGGATCAATATGTCTAGACCATCCTGGCAGGTGCTTAAGGATCTTTTTCTTGAAAGCCTTAATGATGTCTCCACTCCCTATTCTCCTCGGGCAAACTACCCCAGGACTTTACACTTTTTTTCCCAACAGTCATCCTAATTCTCTCATCCTACTCTATTTTGTCCAGTTCCCAGCAGACAAGGAACACAAACCATTGCTGTCTTCTACAGAAGCTCTTTACGAACAAAAAACTGTTATCCCATCTCTGCCCTGCCTTCCCTTTCCATGAGCTGACCTGTTTTCCTCCCCTCTCCTCAGAGGCTGTTTTCTACGTCTCTGGTCACTCCTTTTGCTGCCCTCTGGGCTCTTGCCAGTTGGGGCCTGACTTTCTTGATGAGCAGTGCCCAAACTTGGATGCAGGGCTGCAGCCCAGGCTGTAGTAGCAGGGCATGTGTCTCACATACAGCTTTTCTGTTTATGAATTCCAGCATGATAGCTGCAAAAAAAAAGCAAACAATGTCCTGGTAGCCCTCGAGATTTGGACATGGTGGAGATGAGGACCATATAAGTACATAGATGGATGTGTGTGGATGAAATGCAGACTTTCACCAGTCGGACAAAGGAAACTGAGCATGGGGAAGCAGCAGCGTGGTGGGAGCTGGTGTTTGTGAGCCCTGGGCCTGTCCTGCTGGGCTCTGGGAGGAGGGTCACTCCCAGCCCTCAGGACACTCCCCAGGACACAGCAGGAGCCCTGTGGTCGTCCCTGTGGGGACACACCAGTTGGATTTGCCATGCTGGGGGCTCCCAGTCCCCGTGAGCCCCATGAGCTCAGAGGGTCTGAACCTTTCTGCTGCTGTTCTCTGGGTTTTGGTGCTGGTATCCACAGGCAGTTATTAAAGCTGTTCTCAGGGTTTTGGTGCTGGTATCCACAGGCAGTTATTAAAGCTGCTCTCATTTGCTTTCCACTCCTGAAGGAAAAAGCTCTCTGTGAGAAGATGAGTTGCACATTTCCTCCCCTCCCCAGGCAGGAGGCTGCTGCGTGATGCAAAGTTGGGCTCTGCAGAGGATGGCAGGGAGGCGTCGGAGGAGCCCGCGGTGGTGGCTGGAATTCCTGTTGCCATAACAACCCAGTGCAGCCCTTAAATATAGAACCGGTTTTACCCCATAGCCCTGTTCTGTCCTTCCTTCTGTAACACACAGCAGGCGGGCTTTGCTCCCTCCTTGCTGCCACCTGTGGCACCCCAAAGGTCAGAAATGGGGGCACCTCTGCAGCAAGGTGTGGTGTGTGGGGTCAGGAGACCCACGGACCGTGACTTTGGGGGTCCTGTTCCATTCACAGCTTTGTGTGTGGGGCCCAAATTCTGCTTTGGCCCAGTGAAAATCCTCGGGGAGGCTGGGCTGAAAGAAGAGATTCCCTGGAGGAGTGGAAAACATTTGGCTGCTGGAGCAGCTGTGTCTGTGGGGTGGGAGGGTACCAAATGCAGCTGGGCACAGAGCAGCTCTCCTGGCAGGGATGGCACCAAATCCAGCCCAGGGATGATCCCAAATCCAGCTGGGCACAGAGCAGCTCTCCTGGCAGGGATGGCACCAAATCCAGCCCAGGGATGATCCCAAATCCAGTCCAGGAATGGCACCAAATCCAGCCCAAGGATGGCAGCAAATCCAGTCCAGGAATGGCACCAAATCCAGCCCAAGGATGGCACCAAATCCAGCCCAGGATACCAAATCCAGCTGAAGTCCCTTAGCCTGAGAGAAAGGTCATCACGTGGAAAATTTACCGTGTGCCTTTGGTATCTCCAGTGTATGATTACACTGCAAACCCATCTGTTACATTTATGTTTATTGCCCAGTAAATTGTGTAGATGCTTTCAGAAGTTCTGGTTTATCTATTTAATTAAACATTGTGGTTTATACCATGGATCAGGAAGTGCCCTAAACTTCAGGAATTATTTATTGGCGCAATATAGCGAGAGATCTCCCAGAATCCTGGCTCTCCTGTGTTGGTTTCATTGTGGTGGTGTAGTTGAAGAAATTTAATTCTGTTAGTTTGTAAGAAGGATACTTGGATTGCAAAGCAAAGGTGCTGATTGGTGTGAAATGCTAAAATTAAGATTTTCTCATAAAATCCTAATTTCTCTCCCTTGTTAATCTGCAGAGAAACGCAACCTGCTGATGTCAGATGAATCCCTTTTATTCTTTACCCTCAAATATCCCTGTTATTCTTTACCATCTCAAATAACAATTTATCCCTCTTAATATTGTGTAATTTTCTCCTGGTTGAGTCACTGAAAGTAGCTAACTTTCCTGAAATGGCCTTTCATTCCTTCTAGAGACCAACAAATGGTGGAAAATTCCAACCTGGGCATTTTTAACTTTGGCAAAGTTACAAGTAACTGAATACGGATCAACTTGGGCAGGTCAGGCAGGCACCTCCCGGATGCAGCAGTAGGAGGCAGCTCTTCTGCACTGACTCCTTTATCCCTTCAGATGCATTTTCCTTCTGTTGACCTCTTCTGAACTAGATCTGAAAGACATTAGGTCATAAATCTTGGGCTTTAACAAGGAAATATACCACTTTGGGATATCACAGCCCCAAGAAGGACAGCAGGGTTCAATATCAATTGAACATTGAGTAAAACAGCAAGGACTTGCTTTCCATCACCTGGCTGTGATCTGCCACTTCTCTGTTTCTTGAGAATTGTTACTTTTTAACCCAATGAGTGACTTGACCCGTGCATTGGGATGATGAATTGGTGGAAAAGGTTGCATTCCACCCCACCCTTGTTTGAGCCAGTTTTGTCCCTGTGGCACTGTAGCTCTGAGGCTGTGTCTGAGGGTGCTGGGTGTGCTCTGCAGTCACCCCCAGCAGCTGAGCCCTGGAGAGCTCATCCTGGAGATGGAAAGCAGTGTCAGAATCTAAAGGCTGCAGCTTCCCATTAACATTGCAGGTGGATCCGTGTCAGTGCTGCAGAGGCACTGGAGGGCTGGGCTGGCTTGGCTGTGGCTCTGGCTGTTCCCAGGGGCTCTCCTGCAGGGTCCATCTCCTCCCAGGTGCAGCTTTGCAGCTGCTCGGTGCTGCCACAGCTCCTGCAGGACCAGGAACACTCCATCCACACCTGGAAACCGTGGCCAGGATAAAGGACTCGTTTGTGCCTACAAAGTCACCCCCCCAAAGTGTACTTTTGTCCATATTAGGGTGGAGCATCACATTTCTCTTGATTAAGCAAATGATGGGGAGGTTTGGTTTCAAATTGCACTGCAAAGAACTTTTAAAGCAAACCACTGAAGTTCCTGGGTGGTTCCCCAGACAATGCTGCTTGTTTGTGCTTGTTCCTGTCCTAATTAATCTTTTTCCAAGGGGAAACGCTAGTTTTAGTCAAATTTTTTTTTTCAAAATTGAACTGTTCTTTTTTTGTTTTAGTAAATTGAAATCCACAAAGACAGATGCTGTAAGAGGAGACACTGAGACCTGTGGTTCACATTGTTGAGTCTGACTTTTTACAATGCATCTTCATTGAATTCCCTTGCCTGCAGGAGTTCTGGGGGCCAATTGATGCTTTTAATGGAAAAGCAGCTGCCGGGACCATGGGCATTCACTCCCAGGGGTGGCAAATTCCCTGAAGCTGCAGCCCCTGAGGTTCTCTCAGCCCACATCAGCCTCCACACAGCTGCCATCCAGCTCCCTTCCTCCTCTCCTTCAGAAGCAGGAAGGGTTTGTGCAGCCTAGCCACGTCTGGCACCCCAAAAGTCAATTCACATTTTAGCAGGACTTCTACTGCAGAAAGTTGGAAAACACCCCAGCAGCACCAATAGCTTTATGCTAGGAAGAACTGGTGGCTGCTTTATGGAGCCCAAGATCTCCTGGAATGGAACTTGTGTTTTCCTGGCTAATCAGAAGAGCTGCACTGCTGCCTGGCTTCCCCTGCCCCTGCACAGCCCTCCCCAAATCAAAGGGGTTGGTGTGGGCAAGGCAGGCAAGGAGCACCCCCACACACACTGGGCTGAAGAGGAGGCTTTGATGTGTTGCTGAGCAGAGGTGTTTAATTAACCTCCTCTATTGATTTTGATGAAGAACCACCTTCCCTCTTTGTGTGCAAGGGAAAAAGAGACTCAAGAGCAGCCAGAGGAGGATGGCCGAGTGTGTGCTGGGATCAGCTCAGTTCTTCACCTCTGCGGGTTTCTTGTGCTCGGCTGTGGTTGGCCTTTGTGGATGTGCCAGAAAATAGAGACAGGGTGAGGGAGTTGAAGAAAATTGAAGAGAACATCGCCACATGTGCTTCCCATGGGGGGGGAGAGGGTGGGCAGACACCCCCTCCTGCCAGCAGGTGAGCTGTGGCCTCTGAGCAGGGGGGCAGAGGGAGCTGAGACCCCTCAGCACCAGGGCAGAGCTGGGGGTGGGCAGCCCTCAGCAGCCCCTCACAGCCCTCAGGGGGCTCTGCCTGGTTCTGCACACCAACAGGAGTGGGGAGCTCAGTTAAAAATGCAGCCTCAGCTTGAACCTGAAAGGCCATCAAAGTATCTTGGAGAACAGTTGTGGAATACTGAAATGGCTGCTTGCTTTTCAAACATGATGGATATTGTCAAGTTGGGGAGTTTGCTGGGATTTCCTCATTTAGTGAGGCTTAACAGCTTGAATTGAGGGCCTTTTAAATTTTGCATTACGTTGGCTGTTGTTAATTATGTTGTTAATATTTAATGAATGGAAAAAGACAAAGGTAGGTAGCTGATAACTCTTCTAAAATAAAAATCTCTACTATGACAATCCTGAGGAATCTTTGTATTGTTGTTAGGTACCTGACAACTCTCTTGAGATAAAAATCTCTATTATGACAATTCTGAGGAATCTTTGCATTGGTGCTACTTCGGTGACTGGAATGACAGAACATAAAGGCTGGGAGAAGGGAGAGAAACCTCTCAGTGCCAGGGCCCACGGGGACAGGGGGTGGTCAGAAGCTTGCAGTCTGAAAGGCAGGGAAGCCACGGGCACAGGAGGGTCCTGGCTGTGGCCAGGTGTCACCCCTGCACCTGAAGCAGCCCCTGTGATGTGTCCTGTGGGGCTGAGGACTCAGCCCTGGCTGGGCTGGGTGTCCCTGCCCCATGGGTGCCACACATCCTGCAGGGCTCTGTGTCCCCAGCGGCACTGCACAGGGCAGGGACGTGTCCTGGGCTGGGGCTCCAGCACTGCCTCTTGTCCTGGGCTCCTTTCTCCCCTTCTCCTCCCCAGGCAGCAGAGATTGGAAGGGCAGCTGGGTGGGAGTTGCTCCCCCAGCCCTGCAGACCCAAGGGAGCTTGGCCAGACCCCATCTTTTCACCTGTTTAGAGCCAGGTCACAGGAATTTCTGTCCTCCCAAGTGGGGCTGGGAGCTGCAGGACCCTCCAGAGCCAGCAGGAGCTCAGACCAGGATTCAAAGGACTGCCCTGCCTCATCCTTTGCCCTTTGCAGAGCAGGAGCCTCGTGTGCTTTACTGAAGAGCTGCACTGCAACTGCTTTCTGCAGAAAACATGTGCACCAGAATTCTGTGTTATAACAAGGAGTTTGGAAAGAAAAATGCTTTTTAGAGCACTCCAATGCTGGAATTTCAGAGAGGATAGAGATTTCTTAGCTGCTGACCTTTTTAGATGTTTAGTCATGCTAGAAAATGAGTCTCAGCAGGGCAGGGGATGACTGGATCAGGTGCTGGGATAAAGGTTTTGTTGCTGTTGGGAATTTTGGTGCCTAAATGAAAAGCAGCTGAGGACAGGGACATTGAGCAGGAGGACTTGAGCAGGGTCTGCTCTCTGGATGAACACTCACTGCTGGGCTATTTCTAAAAAACAAACAAAAAAATCTGCTGTTTTCTGACCTTTTCCTGCTGCTGCTGTTTGAAGAACAATGTGGACACAAAGAGATGCCCTGGAAGATGCAGCGCACTGAGCAGCCTTTAGGAGGGGTCTCAGGCTGCAAATCCTGAGGGGGGAAAAAAATGTCACTGTCACCCTAAAAAGGGGTCAGGAGAAGCATCCAAAACGTGAGATCTTCAGGCGGCTCCTTTCTCCAGTTTCCCCCTGGTCAGCCTCAGGTAACTCCTTGCTCCCCTGCTGGTTCTTGGCTCTTTGGCGCTGTGCAGGAGCCCGGTGTCACCCCCAGCCCTGTCCCCCTCCGAGCCCTGTCCCCCTCCGTTCCTGACCTCCCCGGGGAAGCGGGGCTGCCTTTTTGGGGGGTGGCTCATGGCTCCCAGGCTGCGGGACCGCATCCCCTCGGTCCTTTCTGGTTCGCTGGCGCTGGAGCCGCTCCCCTGTGGAGCTCGGAAAGGGCACCTCGGGAGCGCCCAGGGGAATTCACGCAGAGTGCTGTCCCACGGGAAGAAGTTTAATCCAAAGCAGCCTTCAGGAAAGGCTTATTGCAGCCTTCTGCATCACCCACGAGCACTTTGGGGAAAAAACTGGGAAGGAGAACAGAGCGGTAGATAAGCTGCTTTAAAATGATCTTCATAATCCTCCAAATTAAAATGTAGTTTATTAAAGACAAGTTACAGAAGCAAAACAACCCAAAGAAGGCTGGAAGTGGCCCTTCCCAGAGATAATTGATGCTGTTGCTGTGCTGTGACTGGATGTCACCAAGATCAAAGCTGTCCCCTGCCAGGAGCCAGCCCCAGTGGTGGTGCCCAGGCTTTTCCCCCCGTGCCCTGTCCCCAGGGAAGCCAGGCTTCCTCAGCACTGGAAGGAACATTCAGCAGTTGCTTGAAATTCAGTTTGACTCCATCCTCACCGTGTCCCTTCACAGCCACTGGTACGAGGCTTCCCGAGCCAAAGCAGCTCCAGCTTTTCCAGTTGGAATGGCACAAAGGAGGGCAGGAGAGGGTTTATTCCAGGCTTAGGCAATTCTCATCAGTGAGTGGCCAAGGAAAGGCTGCTTTTGTGAAACTCTTTTTAAGGCCTGCCTGTTTTCTACCAGTTTCTCATAAAAGGTGAGCCATAAAAAGCTTAACCTGTTGGATACTCCCATCAGCTTGATTCTCACCTAGATGTGCATTTCTCATGAAAGTTTCTGCCACTGATGGCAGCAGCCCCTGTCAGGGTAAGAGGGTCAAGGCAAACAGTCTTGGTAGGAACCACTAATGGACATCTCTTCAGATTTAAAGTACATTTAGCTGCTCCTTCATCCCCCATCCCACGGCATCCATCCCTCAGTCTGAAAGGGAATATTATGGTACTTTCTTCCCAGGAAAGAAAGATTGATTGTGAGATTGCTCTCTGACTGCATATCCACTTTTAGGATCCCCATATGCAAGAGCAGAGCAGTTCTTGTTCTCATTATCCTCAGGAAACTCTCTGCACTCCAGGACATTCAATTGATGGCATTTTTCCAGTGTTAGACCATGAAGCAGATTTTGTCTGTGGCTGAGTTCAGTGTTTGCTTTGCCTCTAAGGCTGAGCCCTCATCCTGGGTTGGTTAAAGAGGAGCTGGGCAGAAGACAGACCAGGGGGGGAAATCAGGGGGGTGTGGGGCAGGAGTCAGGCCCAGCAGGAACATGTTTAGGTCACAGCTGCCTTTCTGCCTGCTCCTGCTCAGGGAGCTCTGCTCCCCAGTTCAGGGGGAAGCTCTTTAGGGAGGGGACCTGGCTTCTCTTGCCCTGCTCTGAAGGCTGTGAGAGCAGGCAGGGCCTTCTGCCCGTGAATTCCTGGGAATGCCCCTAGGTCCTGGACCCTGTGACTCCCAAAGGCTGCCCTGTGCTCAGTGGGCAGACAGAGACTGAGGAGGGAATGCACATCCTGAGAAAAGCAAAAGGCTGGAGCCACGGGGGATGGCTCTGGGTGTGCTTTGTGGGAACCCAAACCATAAAACCAATGTGCACCGGGGTGTTTCGGAGGCTGAGGAGGCAGCAGGAGCTGCTGTGTTGGCAGAGTGGTGCCAGGAGAGCAGAGCTGCAACTCTGCCACCCCCTCCTCGAGGCAGCCAGCCTGGAATGAGGGGGTTTGGGGCACTCCTGGGACTTCAAAATACATCCAAGAAAGTTTAGACAAGCTGAAAACTTCAACTCTTTATCTTTCTTTAAGGTTCATTTTTGGATTGTATTTTGCTATCTGCTTCCAGTATTTTCCCCTGGTATTCCAATATTTCCATGCTCCTGGGCTCTCAGTAGCACAAGCACTATCTATCTCAGTTCTTTTTGCACTTTTCAACACTTGTTATGGATCTCTGCCAAGGAACCTGATAATTTTTTTCCCATTTAAGGGAAAGAATTTTGGGCTACAAGAGAAAATCTCCATTGTACCTAAAGCGTTTCCAGTCTGGAAAGAAAATCCCTGGAAACTGAGGGAAGTCTTAAAGGGACATAATAGGAAACACTCTTCAACAGAGGCAGTTTATTGTGCATGATTGTCTTTCCCACTCCCAAGGACAAGTACAAGGCCCTGGGGCTGCAAGAACAATGTGGGTTATTGTCACATCTTAGCATTCACTTCAGAATGTGAAACTCAGCAGTGGGGAACCAGCCAGGACTCGGGGGGGCCACCAAAGCTGCTGCTCCCCTCTCTGTGCCACATGCCATGGCTCCAGCAGGAGCCTTCCTTTCCTCACAGCCCTTGGTTTCCCTGTGAGCAGTAAAATGATGTAACCCAGCCTTCCCTCTTGCCTCACAGGATGGACAGGAGGATGCCAGGCTGTCACACGGCTCAGGTGTTTGGGAAGATGTGACACCTTTCCTTACGCAGGCAGAGGAGTCACTACAGCTCAGCCTCAGCTCAGAGGGACATTTATCTCCACATTTAGGCCCAGCCTATTTCCCTCTCATGTTGGAGCTCCAAACACTGCCCTACAGACCTGTTCAGGCAGTGAAATCCAGATATGTCTGTGCCACTGAATGCAAGCCCAGGAGAACACATCTTTACTGTGCTCTGCATATTTCTTCTGATGTACTTGGGGTTTCAGGTGTTTCCTTGTCAATAACTGCTGTAATACCTGGAGAGAAACAGGATTTGCACAAACTGCATCCAAACATATGACTGACTCCATAGGCTGGGGAAATAACAAACCATAAATTAAGTTTGCAAAGCTCAGAGTACAAAAATATCCGTTGAAATGTATATCCAAACCAAGAGTGGGTGAAATAACCTTGGGGAAGAGCGAGCAGGATGCACATTTCTGCATCTTCAGGCCTGCACTGCCCCTTGCTGACAAACTCTTCATGTGGGACAAGAAATGCTGCAGGGAACAGATGTCCTGGGGGTTGGAACATCCTCTCCTCTCCCCAGACTCGTGGATCACCCCAGGCAGAGCCAGCTGGAGGGACTGCCCTGGGCAGGGCTCCCTCTCCCAGCCTCCTCAGTACCATTTTCAGCACTGGCCCGAAGGGGAAGGGGAGCTCCCAGCCCTGGAGGAGCCTGTGCTGCCCCTCCCCGTGCCCCCTGCAGGGCTGGCTCTCCTTGGCAGTGCCAGGGGATGATGCAGGAAGATCCAAATGCCCTGCTAATAAAGCCAAGGTGCCTCTCCCCCAGTGATTGAACTGGAGAATCTGATGCATCTCCCTGCATTAGGCTGCTTGTCATCTTCCCTCCCGGCATCACTAGGGGAGATAATGTACCTGGGAGGTCAGTGCTGACAAACGCTGGCTCTCCTATGGCACCTGCCAGCTGGGAGTTTCCAAGCATTTTGCAATCATTAACAGATTGAGCTTTCTAGCCCTGATCAGGGCTTTTATCTCTCTTGTAAGAGGAGAAAATGAGGGTCTGGAGGTGAAATGATGGCAAAGCAACAGGACAGCTGAAGTTGCTTTGAAAATTGTCCTGTCTGTCCTGTACTGGAAGTGTTCATGGGGTAGGAGGAGTACTTCACTGCAGGGGCACAGGGCTGGGATTTAACTGGTCAACAGTTTTATTCCCAGTTCTTCCTTCCACCCCTTTCTGGGTGATCTTGCTTTTCTGTATCTCAATTTCCTCATCTCCATAAGGAAGATAGTCACCAACTTGTGAGGAATTCCTAAATATACAGCTGATATACAGTCATGTGAAATACTGGACAAAACCACTGTTTGGGATTTCAGACGGTGACCTCTCAGGAAGACGTAGGCATTCAAACACCAAATACAATAGTCTAGCACTGAAATTGAGAACACTGGGCATCAGGAGCCAGGCACGGGTGAGAGAAGCATAGAAAATGGGGGAAAGCAGCACTGGGGGCTATTTTTCCTAGTTAATCACATAAAATCAGACACCAGGCTCCAATTTCAGGAACTGTCACTGGAGTCCAGGAGTCACAAGCAACCAAGGCAAGAGAAGGGCATAGCTGTGTGCCCCTGGTACCAGCCCAAACAGGTGAGCTGCAGTAAGTGATACTAATTGGTACAAATGGAGTTCCAGGCTGCTGACGAGGGCCATTTCCCCTGGTGGGAGTGAAGGAAAGAGACGAGAGGGACAGCCTGGCAGAGGAATACTTCGAGTGCTGTGCCCTTGGCTGGAAAGTCGACGTTTTCTCTCTTTCTGCTGTGTTCTCAGGTTAGTAAACGCTGTTTTACATTATACTCATAGTCCTAATCGGCAGCAAAAGATCCGCTGCTATTCCTCCTCTCTGTTTCTGCAAATATCTGCAGGGCTGTGGGCTCGTTCCTTCGCCGAGGGGCAGCGGGGGTGGGGGCGAGGGCCGGGTTCGCCCTCACCGCCGGGGTGATGAGCATCCTCCCCGAGCTCCGCCGCTGCCGGCTGGGCGAGGGCTCTCCCGGGAGGCGGCGGGGGCCCTGCTTGGTGCTCTCCGCTCCGAGCTTTGCCGTGGCACACGCCGCCGCTCCCGCTCTCCCGGCAGCCGCCGGAACGGCCCCGCCGCCGCAGGGAGGGCCCCGGCGCTGCAATGCTGGGCTCCAGCTCACGGTGGAGCTGCCCGGTCCCGGTCCCGACCCTCCCGCCCCGCGCCGGGACAGCCGCGCACGGCCCCGCCGGAGCCGCGGGCTGCACTTGTTGATCCCCGCGGCGGCAGCAGCGGAGCAGCGGGGCTCGGCTCCGTGTCCGCCGGGAGAACGGGGCTGGGCGCGGGCGCTGACGCGGCTCCGGCGCTGGCTGTGGGTAGGAGCGAGGAGCCGCAGCCGAGGGAAGGCCTTGGAAAGCTTCCTGCCGAAGGATCCGATTTACCTCGTTTCCCTTCCCCTCCCCCGGGCTCCGCGGACAGCCGGGAGCGCCGCCGCCATCCCTGCGCCTTGAGGCTGCCCGCGGGGGGATGCGAGCGGGGCCGCCCCTGCCGCCCGCCCCGCCGCAGGATGTAGCCGCCCTCGGCCCCGCACACCCCGCACCGCCTCGCCGGGAGCCCGCAGGAGGAGGTAGGTGAGGGCTGGGCTCGGGCCGGGCCACGGGAGCCTCTCCCCGTGTGCGGCAGCGGCGGGGTCCGCTTTTGGGACTGGGGGACCCGGCTCGGCGGGGACGGGGCCGAGCCCCGAGCTGTGCCGGCTGTGCACGGGGGAGCCGCTCCCGTCTGCGCCGGGGCTTCGCTTTGTGCCATCTTGTGTAAGCAACAGTGCTCGGGGCTGTCAGGAGCCACCCAGCTCCCCGAGGCAGGCTCGGGGGTTTCTCTTATTCCCGTTTTCGTTGCTTTCCCGGTTATGCAGAGGCCGGTGTGGGGGGTTTGGGGGGCGGCTCTGGGCAGCCCAGAGAGGCAGAGCGCGTCGTTAGAGTGGCTGTAAATCCTCCCTTTCCCCTGCCCCAGCTCTTTCCTCGGGAAACCGCTAAGGCTGGAGTTACTAAAAGCCTCCCTATCTCCCCGCGGCCGGGGGCACCCCTGGGGCTGCTCGGGCTGGGTCTGAGGACACGCGGCGGGGCCGGGCGCTCCGGGATGAGAGCCCGGTGGCCGCTCATCCCCGGCCGGCGGACCGGAGCCTCTCGGGGCGCATCGCCGAGCGGTGCTCGGGGCAGCCCCGATCCCGTCCCGGCACCCGGTGAGGCTCTGGGGGCCGTGCCCGAGCTCGGCAGCCCTGCCGGGCAGGGACCCGCCGGGGCTGGGGGGGACCCTCGGCCGCCGCCCGGGGGAGCTCGGTGGCAGCGGCGGCCGCACGTGGAGCGGGCCGGGCTCGGGGCCGGGCTCGGGGAGCTCCGGGCCGGGCGCGTTCAGCACCGGCGGGCGGACAGCGCCGGAGGGATGCGCTGCCGGGCGGGGACCCACGAGCGGCCTCTCTTGCAGCTCTGGGGCATGGAGGGGAAGGAGAGGTGAGGAGAGCCGGCCCCCGTGCCCTGCCCCGCGCCGCACCTCGCAGCGTCCAGCCTGAGGGGGACCAGCGATGCCTCTGGGGATGAATAAGCATGGATCTCGCTCTACTACCTCTCTGCCTCCGGACCCCACCGAGATCGTCAGGAGCAAGGCCTGCTCCCGAAGGGTCAAGCTCAACGTGGGGGGGCTGGCCCACGAGGTTCTCTGGCGGACCTTGGACAGGTTGCCGCGGACCAGGCTGGGGAAGCTCAGAGACTGCAACACGCACGACTCCCTCATGGAGATCTGCGATGACTACAACCTGGAGGAGAACGAGTACTTCTTCGACAGGCATCCCGGGGCATTCACCTCTATCTTGAACTTCTATCGTACTGGCAAGCTGCACATGATGGAGGAGATGTGCGCTTTGTCCTTCAGCCAGGAGCTGGACTACTGGGGGGTGGATGAGATCTACCTGGAGTCCTGCTGCCAGGCCCGCTACCACCAGAAGAAGGAGCAGATGAATGAGGAGCTGAAGAGAGAAGCAGAGACCCTGAGGGAAAGGGAAGGGGAGGAATTCGATAACACCTGCTGTGCTGAGAAAAGGAAAAAGCTCTGGGACCTCTTGGAGAAGCCCAACTCCTCCGTAGCGGCCAAGGTAAGCGTTCACAATCTCTCTTGGCTACTGGCTCGTGACTGGTGATGCTCACCTGAGCTGTTGGGCTGCTGCCCTTGCCTTAGTGGCTGGATGGATGCTGTGAGTGAAGGAGAGGAAGGCCTCTCATACACAAATGAATTTCAATGTTTTGTTGGTGGTTTTTGGTAGTTTGGAAGGCATGTGTTTGAGAGTCTCAGGGGCAGCCTGGGCTGCTGTGGGAGAAGCTCCTCTGAGCAGAGGGTCAGCGTGCAAAGGCTGCTGTGGTTGGACATTTTAGACTTGTTACCCACTGGCCTGTGTTGGTGCAGTTGGTAACAGAGATGTCTTTTGGGCCTACAGTGTGTGAGTCTTCTGCTGCTTAACTAACTTGGCTTTCAAGAAGCCACTTCTGCTTGAACTCTTAGACCCTGGTGCAGTGAGGAAATAATGCCTTCCATTGCAGAGCTTAATTTAAAATTTTTTGTAGTGAAATATATCTCCTAGTTATTTGTATCTCATGTCCTTAGGCTGCGTGTCTGCTAAAGCTGCTGTTTGAATTTCACCCTTTACCTGAGTCCAGCCTTTTTTATGTCTTCCCTGTGCAAGTGATGCAGCTCTGTCAATAGCTGAAGTGCTTCTTACTCTGAAGTTGGTTCCAGTCGACAGATTTACTTGAAGGCATTTTGAAGATAAGATCCATGTTGGGAGAAACCAATGTCAGAGTTGGCTCTGATAATTTAGCTGCCTCATGTTAGTCACATTTTCTTTAGTGAGGAAAATCTCTGCGAACACAGTGATTCAGTAACCATGGGGACAAAAGTGAAGGGGGAGAGGTTGAAAACTGTGGGATGAATAACTGAAAAGCATGAGAGACTGAGCAGTAGGGACCAAAACTTGAATTTTCTATATACCCACGTCCTCACTGTATGGCAGGGAAGTCACAAGCAGCCCTGGCTACCTCTGTGTCACCCTTCCCTCTGTACAAACATCTGCAAACACAGACCGTGGCTCCATCCCTTAGGAAGTCTGGCTTGGATGGGCTATTTGTGAAAAGAGACTGCTTTACCTCTTCTTATTCTCTTCTCGAAATGCTGCACATGATGAACCAAGAGCATGTATGAAACTTTGGGGAAGGGATTTTGAGGTGTGGACTGGCTCAGCCCTGCACAGGAAGGGAAGGCATGGTCTGCCTGCTGAACCCATTATCACTTTTTTAATGTCAAACACAGCCCCAGAGTGTCTCTATCTCTCCAGTGGCACAGATGACACCGTGATGAACATATTAATAATTTATAAGGCTCCTTTGGCACAGTCCTGGAATCCTGAAACACAGGCCCCAGGCTTTGCTGTCTGTGGCACCGACTCAAAATCCATTAGAGACTGTTGATGTTTGTGATTTATTGTATATGAGCAAGGGTCATACTTGCCAAATAAGTGTCTTTTGTGATTTATAAATGAAATACTCTAGCTTCATTTTCTGAGAAAATTCTCGGAGTAAGTGCACCCGGCATTGCAGGCTCTGGATTAATTGAGAGGGAATGGCAATGCATCATTACCCTTAGCATTTAAAGCTGCCATTCTCTGCCTTCATTACTGCAATGGAAGTGATGCTGTTGTTCTCAAATCTCAAATATTCCAGCAGTTCCCAAATGCAGATTCCCACTCATTCCGTGTGTTAGCAGGGCAAGCAGGCCTGATGAACAATTAGCTCAGCAGGCAGGGCCAGCAGTGCTGCTAAGCCTATTCCTTATCCGATTTGCTCCCTGCTGGTGGACAGCCTTTCCCTCGTGCCACAGCCTGCCCTCCGCTTTGATCACCTTCCTGAGAATTCAATCCACGTACTGAATAGGCTGGACTCACTCTTCAACTTGTGATGGAAGGACGTGGGGAGAGGGCTTTGGCAGCCTGACCCGTTATCTGACCCCCCCAGCTGTGCCCAGGCTCCTTTTCAGGCTGTGTGTGCTGAATCTGAGCCCCTGGCTGACAATTCCTGGCTGCCTTCCCCCAGCTGGCTCCATCCTGCGGGCCCCCGGGAGCTCCTGTCACCTCTCCTAAAGCCAGACTCCCTCTGCTCTGCCAGGTCTGGGAGCTCACACTGTTCCTGTGGAAAGGGAGCAAAGCAAACTGTTGGAGGTTTAATGTCACGCAAGGTCCTAAAACCGCTCTTGGGGAAATCTGAACTGCTTTTGTTTATTTTTTCTCTTCAGGCTTGTTCCACTCGGTGCAAAGGGTTTTACATGCAACAAATACAAGAGATCTTCGTGTTCTCTTTAAGAAATCCAGAAAATGGTTACAGGTGCAGGTTCTCCCCCCAAGCCAAACCCAAGTCCTTGCCTGTCAGCATTGGCTGTATTTTAACATTTTCTGCACAGCACCTCGCCTGAGCCCTCCATGCCAGCTTACCCCAGGGTTATACTGGGACCTGATAAACAGACAGAGTTGGGTTTTATTTGTTTGGTTTTCAGGGATTTGGCTTTGCCTTTCTTTTATCTTGGATGTTTTTTTTCTTTCATGGATTTTATTTTTATTATTTGTTTAAATGGGACAATATATGGCATACCCCAGGGTGTAAAATAGCATTCAAATAACAAAAGAACAACCCCCCCAGACTTCAGTTTTTGTTGCTTTCTTACCCACTGGAGATTTACCCATTTCTTCTGATTACTCTGTCTGGCTCTTAGACCAACCATGGCAAGCAGGATCTTATTTATGTGCGAGGCTTCTCGCTGTACGTGACTGGAGGGTGAAAATCCCTCCTGGATTTTCCAGTTCCCACTCCTTGAGAGGCCCTGGGTTTGCAGAGGAGGTGCTGAGGCTGCAGCCCTGCTGTCACCCTGCAGCAGCAGAGGGACAGAGCTGCTCCCCTGGGCTGTGCCCACAGCCCCATCCCTCTGTCCCTCTGTCCCTTTGGGAGCTGCCAGAGCCACAGCCCAGCCCGGGGCAGGCAGGGCCCCCAGTACCCCAGATGGCTTCAGTTCACTGCCAGTGCCTTGGGCTCTGCTCCCCTGCCCACAAGGAAACCCCTGCCTGAAGTGCAGCACTCGAGGGACTTGCCCTCTGTCAAATAAAAAAATATCAGGCAGTTATTAAATAAAACACTGCGTTCATCTCCCTCTAACCTTAGAATACATTTTAAAGGATCTGATTCTCCCATTTCCTGTGGTTATTTGTCTGCATATCCCTGAGAAACATTCACTGCAGGCTTTGTGGATGCTTTCTCCTCTTCCTGCAATCGCTGTTTTTGCATGTTCATGTGTATTTTTGTCGTTCTCCCAGTCTATCTGAATAGTTTGTGGTTGATTCTTGGTTTTGTTTTTTAAATAGTATTCTTCATGTACTTTGGTGTACTCACAACATCCATTTTTAACCACAGAGGACTCTGGTGCTCACTTCTGTCATGGTTTACTCTAGAAGCTGACGAGGTGCAGATATTTTCTGGAGTAGCTCTTACACTTCGTTGCATGGCAGTTTTCCTTTCGTCAGGAAAGAAAAGCAGCTCTCCAGCAGCCAAGCAGAGCTGCTGCTTTTCCTCGGGGTGTGGTGTCCATGCCAGGGCAGTAGTGGTGAGCACTGCTCCAGCATTCTGGTTTGGGCTTTTAATCCTAATTGCTCCTTCCCTTGCCAAGGCTAAGCTTGGGCAGCTGGTTCCTGTCACCCTCAGCCCAGATACCAGCCCTGGCTTGCCAAGGTCCCTTCTGGAGCTGCTGCTTTCCCCTGACCAAGGCTGGTTAGGATCCATGGGTGGCTCACCTGCCTGGCCCTTGGGAGGAGCAGCCTGGCTGTAATTCCAGCTAGACTTCATGTGGTATCCTGAAAAACAAAAGACTGCAGTTGTTCAAGCTCTCCAGTATAAACAAATAACAAATTTGACCAAATCTACATCTTAGATTAATGTCTATGGTTCTGGAAATTCTCTGATCACCTGGGCCTTTCCAGCAGCTCAGCAAGAACATTGCCCCTTTTGTGCCTTAAGAGGAAAGCATTTCTTTTCCTCCTTTGGTCCTTACAAATGATTTCCCCGATCAATATTTGAGCAATTAGTGTTGCATGGGGTGTGGGGGGGGAAGTCTGCTCGTCTTACAGACTCCTCTGCATGTGCTGGTTTCATCTATTTTTCTCTTGCTGTCCTGAAGGCTGAGAAAAACACGATGACATCACCCACTTTGCAAAAAGCTTCTCTGCATATCTGCATGTCAAGTAGGATGTGCATTTCCTTTCCTCCTCGCTGCCTCCACTTCCCACTTGTCCCTGTCCTGTTGGGAGCTCAGCTGCAGTGATCCCTCCCTTCTGGCAGGCTATTCCTCATCCTTCCCCCTGCTCCTGCTATGCCTTTGCCAGTGCAATAATATCACATTTATCCTTGAAAACATGCAACTCCAATTCGGTAATCTCATTATGCATGCCTCTACATCCCTTGAACAGCTTTTCTCTGCTGCCCACTGCTCTCTGCTGCTAATCTCTGGATGCATTGCTTAGGGACTGGGGAGGATGCTCTGTAAGCTCTTTTCTTATTATTGTTGATAGTAGTGACAAAATAAGAATGATAAAAACCTCTTGGAGATGCATTTGCTACATCTAGAGCGTTCTTCCCCCACATGGGCTTTCTATTCCTGGCCCTCCCTTATGGTGTGCAGTTTTCATTCATCTCTAAACCTGCCTGAATTTAGCATTTGGCAGAGGAAACCCCTCTCCTGAATTGCAGGGGTCACATCTTAGCTGTGTCCTGTCTGTCTCCGAGGGTTCCACCACAGGGCAGATGTTGACTTTGACTATTAAAGGCAG
This sequence comes from Certhia americana, assembly GCA_018697195.1. Classification (NCBI taxonomy): domain Eukaryota; kingdom Metazoa; phylum Chordata; class Aves; order Passeriformes; family Certhiidae; genus Certhia; species Certhia americana. The sequence goes on from CM031874.1 coordinate 12,735,650, forward strand.
ATTGCCCATATTTTGCCTCCATCTGTAACTTTTTTTTAGTGTAATGCAGCTACTGCCTTGGCTTTTTTGCTATATATAGGAGACTTTTCCCCTTCATCCAAAATGAACTCATATCTTCAGAGATCCACAAAAGCAGAGCCTCATTGCAAAGCCTCTCCCCTGGGTTCAGGGATTTGCCACTTTGGTCTGTAGCTTATCCCTGGGCTTCTTACACAGCCCTGTCCTGTGGACACACAAGTGATTTCTGTTCTGGATCAATCTCATTTTATCCTGCAGCTGCTTTCTGGGTCTTGTCCTTCCAGTGGACTTAAATCTTTTGTCTGGGGAGCCCTAATTCCTATGTTTAGTTCCCTGCAATATCCTCTGTGTCTGTCTCACCGGTGGACCTTCCCACAGTGTATTGCTGTGCTGCCAGTTCCCAGAGTTCATCTCCATTATAGACTGCACAAATTCCCAGCTGGGGAAAAACCCCCCAGCCACACCCCAGTAAATCTGCCAGCTTGCTAATTGTGTCCTGAGATTCTTTGCTGGCTCTGCAGAGACTTGCTGGGGGTTCTCATAACACAGCCTGGCCCATGGCATTGCACCCTGCATCCCTCCTGCATGGGATCTGCCATGCAGGATCTCCTGCATCTGCCAACAAGGAGCTTGTTCTGAGCTCTCCAGGTGGGATCCTCACCTGTCAGAGGTGGTGCTTTCCCTAGAGTTGTTATTTCAGCCCATGGGGGCAGGCAGGCAGCTGCCTGGCACTCCTTACTGAAGGTGGTTTGGGTTCAGCCCGTTCCGATCCCAGCCTGCAGCTCTGTGGTCTCTGGAGCATTCTAGAAAAGCAAAGTTAATTGTTGGGCCTTGTATTTCATTTGGGGCACTTGCCATCCATCCATGGAGTGCCAGTGTGCACAAACACGTGCGTGTTGGATTTTTAACTTCTCTGTAACTTCCTGCTAGGAGAGCCTGGAGTGACTTCGTGGTCCTGCCTGAGCATCCACATCTGTGAGAGCCTGCCTGCCTCTGGAGGGAAGTGACAGGCTTACATGATTGGGCTGAATTCCTAGGAGGACGTGTGCTATAGAAGTATAGTCGATGCTATTTTTAAAGTACCAACTCTCATTTGTACCTTCGGAAAAAAAATCTCTGAGAAATTAATTCCCCTCGCTGCTCAGTGTTCTCCCATCCTGTGCAGCCTGAGAGCAGACAGGTGCCAACATCACCAGTCAAAAAGTAGAAAATCTTGCAACAGTGGAAAATTCCTGTTTTGTTCAGCTGTAACTGCAGAGGTTTAGTAATAATGGGATTCAGAATGGGCCCAACTCTCCCAGGATCTGCTGGTGTAATGTGCAGGTGTAGCTTTGGCAGGTATCTGTACAAAGCACCTGCACGTGTGGCCACGCCCCGCCCTGTGCTGACCACCACAGAGGCACTCCAGAGCTCTGTGTAAAAATCCATTCTTCTCTTAACTCTTCTTGCACAGTGGATAAATATCCTCGCTGTCACATTCTTCCTCTTACCCATTTCTCCCATCACAATTTCCTTCTGAGTTCTCATGATGTGAATGCCCCCACGGAGAGGAATAACCCAATGTTACTTTTACAACATGAGCGTTGCTATTTGTCATTGCTAATGGCAAAATATTTATGTCAAAGAAAGTTCACAGCTGATCACTTAGTTCTTACAATAAACACAGTCACTGTGATTTACTCTGTGGACAGACCTGGCAGCAGCAGCAGCAGCACAACGGGGCCCTGCCTTTGAGGGAGGCAGCAATGTCAGCCTTCTCTCAAGAAGCTCCACGTCTGTGCTGTTGTGCTAAGGCAGGCAGGGTCAGGTGTGATGAGAGGTGTGTGGTTTGGTTCCTGGATCAGCTGGAGCCAGGTTGGGTTCCCTGGGGTTGCTCTGGGGCCAGGCGGGTGACTGGGCTCCACGCTGCTGTGCCAGGGACTGAGGAGCTGGGGCCAGACAGGGCTCCCTGCCCACACCCCACTGCCTCACCAGCCTGCCCAAGCTGCTTTAGCCTTGGCATCCTTCTTCCTTAGGCTGCCCCTGCCCTGAGCTCAGTTCCTGGGGCAGCAGCCTTGTGTTCCCACCCTACATTCCCAGCCACTCAGGGCAGAAATCCTAAACCTTGTAGTGAGCTCCCCCTGAGCTGGCCTGGTCTCTGCTTGCTCCCCACTGTCCTAGCTGCTCTTTTGGCCTCTCCTGTGTCACATACAGCTTGTTGAACAAGTTTACCAGCAGAACTTGGTGAGGTGGTGTTGTGATTTCTAACAAGAAATCACACCCTTTGTTGTTGGGATAGCCTGGAAGAGGGCTGAGGTAAGCACTGTGCCTTGCTGCCTGGCTATGGCCCAGCACCAGATCCCCAAGCACCAGATTCCCAAGCAGATTTATTTTCTAGGTCCCCAATAGCACCAGCAGCCCCAGTCCTGCTTCAGTGGAGGGTAAAACTCCCACTGAATGTATTGGGAGCAGATGAGTATTACAGCATCTGTGCTCATCCAGCAAAGCTCTGAAAGTGCTTTGGAAGGATGGATTAGTTAAGGCCAGGACAAACCTGTGATATATGTATTATCCCCATCTTAAAGTGAGGAGGTGACCATTGCCCAAGGTCAGTGAGGAAGACAGGGCAGGGCTGGGGGGCCGCTGGTTTCCCCCTCTCCTGTGTCACCAGGACACTTCCATGGTCTAAATGAGCTTCCTGTGCTCCCTGGCACTGCCCAGCAGGAGATCTTACAGAGGGAAAGGGGCTGGCAGCACTTTATCCAAGGGGATGCCCACTGATAATTTAAGCACGGGTATTCCTGCTGAAATGAGCCCAGCCTGCACGGGAAAGTGCTGGAAGCCTTTGTCAGCTTTGAGGGCTGAGTGCTTCCAGCTCTTCCTTGGCTGGACCCAAAAGCAGCAGGTCTGTACTGGGGTCAGGGGATGCTGCTGGAGTGTTTTGAGCAGCAGGGGAGAGCAGAAAACAGAAAACCCTGTGTTGTGAAATGATTAAAAAAATCATAATGCATATCTGCTACGATATACATTGATGGGGGGATTCCTTTTTACCAAACTTAACCTCTCTAAGGAAGGTATTTATTTTCAATGAAGAGCTAATCTGTGCAATCAGCTCCTCTTTGAGCACAGCAGATGCAATGAGTGACCCAAGTGTTACTCAGCAGGAGCAGTGTGACTCCTCAGACACCCCAGCTGCCACCTTTGGTACAAACAGAGCTCAGAGCATGAGCTTGGGAAGCTTGGGAGCTCCTTTCAGCTTGGCCTTGAAGATGGGTTTGCATTTTTTGGTGTTCCCCCTTTCTCTATTCCCGAGTCTCTCACAGTCCCATTGTGATTCCTGTGAGTTTGTGCTGAGGTTTGCAGTTATTCTGGTCCAGTGATGTGCACTGTTGGTCCAGGGGCTGTGGGTGATTTGTGACTCTTCCCTGAGCTGCTGGCACTGCAGTGGGGGAAGGTGGCCTTAGCTCAGCACTCGGGCTCTTGGTTCTGTGTTTGGGCAAGAGAAATGAACAGCAAAGCCAAACCCAAGCACTTGTTGGTATTCAGCTAATATTGATAACATCCATCAGGTATCTGTCTGCCCTGATAAAAAACTTACATCCCTAACAAAAGGTGGTGAACAGTCAAAGCAAATTGAAGGAACAATTTATTTGAAAGTTCTTATTTTCTGCTGTACATAATCAGTTCCTGTTGTTGTGAGTTGAACTTGCTCAGTACTGTTTGGACTAGGATTTGTGCAGAGTCTCTAGCCAAAAGCACAGATTAGTTTTGTTTTATTTTATTTAAGTCCATTTGCTCTTGTTCATTTTTGAACAAAATGGAGCTGTAAATCTCATTTGCAGTACATAAGCAGCATAAACACCAGAAATGCTCTCTTATTGGTACTGATAGGCAAAATTCTTCTCAAGCATGGTTATGCTTACCAAATGTTCAGACTCAAGATTCCTTGTGGGTATCTCTTAAAAAAACCCTCATTTTGCTAAAAGAATAAATTGAAGGTGTGAGCAAAGAGGTCTGTTGCAGCATCACCACTTAAAATCTTTAGTGGGGGCAGGAACTGTAGTAAGCACCTTCCCATGGAATCTCTTCCATGTGCCAGCTGAGCTTTGCTTGGGTGGTTCAATTGTATCCAATGGCAGGAAACAGGGAATGGGAATGTGTAGTGGCGCCAGGAGCAGCAGCTTGGATCCCTGAGGACCCTTTTGTATCCCTGTGACCATTCTTTTCCTGTCCCCCTCTGCAGTGGCCTGTCCATCACTGGCTGTCTGTTTGTCCTCCCAGCTGCCTTGCCAAGCAGAGCAGTGGGATTGTCCTGGTTTATTTGGGGAGGGTGCAGAGACTTCTCAGGGTCTGTGGTGGAGAAAGGAGCAGAGCTGTAATTCACCCTGATCTCTGTTCCCCCTTTTCCCTGGATCCCAGCCATAAGTGTTCAAGCAGCAGCTGGAGTACAGAAGAGCTGACCCCTTCTGTGGAACTGCCCAGGAATCCATCTGAGATGGGGCTCTTCATGTTCTGGGAATTGTGTTTGTGTCTGGCACGTTCCCAGCTCTGAAAAACTCGGTTCACACAGATGTGATTCTTCTGTTTGTTTAGAAATGTCCATTTCATGCTCTGCACACTTCATTGCTTCTGCAGCACATGCTTTTGTCAACCATAGTGACCACACATTAAACAAACTCTACTCCCTGTAATTGGTGCATTTGGCCACTTCCACTGGGAGCAATGTCTGCAGCACCCCTGTGCCTCTCCATATCTGGCTGCTCTCAAACACTACGGACTCCTCAAGTGTCTGGGCTGACGAGGAGTGGAACTCAGGCAGTGTTTGTGTCTGCCTTCCTGCTGCAATAAGGAGCTTTCACTCCTTGTTTACTTACTCGTGAATTTTTGGTAAATCTGTCCTTCACAGCATGAAAGTTGAATCTTTTTAGAAAATAAAAGGATAAAAAAAAACCCAAGAAGCGTTGTCTTCCCTCCTGTCAATGTGCCAGAAGTTTATTAATAATGCATAATAATTATATGTTGTGTTTCTTAGCTGCTTTCATGTGAGGATCTAAAAGTGCTTCACAAACATTAATTAAGTAATCCTCACGCCTGCCTGGTGCAGTAACTAGTGCTATCAATCTGCACTGAAATATGACAATGCAGAAGACTCAGTAAATAAGAAAATCTCCCAGATTCAGGCGAGAGCAGAGCTGGTATGGAAAGGCAAAGCAGGCTGGAGCTGCTGTTGTTCTGTGGCTAGGCTTTGTGTGAATCCTGCAATTTCCCTGCGAGTGCATCCGTGCAGTTCCCTCTGGAGCTCAGGGGCATTGGGCACAGCAGAAAGGAGATTTTTCATGACCAATGCAGGATTTTCTCTGCTGGCAAGAGGAAAGTTGTGATTGGCAGCAGCCCCTGTCCTGGTGGAGACAGAGCTGGTGGCAGCAGCTCTCTCTGAAACAGCCTCAGCAATGGGATTTACTGACCCTTGTTCCTCTGTTTGTTACCCTGGGCAGGAGGAGTCCTCAAGGGGCAGCCCAGCAAGGGCATGCAGTGTCCCACAAAGGGTCTCTTCAACCCTCAGCTGACCACCATGGGGACCTTCACAGGTTTTATGGTGTCCCCACATAATGTTGCTCCTTCTCTTCTGCTCACAGAGCCTTAGGAAGTCCTGCACAGGTGGGCTGCAAAGCTCACCTTGGTTCTTTCAGTCCTTGGACTGAACTGCTTGAGCACCTCTGCCTCATGACCTTGACTGGAATCCCTCAGGAACAGGTTTTGTTAGGGTAGAACAGAGATGAAAAGTAAATGAACACCAGTGTTCTGCCAGCAAATGCACCTCAGTCTGCAGCTGTAGCTCACACCTATTGCCAGGGGGCTGAATTAAACTCAGGGCAGCCAGCACAGTTATTCTTTGCCTCTACTCCTCCCCAGGTAAGAGTTTGATTGATCTCAGCAGGTCCTGCAGTGCTCAGCTGAGGGGCCTTGGGCAGGTGTTTCCTGTTGCTGGGAGGCAGGTGGGCTCACACAGCAGCAGGCTGGGATGGCTCTGGGGGGACTGCCAGGTTTGGGGGTGCCCTCAGAGGGGAGATGTCAGTGTTGGCAGGGACTGCCAGGTCTTGGGGTGCCCTCAGAGGGGAGATGTCAGTGTTGGCAGGGACTGCCAGGTCTTGGGGTGCCCTCAGAGGGGAGATGTCAGTGTTGGGAGGGACTGCCAGGTTTTGGGGTGCCCTCACAGGGGAGATGTCAGTGTTGGCAGGGACTGCCAGGGTGTGGCTGGGCCCTGTTCCCCAGGAGTACTGAACACTCTGTGGTACCACGAGAGCTCTCAGATACATCAACCTCTAATATCTCTTCATGGAGGAGATGTCAAATGGCATGACTGGCTTTTTCTTTAGGTTTACTTTGATGAAGTGCTGGGTTTGGTTAACTCCAGGTGTATTGGATCCTACTTACTGCTATTCTGATCCCTTGAAGTGAATTTGAAGCAGATGAAGAGTAGTCTAGGAATGATGATTAATTCCTACTGGTCAGAGCCCTACTAGCCCTGCCTTGGCCAGAGCAGAGGTTACCAAAGGGAGCTTTTGAGGACCAAGAGCCTCTTGCATCCTTCATGCCCCCCAAGGCACTGGCAGACCCAGCACTCGCTGTGTGAGTTCAGGCTGCTCCTCACTCCAGGTTCCTGCCTGTGGCTCAGCAGCACGGGACACTTCTGGGCTGTCCTGATGAGGAGATATTTCCCCCAAGCGTGAGATGTGCTGCAATCTAGAGCACATCAGGCATCAGAGTGCATTTTGCTACTTGATGTGTTTGTGCTCTCTGTGTCTGTGTTTGTACACAATGTTATTCTATAGGTGTAACTTTAGACTTCCTGCAATCCCAGGGAATGTTCTCATTTAACATCTGCAGCCCTGGCCAAAGTTCCAGCACGTGCCTGCTCTAACAGCAGATTTTCATCATGCTAGGCAGGTGCATTGGGTCTCACCAGAGGGTCTTTGGCCTCTCTTTCCTGTCTGCTGAACACTGGGGCAGGTGCAATTCCATGACTTTTGCATGTTCATTAAGCTAAAGAACACATTTGCTGATGTTTCTGGCTATGAATGAATGGCCATAAACGAAACCCACTTGACTAAATAGTTATTTTTAAAGATGCTCTTGAGAGCTTCTGTAAAGTGGCTGTGAAATACATCTTAGTTTGCACTGTCTTCTGGAAAATTTGCTTCATGGTCCAGATAACTTGAGCATGGCAATGCCACTTCCAGGAGTTATAGATGTAATTAATTTAATCCATAAACTCTTTTAGGAAGTTCTCTCTTTTTGCTCTGTGTTTATATAGCCCTAAGTACAGCAGGGTCTTGACTCACAGCTCGTGTATGCTGCCCCAAAACGAGTAATAAATATGTTTTACAGAGAAAGCAAGAACTGCTGCAGAAAGGTGTGGGATTAGCCTCCCTAACTGCTGATGGCGTTAGCAGACATTCCCGGGGCTGCAGGACATCCCCGGGGGTCTCCAGGAGATTCTTGGGGGGCTCCAGGACATTCCCAGTGCTCCGTGCACTGCTGGCACAGTCCTGGTCTCGTTTGAGGGGGTGTGCAAGGGAAGGAGGGTTGTGCCTACAATTGCTGGGATCTCACGTGCAGATCAGGTGGCTGGAATAGGTGAATGTGTCCTGAAGTTTATCCAAGGAATTATTTAATCTGTGTGTGTAAAAGTAGGATAATTGTGAGAGGAGCAGTCATATGTGGAAATGGTCAGCACAGAACCTTCCTGTTAGCAATTCATTATCCTGAGGGAAACTACATCATGTATTCCTTTTTCCCTTTTCCACCGGGTCCTTAAGCAGCTCATATCTCTGCTATCTCATCGTCACTTGTCCCCGTTTTATCAGCAACCTGTTGGAATAGTTCCTTTCCTTAGTGTTTGCCAGGGGAATAAGTCATAACTCTGGCAGAAATCTCCTTCTTCCTGCTCACAAAAATCATCTTTTGCATTAAAAGTACATTGGAACCCCCGTTACAAAGGCTGTTTCTTCCAGTAAAAGTCCTTCACCATTGTCCTCCTTGCTGCTGTCCTGCCCAGGCTGTTTCTGGTGAGACCTGTGGCTCTGTGTGCTCCAGCTCAGCTCCTGGCCCTGCTCAGGTTTGTGTTCCCTCCCCACAGGGCAGTGCCACAGCTGCTGTCACCACATCTGGGCTGTGGCTTTGCTCTGAGCTGCCTGCAAGGATGAAGCTGGATGGAGCACCAACTCCAAGAGAGGATTTTTAGTCTCTGACTGACACCTGCAAAAATCTCTCTTTGCTTTTGAGAGATTGAAAATCTCTCTTTGCTTTTCCCCTTGTCTGGTTGGACATAAACCCTTTGGGCACCACTCCTTTGCCCTGTGCTCCTTTGCTTGGACATTGGAGCCCTAAACCAGTCTGTGTTTTCACTGCCCTGCTGGTACAGCTCTATTTCTGCCTGTGTTCCTCAGAAGGAACACAAATAAAGCTGAGTTTGTCCAGCTGTCTCCTTTCTGATTTAGTATCCTAGGTGGTCAACAGCTAATGATTAATCTTAAATGTCACCTCTTTTCCTCTCAGACTGAGTCCTTAAACTGCTGGGATGTGTGAACACATTTTAAGTAAAGCCCCAAACCCTGTGCCAAGGAACAGAGCAAGTGTGGCAGTGCTCCAGCCTTTGCACCTGTTCTGGTTTGCTCTTTGTGTGAAGTGCTGCATAATTGTCTTCTTCATTAGCTGCCTGCTGGATTCTGGCCTGTGAGGGATTGAAAACTCCAATGAATATGGATTATTCGAATGTTTTCCTTTGGGACACAGTACAGAATGAAGATTTTTGGAGCTCTGTGTTTGTGTAATAACAAGGGATGGAAGATGCCTTCCCCCAGCCTTGTTCAAAGTTTCTGTTCAGAGCAAGAGCCAGACAGAGCTGATCCCCCTCTCTGCCTCTGAGCACACACAGGGCTCTGACCCAGCTGCACCTGCCTGGTGCCCTCAACCCTTTGAGGTTTGGACAGGAGCTTCCCTAAGAGTGGGAAACTTCAGCACACACACCACTCAGTATTTGTGTGATCTCCTCAAGGTCAACAAGCCCTAAGCAGCTTCTTACCACTAAGCATTCATGTAGCACAGAGGGAGCATGTTCTGGTGCATTTAAAGGACCCATTTCACTGAAGAGGCCAGGAGCGTGTGCTGATGAGGCTCCCATAAAAATAGGGACATTTTCCTCCTCCAGTTAAAATTCTTAAGTGCTTCAGGTTAATGTGACATCTGCAATATCCAAGAAGCCTACAGAGATTTGTTTCTGTGGAACAGATGTTTAACAATCTGAATTTTATTTTATGTTTTTGTCCGTTTGGATGCTTTCTTGCCATCTGCTTTTTGTGCCTGTAACAGTGACAGTGTTGGGCCCAGGAGCTGTGAGAAAGGGCCAACACAGGGAAGGGAACCTGGTTTGTTCTCTAATTCAGCAGTTTGCCAACTGCACATACAGCTCAAGTCCTATTCCCTCCTTGCTGAAAGCAACATTTGATTCTCTCTCCTCTGGCATTGCAGAGCCAGTCTCATTGCAAGGGAGGGGGGTGAACTTTCTTGACCTCATTGGGAAATATTCTCCCAAAGTGCATAGCAAGGCCCCTGTGGCAGCAGGAACCCCTGTGGCAGCAGGAATCTCTGGGCCAGGCTTCTCCCAGGACAGAGGGTGGGCTGCCCTTGCAGGAGCTTGGTTAGCTCCATAGCCTGGTAAGGGGCTTGAACCTTTCCATCATTCTGAAGTTTTTGCTGGGGAAAACAAAAGCATAAAACTTCTCCAGGAGCTTGTAGCAGGTGCTGGGGGGTCCCAGGGGTATGACTGGCCAGGGAACAGCCAGGCCCTTCTCACCAGGTATAAATCTCATCCCTTTACTGGCTGTGCAAACTCTTCTTCTCCAGGTGAAGAATCACATGGCCATAAAATTTTGTAATGTAAACGAGGCAGATGTGGTCAGAATCCTATTTGGACAGATTTATAGCCTGGCTATGGAGCAGCAACCTTGCCTGGGCTTTGTGCCACCAGTAATTAATATTCATCCTGGGCTCTGTTTTCCTTCTGGACAGTGTCCTTGTGCATGCCTGTGTGTTAGACTGTAAGCACGAGAGTCTGCTGTCTGCTGAGAGAGACTTTCCTGGGGAGCCTGTGCTGGAAAGCTGTGGCCTGCAGATTGTGTGGAAGTGAGGGAGAGTGAACAGCCAAATTTGGCAGAGCAGCACTTCCCCAGCAAAGCCCCCAGGTAGCTGGCTCTGGCTCTTTGTGCAGTGATTCTCACAAAGACAGTCAATGTTTGCCATAGTTCCTGCCTGCACTGAGACGAAGAGGTTGCTGGAGAAACCACATCTGTTGACATTGAGCAGTGATCTCCAGCTCCCTGCCCTGTCTGTGCTGGATCTGTGGGAGGCACTGCTCGTGTTTGGCTGCAAATATCTACACCAAAGCTTTGAACACAATTTCCCTGCTGCTTATTTATTCCAGCCTAATTAACTCAGCCAAACGTGTCCACGTAGGTCTCCCTCAGTGAGAGCTCTCAGGAGGCCTGTACACCCCCCAGAGCTGCCTAAAGGTGTGCTGGGCTCTGCTGAGGGGGATCAGTGCCGTGCTGGGTGTCACTGTCACTGCCTGGAGCTCTGTGACAACTCACAGAGACAAAGGTGTCACATGGATTTTCACCAATAAACCCTCCTGGCAACAGGGTCGCATTTGGCTCTGCCTCAGGGGTAAATCCTGTCCAGAAATGCTGGGTCAAGTCACCATTCTATTCTCTTCTCTGGTGGCTTTTCTTGGAGCTGCATTGGTGTCCTTTGTTTTCCTGCTCTTCCCACCCAGAGGTGACCACAGGAGTTGCCACCTCTCCAGGCTGCCCAGACTTGCCATTTCTCAGCCTCTGCTCTCAGATCATCTCTTGGGCATTCATTTGCAACTCTCCACTTCAAAAACATTGAAAAGTAATAAAGGAATTAAAGAAAAATGCAGAGAGGGGAGAGAAACTGACTCATTTTATTGCAGGGACTACGATCTCAGCACTGGAATTGGGTGCAGGTTTTCAGCTTGGGCTGAAACTTACACATGAAATTCATTCTCATTATCACCCATGGAGTAAATCCCTGCCTTTTCTCCCAGTGCTCGTGTGGGGGAGACTTTGGGCATTGTGAGCCCTCACCCCGTTGGTAGGTCACAATATAAAATTTGTCTCTGATTAATGACCAGTGACCTCATGCCATTCAAAATTACCTGGCAGGTGATGAGCACAAGATGCTGGCACATTAAAATCTGTCCCTGTCAGGATCTGAGCTTGAAGCAAGCTCTGTTGCACTGCTGGGTTTTTTGTCTTGTCATTAATGAGATTTCTCTGCCCTTTTCTGTCTCTGTTTGGAAAACACAAATCCAGCAGTCCTAGAAACACAGGCCTTAGCAGCAGAACCGATGTGGCTTTGTCAGACTCAGCACTGGGGGTGCAGTTGTGTTGTTTTCCCAACAGAAGTGGCTGAACAACCTTGGGCAAGGGGAAGGGCTCGGGGGGTATGGCTTCCTGGGAGGACGTGGGGCTGGTGGAAGCCAGGGCTTGGCTTTACCTTCAGCAGCTTCCAGGGGCTCCTGGGGTGGTGTCCTGTGTGGTGTGGGGCAGTTTAACCCTCAGCTGTGTGTTTGAAGGCTGGACTGCAGAGGCTGAGTCCTGTCAGTGACGGAGGCTCACCAGGGCTGGATGAAAATCTTACAGAGCAGAAGGTTCTGTGCTGTGTGACCCCTCTGCACATTATCACAAAATAACTCGGTCAGGGGCACTTTTACAGCATCCATACAGGCCAAATTACTTCCTTGTAAAGAAACAGATTAGGTGAAAGGACCTGGTTTTCTGATTGATGACTTAAGCTGTGTTGACCAAATGACAGCCACTCTGAAAGGCTGGTTGCCATGGCAGTGTCCGATATCTTCAGGGGAAAAAAAAAGGAAATAAAAATAGTTTCTTCAGGTTCAGCAGTTGATGGTGTAGCAGCATTAACACTATGGGTTGTGTTTTGGTCTGGTTTGTACTTCCCCTGCTCCTTCCAGAGCTCTCAGATGGTTTGTAAGATTTCAGGTGAGGTGGTAAGAGGCAGGCTGTGCCCATGAACTGTGTTCCATGAGCTGGTAAAGGCCTGAGGAAGCTCTACACTGATGGTGCCTTCATATCTTCATCCCCACAGAGCCTGCTGCAGTGCCAGCATTTCTGCAGTGTCTGAACTGAGTCCTCAGCTTGACTCTGTGCTGCAGGAAAAGCACCAAATTCTCCTTTCCCTCCAAGCTGAGCCCACGAGGGTTCCTCACCAGATTCCCAGAGCAGTTCAGGGCCATTGCATGGTCCCACACAGGCAGCAAGGCTCCTAAGCCTTTGGAAAGGTGCACAGAGTGTGGGTGGAATGGCAGGTTTTCTGCTGTTTGAGGTGAGCAACACACACCACATTCAAAATGCCCAAATGGGTCTAAACACAGATAAGAGCAGGGCTGTAGTTGAGATTTCTGAGTAAATGCTCAGTAAATGCTCCCCCACTGCTGGGGGAAGGCTATAAAAGTGCTTTAACTGTCAAATCTGCTCTTTTTGGGTTTGTTGAAAGATACAAGGAGGTTTGTATGGAGTAAGGTGTTCATATTAGCAGCACTAACAACGGTGAAGGTCAAAGGTAACGTGGAGATGTGGGATCCATCCTTAATGCAACCTGCAGAGTTCTAAAACTCTTCCCACTGCCCTCTTGCCCACTCCCCATTATTAACATCCAGGGAAAGGAGTACTCTTTAAATTTCATACTCTCCTATAGGTGCAAACCCTTCCTGGGGCTCTCACCATTAAGGAGATATTTGCAGTCATCAGGACGAGAGATGCTAAAGGCTCTGAGCTTTTCAGAGGAGAGCTGCTCACTGACTGCAGGACAAGGGTGTGCAGAAGGATTAGCACTCAATAAATCCATCACAGGAGTACCAAGATGGTATTACTTGGGTTTGGAATATCCTGAAATAGCTCACCACCTTGGCAATTTTGCATCATTGATGTACTCTCAGCTGGATAATATGACTTTCAAGAAATGGATCGGATAAACTGAGCTGCTTTAAGAGTATCTGTCTCTATTATTTGTATATTTCTTCAATTTGTGTTCCAGGAGAAATAATAATATTCTCTAGGGACGCCATTCATTCATACATTCAAAACACAGATGCAAACACTAATAAAACACAATGTTCTTAATTAACAATCTCAGACAGCATGACATCAGGCAGGTACTACCAGCACCTTAGAACAAAGTACACTTGGAACCAGGTGCAACTATTTACCAAAAGCTCCCAGAAAGCCAGCAGTAAAGCTGTTTGTTTTTCCAGCACATGTTGTGCACTCGCTGTTATTTCTCTAGATGGAAGAAGCAATCTGAGACACTAAAAATACACACCTTAGACCAACAGAGCTGTAAAACGATGTTAAATAAACAGTAACTCAAGGAAATCTTCCTCATTGCAGTTTTATCTTCTGGGTGAGGCAGAAAACGTTATAGAGCAGGATTTTATTTGAGGGGGGCACTGGGCAGTGCTGTGGGGTTGTCCCTTAGCAGTGAGGACACAGGCAGGGGGGACACACCAGGACAGCTGCCCTTGGGAGCTCTTTGGTGCAGGATGTGAGCAATGAAATGTGTCCTTTGAGATGAACTGTGCTTCCAGAGGAGCCAGAGAGGAGGTGCAGCTCGTGTTTCCCCCCTGCAGTAACGTGCAGAGCAGAGAGCTGTGAATGGAGCAGGGACCAGCTCCGTGCCTGGGAGAGCCATGGAGGGATCAGGTGCACTAGGGATGCTGAGGACAGGCTTCAGTGAGGCTGCAGAGAGGTGTGAGCCACCCTGACTCTGTGCTCACATCCCTGGGGGCCCCTGGGATGGGTAAGGTCCATGATTTGGACCTGTGAGTTGCATTGCTGACATAGTCCAGCATTGTGGACAAAGCTGCAGCTGCACAGTGGCTTTGAAGCAGTGGTGTTCCCTGTTTCAGACCCAGGGACAATGGAAAAAAGTCACTTTTCCTAAAATAGCTAGCATGTTAAAACCTAGATTTTATTTATTGACCTTTCCAAATCCCATAAAAAGCAATCCTTTTACAGAAGTAGCCGCTGCCTTGTGCCTGGCTCCGGCGGCTCAGGAAGCATGTGGGACTCAGCATGGCCTCTGCTGCTGCTGCCACTGGAGCCAGACATGGGATCGGGGCCCTTCAGAGTGGCCTTGTACTTAATTCATTGCTGGGGTTTTTTAAAAAGACTTTTGCTCTGTCTGGTGTCAGCCACACGCTTCTGACTCAGTTGAACTGCTTATTATTTCACTTGAGCTCTGCCCTTGTTCTGACAAAGGATTTCTAGTAGTTTAGGGTTTGTTACCAACAGCCTGTAGAAAGCTGCAGATGCAGACATTATTTGCCTGGTAATGCAGAATTTCTCTGTGCTGGGATGTTTTTTCAGCCTGTCCATCAGACAGATAAAAGAGGCTCTTTTTTTCCCTCCACTGTCAGATTTTTCAAAGGCTCTTCCAAAGCAGGTGCATAAATTAAAACAAAATAGAAGTCAGAAGTCAGAGGAAAACTCTTAAGTCTGTACCCTACTGAGAGGGATTATGGGGAGTGGAAAGTATGAGTCATGGCATGGCTACTTCTTGGAGCCAGAGCTAATGCGGCTCCCGCAGGGCAGGGGAGAGTCCTCAGGAGGGGCAGCCTGCTCTCGCCTCTTGAAAACCATTTCTACTCCTGCAAATTTGATCACAGTTTAAAAAAAAAAAAAGGAAACATGTTGGTGAGATGTACTTATCCTTTGATCTTTCCCTAAAGTCTGGTTTCTTGGCCGGATTTCCAGGTATTTCAGTACTGAGAACGTGGCAGTGTTTTAACTCTGTTTTCACAGTTCAGCCGCTGTGCTCTGGGATTTATCCTGGCTGCCCTTTATCTCTGCAGCCACACTTGCACATGGAACCTGAATTAAATGCCCAGGGCTAAACCCCTGCCTCTGATGATTCTCTCCTGTGTGACAGTGGTGCCCCATGGCAGGGAGGTGGCCATGCCTGGCTGCTCTCCCGGATGCCCCACAGACATTCTGGTTAATGTTCCTCCCCTTGCACAACACTGCACAAATATTGAGCTTTATAAATATTAACTGGGAAGATGAAGGTGCAGTGAGGCTGGAAGTCAGCTCTGAGGTTGCATTTACCTCCCTCAGTGCAGGGAAGTGGAAGGGACATCTGGCACATCCCATACAGGCACCCCATCCACCCCCCTGAACTGTGCAGCCACGAGCTGAAATCAGAATCAATTCCCCTTAAAATTGGCCCTTTTCTGTTCTGCTCCCCTGCAATCCTTTTTTCAGCCTTATCCCATTAGGAACCTGTGGGATCCCAGCATACAAAGCCTTGGGTTTCACAGCTGCTCAAGAGTGGGAAAGGGGAAACTGGGCAATGTTCGCTCCAGACTGAGGGCAGGAGGGTTTGCTTTCCTACCAGCTCAGGCTGGGTTTAAACCTGGTTCCTCAGTGGATTTGGTTCCCTGTGTGTTCTGACCAGGGGTGGTCTGTAAGTAAGTCTGGGTTAGAAAATAGCATGAACAGACTTTGGCTAAATGGTTCATTTCAGTCACTGCAGTGTCTGGAAGTTTTGGTTAGAAATGAGTGTAATTATGGATAGAACAGTCTTGTTGAGCAGGGTCCTTGCCAGTCTGGAGTGTTGGTTTCAGAAAGCTGTCTGTAGGTTTCCACAGCATCTCAGACTTCCTCATGTGTGATTTGGAGTTCAGCAGGCTTTTTCTGTGAGGCACAGGGGCTGCCTTCAGTTGATACAGGTATGTGCAGCATCAGAAAGGTGTCAGCAGACTCCGTGAGTCCCAGATTTCCCCTCAGAGCTGGACAGAGGAGGATTTTAATGCTCCATCCTTCAGCAACACTATCAGAGCTGGGGTCCACCTTTAATATACTCAGTGAAAAATTCAGGATCTGCAAACCAGGTGCACTGGTCACTGCTTGGTAAGGGAGCTGCAGTAGGGGCAGTAGGGGCAGTAGGGGAAGTAGAGCTTGCTGGCATCAGTCTGGACCTTTCATCCTTCCTAACAGAGCAATCTGAAAAGGCAGAGAAACAAAACCCCACAGTCAGTCAGTACTTCTGAAAATTTCTGAGGTTAACAAGGACTGTCTCAGTCTCAACTTTCTTTCCCAAAGACAGGTTTAATGGAAATGAAAAAAGCAACACTTGTTTGCAGGGTTTGTATTTTTACCCCAGGCAAACCCAGGAGATGGATTAAACTGAGGAATGCCTTGTTCTTCAGTTTATTCTCAAAATAATACACACATCCAGAGGGATATAATTTTTCTGTTAAGTTTACCACACTATCTTTGTTAGATTCATTCCTGGTGATTCACTTGTCACAATAAGAATCTCGGCTGAGAAACAAAGCACGGCAGCTCCTGCGCCGGCGGGTCGGGAGGAGCGGGGCTGTCCTGGCTCCTGTCACCTCTGTGACTGCTGGGGCTCACCCCCGGGGACAGCTCTGGGAGCTGAGGGACTTCCATCCACCTGGGGCAGCTCTGGGAGCTCACCTGAATTCCATCCACCTGGGATGAATTCCCTCCACGTGGTGGGGAGCGGGACTGCTCAGCTGAACGCTGTTTGCTGTCCCCAGCGCTGTTTGCTGTCCCCTCCAGCGCCTGAGTGACTGCGAGGGTCTCTGCCCTTGGCACAGAAACGCTCCCTGTGCAGCAACAGCTGCATTGGCCTGACACAAGTGGCAGGTTTAAGTGCCAGTTACCCAAACCAGGAGTTCCAAGGTGTTAAATTGTGTGCTAGCTCATGGTGACAGCTGTGGTGCCTCCCTTGGAGCTGCACAGACAACTCTTCTGTCCGTGCTCCCCTCTTTTATCTCGCCCACCTGCATCTTCTGTGTTTCCCCCAGCCCAGCCCAGCATTCTCCCCTGGCAGCAGAGGGGTTTGTGCCAGGCAGGTCCCTCTGTCACTCACTCTGGTTCTGCCCTGGAGGTTCAGGGCCATTCCTGTGTATCCCTCTTTCCTTTTCCTTGCTCACCTGCCGTGCAGTGTCCCAGCTGTGAGCTCCCAGCCCTGCTGTGTGCACAGTTTATGCTGATTGAAGACAGCTCAGGCTCTGGCACAGCAGTGCCAGCGCTTGGGTAGCTGCAAAAAAAAAAAAAAAACAACATTCTTTGGTTTGGTTTTCAGTGAGACAGTCCAGCAGTTCGAGGTTATGATGCAAACACTTTTCTGCCAGGGCTTACATCAGCTGTGCTGTGTTCACACGTCAGAGCAGTTGCAATGATTTCCTTCGTGCTGACTAACACGATCATGAAGGCTGTGGCTGCTTCCACCTCTTCAGAGCTTGACTCACCAGCTTTGTTCAGAGGATCAGTTGCCAAATTCGAAGTTAGACTTTATGAATCATATTTATTTATATTAGGGTAGTGCTTGGGAGGTCTAGTGCTGGGCCAGGAGCCTGCTGTGTTAGTGAGGTGCTGCACAGCATCCTGGCCCAAAGGCTTGACTGTTGCTTCTGAGAGGAAAGAGAAGGGCAGGGAAAGGCAGGAGTCACCCACAAAGACTGGAGAATACCATTTGTCTCCTTGCCAAATCTTCATAGGAGATGCTGGGAAGGAGAGAAAGCTTTTGGTTTCCTGGATAGGGGAGGGGACTGCACCACTGTGCTGCAGAGAAAATATTCCCTTTCCATACTGTTGCTAAAACCAGTCACTGGTGTAAGATGGATACAGGGGTTGAGGTTTTATTGGCTTACCATGAGTCTTTCATAGTAAAAACTTCTTTCTGAGGAAAAGATGAATGCTCCCAGCATTGGCAAATTAGTGCATTATCCCCCAGATTAATTACTGCAGAGTGAAATCAGGTGCTCGTGATTTATTCAGCACCTCACAAGAAATCCTTGGTGGGTACAGGCTGGGAGTGTGACTGGGTGCAGGGGGAAGGACAGGCCCATGTGCTGGGGTCTGGATCCCAGACTGGGAGCTGGGGAAGGCAGCGTGGGAAGAGCTGTTCCCACAGGGAACCACCACCCCATGCTCCTGTGCTGACACTCGTTCACACCTCACTGCAGTGGCACCTCCAGAGCGTTCACTGTGCTTCCAGGCAGCTCCAGCTCCTGTTTTTCCCCTCAGTAGTAGTGAAAACTCCTTCCTTTTTAACCAGTTAACTGGCTGGATCCCCCTGACCTGTCAGTGTGCTGCGAGGCTGTCCCGAAGTGTGAAAGAAGCATTTTCACAGGGAGAAGTGTGTGGAAAATCCAAATCTTGCCTACCCGTGTGGAGCCACTGAGTTCAGCAGTGCCAGGCAGGGATGAGCTGGGCCCCAGGCAGTTATTTCTGCAGCTCTCCCAGCCTTGTGCTAAAGAATCAGTGGGATAATTGACAGGTCTGGGTGTCTGCTGCTGCCTTGTTTGCTTTCGCCTTCCGTGCCTTACTGTGGCTTTGAAATGCAAATTGCAAACTTTATGTGGTCCGTCAAAGGGAGTTTTGAGTTATTTTGATGTATTTTTGATGTGCTCTGGAGCATCACAAACTTTGAGGTTTACTTAGGAAGGTAAGAACCGCTTCTCATCAAAGATGACAGCTCAGGAAGGGGCTGAGGGAATTTGCAGTGAGGGCTGAAAGCTGAAGCATCACCATGTGCAGCTTCAGTGCTCGCCGGGAGGTTCAGACATCAGCGTGTCAGGTGTCACCTCCTCAACCCTCTCCTCTGCTGGCGTTTGCCAGAGGGTACCTGGAGCTGGACACCTATGGGACAGAGGAAGTGGCTTTTAATCCATCCCACACTGCTGCTGCACTAGCACAGCCCTTCTTTCAGCTCTGTGTGTGTGTCCCTCTATGTTCTGGGCTATTTAAACGTCGTGGTGTGGTGGGCAGAGCTGGCCCCATGCGTGGTGGGGAGCACAGAGCCAGCCCTCCAGCTCTGGGGAATATTTTAGGCACTGGTGTAAGACAAATGAGAAATGCCGTTCCTTCAGTGGGCTACAGAAACTGGGTTGTATTGAAAGAAATGTTATATAAGGGCCTAAAATTAGCAGGATGGAAAAAGAAGTCTGCTAAATACTCCCGTCTCTCTGTTGACACAAGCAGACTTCCACCAGAAGGGGAGGGCTCCTTAATTATAGTTTTCTGACGTATTCCGGAAATAAGGGATGGAAAGAGACCGTGAGCTTGGGTTGCCCACCCCAGTGAGTTACTGGGGGGGATGATCCAGACTGCCCACCCCATATGGGATCTGACTTGCCATGCCACAGCACAGGGGGTGGGAGCAGGGCCTGTCCCACCCCTGGGAAGGAAAACCCTGTCCCAGGCACAGCTGGCACCGAGCAGGCACAAGGAGCTGGGGATGGTGGATTTTTGGAGGGAGCAATGTGGGAGCCATCAGCTGCTCCCCGAGACAGGTTACCCATGGATGAGCATCCCTGCAGGAGGGAACAGTGGCCTGTTTGCCCCTGCTAGGCACCCAAGCCAACACATTGATTTTTTGGGGGGAGCCAGCCGTTGAATTTGAGCCTGTTGTGCAGTGTGGCTGAGGTTTGCTCTGCCACCAGACTGCTTGTTTGCTTTTCACGATTTGTCCCATAAGCTGCAGTCTCAGAGTCCTCCCCGTGTCGCTGTGCCGTTTGCTCTTTATCCAGAGGGGTTATCCAGAGGGGCTGAGGGCTGGTGCTGCATTCCCGGAGCTCCGGGCAGGATTCAGAGCGCCGTGAACACGCTCGGGGGCAGGGGGAGCAGCCGAAGGGCAGAGGGGAGCAGATGGGGTCCGGGGGATGCTGCGGCACCCCGGCACTGCCTGGCTGCGGGAAGCACAGGCTCAGCCCGGGGCTGGCATCCCTGACAGAAAACATCCACACCGCTCTCGCCCCCGCGCCCGGCATCGCAGGAAATCACTTTTTATAGAGGTGGGAACCACACTCCGCAGCCCCCGGCGCCGGGGTTGCCTCGCACACGGCTCCCGGCACCTTCCCAGCAGCAGCAGGAGCAGGAGGAGGAGGAGGGAGCCGGGCTCTGCTCCTGCAGTGCCCTCGGCAGGTGCTGCCTGAGCCCTGCCCTGGCCCCAGCGGCTCCCCCCAGCCTTTCCCGAGCCCTGGAACCACGGCAGGTACAGCTGCAGGTGCTGCAGAAACGGCCAGCAAAGCTGTTTTCCAACTGAAAACTGTATTTCAGCAAAACAATAGGTTTTTCACCCAAAAATGGGTTTGGGTTTTTTTCTGGGAGTGGGTTTGTTTGGGGGTTTTAGCCCTGTAGATCATTTGGGTTTGTTTTTTTCTTTTCTTTTTTTGCTGCAAAGCTGAAATTATTTGGAAATACTGTTGCAGGGATTCCTGGGAATTGTAGTCCAGTGCCTTGTATGCCTGTTCCTCCTTCTGCTCTGAGATCCCAGGACTGAGCATCCTGTCTTTGGGTACCACATGGGCTCATGAAGGGAGGAAGCCATGTAGTAAGTGAAGCTGTGGTCCAGAGCTGAAGGTTAAATTACGAGGTATCCACACACCAGATGCCACAGCTGAGAGAGGAAGAATGCAAGAACTGAAGCTGCGAGTTATTAAAACCTGAACAACAAACTGTTGATGTTTCTTAGGGAGTCAGAGCTGGGGCCTTGCTCAGTGTGTGGAGGTCCCACCACGTTTGCAGGCTCTGGGGACAGGGTCACAGCTCTGAGTCCTTACCAGGGACTTCCATTCCCCTTTCCCCATCCCTTTGCTGGGATACTGCTCAGAGCAAAATGGGAGATTCACTGATGAGAATGGACTGAGCTATTTTTATCAGAGGCTCATAAATCACCTAATATCTCAAGTTTTTGTTTTGAAGTTTAAATTCAGACAATGGAAAATAGTGCTCCCAGATCAAATAAACATTCTCTTTCTATTGACAGAAAAATAAACATGAGCTGCTTAAATATCTGTAGAGCATAATTTATTAATCACATGAGAATGAAAAACACAAGCTCACTTGTGATCCTGAGAAAAGTATGAGTCTCGGGAGTGTACGAAAGGCTGGGAGAGGTCAGCACTGTTAGAGCTGGAAAATGAAACAGTTGTGGTTTCCAGGCTGGGATGTGGCACGTAGAAGGCTTTAGTGTCTCCAGACTGCACTGGATAGGGGATTGTTTGGAGGTGGTTCATTATGTAGGACCAAAAGGCTGCACATATATATTTACTGAGCAGGTACATATACAATATCTGTATTTATAGACATCAAAAACCTGCTGACCATCTCCCTCCTGCGGGCTGTGTTCACCCCCCAGATCCACCTGGCAGTGTCAGGCTGTTTCTGCAGTGCAGGTCCCAGCTGTGTGGGGCTGCAAGTGCAGATTTACAGATATTTAACGAGTCAGGATAAAAGATGGGTTCAATATTGCAAACATTTTCTAGCAAGAGAAAACAGCACTGTCCAGTTTGGAGCCATTCAGCTTTATCCTGAAAGCATATGCAATATCTCTGACATTGCATTGCTCCATCGTTTTTTATTATCACTCCCAATCACCATCCAGTGGCTGAGAATGTGGAATCATTGGATCTCTTCTACCTTTTGGCTGGTGTGTTTGGAACAACAGGGCAGTGCCTGGAGGATTGATCAGCTCCTTCTCAACGAAAAGCAGCAGAGGTTGGGAGGTGGGAGGTGCAGACCCCGACAAGCAGAGGCAGGAGGTCTCCAGGGCAATTCTGAGCTCACAGAGCTGCTGGCCCAGGGCTCTGGGGCTCCCCCCTGCCCACTGCATCAGGCTGCTGGGCTCAGGACAGCCCTCAAGACTCTCTCACTCCGTGTCATGCAAGGGCCAAATTGAAAACCTATTTTATCTACAAAGACTCTAAGAGGTGACTAAGTCATGGGTCTGTCCAGCACATGGTCCCAAGCATATAAATCCATGAAGGAAAGCTTAGGAAAATAGTGAGTTAACTCGTATAAAAGGTTTTCCATTTCCCATGGTACTGACATCAGTCAGTTTCTGTTGTACTGGGAAAAAAAATCTCTCAATCCCTGAGAAAACAAATCAAATTTAAATCCCAAGAACTGTGCTTTTCTTCCTTAGCAAAATCTCTGCAGAGACAGAGCTTTAGAGCTTTCTTTTGATTTTGGAGAGAACCAATTTAGAAAATAGTGGGAAGGTGGTTTCCAGTAGCCATAAATCCAAAGAGCTTTGACAGTTTTGCCTTTTCAATTGCAAAATGAGACTTCTCTTTGGTTATGTTTACAATCAAGACCTGAATTTCCAAGCTCTCTCCAGACACCTTCTAATTCCAACACTTCAGGCAGTTTCTTCCAAAAAAAAGGGCTCAAAGCTCTTTTCTGCTGCATGAATTCTCCAAATTTCCCCCCTTCAGCCATGGAGATGCCAGATTTGCAGATGTGGTGATGGTTTGCATCTTCCCAAACTGCATCGAGCTGTGCAAGGTTAGAGCAGCCACTTGCACAAGGAATCCACCTGGGTAGGTGTGTCCCAGGTGTGAATGGGCACCACCAGTTTGTTTCAGTTGTGCCCTCAGTGAGACAGGATGAGGTTGGGCTGGCTGTATTTCCTCTTATCTCTCAGGTTTTTGAGTGTTTTGGTGATTCCTGAGATGCAGAAAATCTTTTTTCCCCAGCCCCGTGATCGAAGAAAAGGTCGAGAGTCGTCTCTTCTGTTTTCTAAGGTTGTTTATTCTTTCTTATCTATTCCATTCTTTCCCTGACTAGCAGAGATCCTCTCAGCAGGTCAGTCCAAGGCACAATCCCCCTCCCTCAGGATGGTGTTTACTTTTATACTAAAAAATACGTGTACTTTATTTACAATAATTTTCCCATCCCTATCACCTATGTTAGACAGTCTGTCTCTACTCTAAACCAACCAGAAAGTGCCAACATCACAGCACGAGATGGAGCAGATGAAGGAAGAAGGAAGAAGCCTGAAAACCACGAGGTCTCCTCCATCTTGTCTTATTGCTTACCATTCTAAAAACCCCAAAATTCTACTTTTCTCACCCTGTGACAAACTACATATTATGCTACTATCTAATCCACATTCTTGAAAGTTCTCGTTCATCCCAGAGCCTAAGAAACCTTTACCATGGACAAAGGAGTTTGCCTGGGGGGTTTAGATCCTTTAAAACATGCAGAGGAATATTTCTCAGAATTCCAGACTCCAACACAGCCCCCCCAAGGTCAGTAACATGCTCATGACCCAGGTGCAGTGGGGTGGCTCCTGGTTCCTGTGTAGGAGCCCTGCAGGGACAGGTGTCCTTCTCCAGCTCTGGGCTCACAGGGATGAGGTGCCAGAAACTCTGCCAAGGGCTGTGCTCTGTCCCAGCTCACCCTGGGCTCTGTCCCAGCTCACCCTGGCCATGCCCAACCACCTGCCACGGGAAGGAAACACATGGTGGGATTTAGGAAAACCCAGCAATGAAATCCTCACGGCTCAAAGGGTAGAGATTGAATTTTTATTTCCATAACTAGAAGAGGAGATGGTGAAATCCACTGGCTGCCTCTGAGCTTTGCTCTTGCTGGGTGGGAGGGCTGACCTTTCTGTGCTGCCCAGTCTGTGCTCTTCTGCAGAAAGCTTCTGCTTTTCTTCAGGCTCCAGCATCTTTCCCAGCCCTCCTTTGCCCTCCCACTATCAGCAGGAGCCACATGCACATACCGTCCTGCTTCATCTTTTGAGCAACTTCAGATGCAGAATTTTGAAGGGAAAAAAAATGAGTTCTCTCAAACTGGACATCTCTGTGACCTTGAGTTAGTATAAATAAACAATTGTCTTTTAAGGTCTTACCACCAGTGAAAACTTTTCTTTCTATCTGCCAGTGCAACTCTTAATGCTCCTGGTTTCACTTCCAAAAGCTGACAAGCAGAAAAACAAACTCCCTTCTCCCTTCCCTCTTTCCCCTCTGTCAGTCCAGGCAGTTGAAGGATGGCTGAACTCTCCCTGCAGTTGCTTCCAGGGGGTTTTAGGCAACCTGAGGTGTTATTTGGAGATCCTGCTTTTAGAGAGAGATGCCAGGAGCCCCAGAGGATCTGGGAATGGTCACAGTGTGCAGGGCAGGGACCATTCCTGCTCTGGCACAGCTGCTGCACACACTGAGGAGGTTGTTCCTTTACAAACTCTGCAGTTTCTGCCCAAGCCAGACCAAAATTTTCTTGAAGGCTTTGTCATGTCCTCATTTTTGGAACGGGAGGATGTAATTCAAAGGGAAGAAGTGACTCACCCCAGCCTGCACTGGTGGGAGCTGCAGGGTCAGTAGGAGTTGACCCCTTGGTTTTCTGCCTCTGCCTGCTCACTGTTACAGCTTGAGGAAAGGACCTCCAGGCAGCTGTTTGATGAATTTTCATCAATCTAGGCAAGAGGAGAATAAAGAATGGAGAAACAGAGACAGGGACGGGAATAAATCAGGAGGGGCATCCTGGGGGTTATCCCAGAAAAGTTTAAAAGGAGCAGTTAGGGAGACTGAGTCTTGTTTGATGCATGCCTGGAGCTGTGAGAAAGGAAACCTCACTCCTGTTTCTTTTCAGGGAAGCAGGGCTGTTCAATCTGCATAAATAAGTAGGATTTCATCAGAGAAATGCCTAAGTGTTTTGTCAGTTTTTCCTATTAATTGGGTCATCTTAGTGGGGCCCCAAACTTTGATCCAGATCAAACAGGGATAAGTCTGGCTATCAGGAGCCAGAGCTGCTTTCAAAGGAGCAAGCTGTGAGCTGGAATTGCTGCTGAATCTGATGGAGCAAATACCCAAGCCATGCACACAGCCCAGGACCTTAGGCCAAAAGACTTTAAATGGAGACATAAAACAAGAGGTGGAGATCTTGCAAAAGGAATTAAAGTAGATCTAAGGCAGCAAGAGACTTCGCAGAAGGAATTAAAATAAGATTAGAGCAAATTCTAATAAAGAGCTGTAGGCTTCAAAAAGAAAAAAAAAAAAAAAGTTAAAGGAGCATCTGGAAGATTCCCAGAGAGGCTGTAAAAGTGTTGCAGGCAGAGCTGAGCCTGTGCTGGGGAGGGCAGCTGAACACAGTGCAGTTGTGCAGCCCTCCCTGGGGACTGGAGAGTCACAGCACCTTTGGCCATGGCTGAGCTTGCTGACCAAGCCCGAGGGAAGGGGCTGGAAAAGCATCTACAAAAGCAAAGGAGAACAGGCAAAGAGCAATCAGATCCTGGCTGAAATGAGCCCAGCTTACTCCAGGCCAGCAATTTGTTGCAATTTTCTTTCCTGCCAGCCCATGGAGGCCTTGAGGAAAGGTCAGACTGTCTCTGTGCAAGCAGTCTTTGAGAGAAAAATCTTCCTGAGGGGACTTCCTTGCTGAGCTCAGGATCACTGAGACGTTTCCAGGCACTGGGATGCCTGGAGAGACATCCATGGAACCAGGGCTGGGCAGTCAGAGAGAGAGAGAAAAGCTAGCCCACCTGAATTCCTGAGATTTCCAGGTGCTCACAGGGGCTTCCCAGGTGACCTGGCCTTTGATCAGCCCGGAGCACATCTGCTGGGTGTGACTGGGAGTCAGGAGCCCAGAGAGGAGCAGGGACATCCCTGAGCTGGCAGAGAGGGGAGCTCAGCCCTGAGCCAGCCTTCAGGAGGGCAGCAGGGAGAGCACTGCCCCTCTGCTCCACTCCCTGCCTGGGGCATGACAGAGAGCTGGGACACTGTGACCCTGCTCTGCTCTGAGGGGACACCTGTGGGCTGAGAGCTGCTGCAGGTGGTGGGGAGGAAGATGCTGCTCATTGCTTTCCTCAGGCCCAGGATGGGGAACAAATCCTTGCAGCTGGGTGGGTTTTCAGGATTTGCACACTCATGATAATGAAATGAAGTGCCAGCGAGCACTGGGACAAACCTGGGCCCTAAGTCTTCGTTATTCTGTGTGTCCAAAATTCTTGTTTTGGTAAAGATATTAGCAGCTTCTGGATTCTTCCTGGTAATTAGATGCCAATCTTGTACGAGGTCTCTCTTTCTGTGTAGTGAAACTTCCTGTTGTTATCTTGCAGCAAGGGACCCTCTCTGACTGACAGCACAAGAGCCTTGCAGCAACAAGAACTGCTAGGAGCTTGGCAATTAGAGCCTATAAATGGCATCTCCTTTGAATGCTGGATAATTTAAAGTGATTAAAGAAGATTAGCCAGGCACAACAAGTGCACAAAGGAATGGATGGCAGGGGAGTACCCCAGGCTGCTGCAGGACCCATCCTTTGGATGGCCAGCACTGAAGGGGTGTTTGATCAGCAGACTAGAGCCCTCTTGGTGTGAGGGGCAAAGGGAAATGGAGAAGGCTGAGGGGTCAGTGGCCACACGGTTGAGTGCTAAAATCCAGAATGATATCCTGTGCTCAAACAAATGAATCATGGCCCTCTCCTCTCCCTTCCAGCCCTCTCAACCTTGCCTGCAATGAGCTCTGGCAACACTCAAGCATGGTTTGGTTGAAATAGTTTCTATCTGGCTTGTGAAATCCTCTCTCCTCTCATCAAGGCAAATCAAATGACCTGAATACTGAGCAGGAGAAACCCAAAGCCAAGCCATGTGATGAATGTCTTGTGCAGTACTTCTATAAGTACTTTTGGTACTTCTACCCCACCTCTGTCCCTGTTTTTGCAGACTGGGCATGTCTTGGATGTGGCACGGTGTCCTCTGGAGGAGTCCAACAGCTCTGCAGGCCTTGTTCACAGAGGCTGCTACTGTCCATTAATCTTTAAACTCTCTGGTAACTCTTCCCACAAGAATTCATTTGGTTGCTTATCAGTCTGTCAAAATTCCCCCTTGATGGCTGCATCAGTAAACTCAGCTCTCCTTGCTTCACGGCTCTGCAAAACTCATTAAAACAACAAATATTCTGGAAAATTCAGTGTCAAAGTTGGGCTGGTTGTTATGAGAGCATGGCTCTCACAGCAGAGACTCTTGTCGGGAGGCTCTACCAGGACTCAGGGAAAAGTTTGGGTGTTTGCCTTTTTGAATCCCTTTCCTACATCTGAAGGGAGCTGTTTTGTGTCCAGTGCAGGTGTTGGGGAGCCAGGAGCCAGCAGCCTCCTGCCTGGGCAGGCTCTGAAAGGCTTCTGGGTACCAAGAGATGTGCATTGATGGTGAGTCAATGCAGCACCTCAGGCAGTTCAAGTATTCAAGTTTAAGATTTCAAGCTGCATCACTAGCAGCTGAATTTTTGGCGCCTGGGCAGCTCGTGGGGTTTCTGTAGCACTCATGTTTGGGGATGCTCACCAAACCTCTGAGACCTGCACTGTCAGCAGCACCAGAGGAGCTTCAGGCTCTGAGTGCTCCTGCCTCATATCTGAATATCTGGATTTCTTTGAATTTCTGGCTTATGATGCTTTTGTGCCCAATCTCATTTGCAGTGAATTTGCTTCACAGGTTTCCCAAGTCTTTATCTCAACGTTGCAGGCACACAGAAGATCCCACAAGTGACAGCAGGGGTAGTTCCTAGTCGTGTGTCTTGGGGAGGGAATGCTCTTCAGCTGTGTGCTCAGCAGCTGTCAGAAAAGGGCACTTGGAGGTTTCCATGGCAGCTCTTTCCCACTGCTGGAGCCACAAGCTGCGACTGGGGACACTTAAAAAGCACAAGAAGGAAAATCCAGACGCTCCAGCATTTGGAGAGGCTTGGAAGGGCTGGGGATGCAGGAGTTAATTCTCTCTTGGGAGAGAGGCTGGGCTGGACCCCCAGAGGGGACCCTGGTGTGTGTGGAGGTGGAGGGGACTGTGAGCATCCCGCCCTGCAGCCCCTCGGGGCTGTCCCAAACGCTCCCAGGGCTCCAGTCTGTCACTGCCTCTGGCCCCCAGTGCCAGCAGATCACAATGGGAAAGGGAAGCACTGAGCCTCAAACAGATTTGCTGGGGCTGCTGCAGCACTTTTATCCCTTCATTATTCATTAAACTGGGCCCTCCAGCAAGTATTTTCTCACCCACAGCGAATAAGCATGAGATTTTTCCCTCTCTGCAGCTCAAAGGGCCCTTGGTGGCGGGTGCTGGGGAGCTCAGTGCCTCGGCAGGCAGAGGAGCAGTTTTCCAAGGGCTGCAGGGTGGGACGTGGAAAACCCTCCCAAGTCCTCCCATAGACAAAAGGACGCGTCTTTATCCCTGGAGCAACCTTTCAGGATTCCCACCTGTCAACACCGCCCGTGCTGAGGGGCCAAACCAGAGGAGTGCTGTTTTCCCAGCACATCCCTGTTCCTGTGGAGCAGCCCCTGGTGCTCTGCAGGGCTGGATTTATGAGCTGGTGGAGCAGCAGCAAGGGAATGTTCTTAGTGCATTGCATAAGCAGGGTATTTGCAGACGCAGGCGAGTTCTTGTGCTGATGTCAAAGAGCAGAGCTCAGCTGGAGTCAACGCAAATCTCCACCTACTAAGGATCAGCGTGTGGTGCCAAAACTCTGGAGTGTTTTGTTTTCAGGGCACCAGGAAAATATTTCAGGATTGTTTTTTTTTCTCCTTGCATTTGGAGTGCTGAAGTAAATAGTGGTGTGAAGCAGCTGTCTCAGTGCTAAGGACTCTGCTGGCCAGGCTCTCTGGCAGCTAACAAAGTCACAGGGTGCTTTGGGGGGGAGGTTATTTCTGCACCTGAGCCTTGTCACAGGCCCTGTGACCCTGTTCAGATATTCAGGTCGAGACTTTCCCCCTGCGAGCCCAGTTCTGATGCCACTGCAGGCTCCTGTAGTGGTGCTCACAGGTGTTCTGGGCTGAGGGACCCCAGCAGTGGGGAGGGGAGTCACAGCTTCCAGATCCCCTGTCCTCCCAGCTGGGGGCACAGAGTGCCTCGTGTCGACAGGGACAGTGCACCTTGCAGAGGCTCAGAGCCCCCTGACACTTTCCAATGGGCCAGTGAGACCCAGCTGAGCTGTCACAGGTAAGAGCAGTGGCTGTTTCCCTGACAAGGGGCTCTCTCTGCCTCTGATGTGCAGTTCAGCCTCAGGGCAGGCAGCAGGTGGATGGCAGCATCCAGGTACATAGCACATGTTGGATCGAGGCAAGAGCAATTCACTCTCCAAGGGCACTTTTCCATCACAGAACCCCTTGGAGCAGCTCTGGTGAGATGTGACAGCCTGTGCAGAGTGTGGGAGATGGGCAAGAGGAGCAGCAGCTCCTGTCTGCACCAGAAACCTCCCCTGCCCTCCCAGGGCAGCCCAAGGAGCGCTGTTTCCCCAAATCCTGAGAGCACTTCAGGGCAGGGACCCTGTGCGGTTTGGTGCCTTTGGATCAGCCCCAGCGCTCCCGCAGTAATTCCTGCACAAACCCCTCCTGGCTCAGGGCTGCTGCCACCTCTCTCCTTTTCTTCCTCCGGTCAGGGTGGGCATTTTGGGGCTCAGGGAGCCCTGCTGTGTTTGGTGTGCCCGTGGTGCCCTGCCCGCCCAGCCCCGCCGCTGCCGAGCCTGCGCTCCGTCCTCTTGACCGACTGCGAAAAAGGAATTATTTATGTCTCCTGCATATTTCTGGGCCTGACTGCCAAAAATGGCAAGCAGCACTGGGGCACGGTGGTGGTGCTGTGGCTGGAGCAGCCCCGGAGGGGCACCCAGAGCCCCCCGGCCCTTCCCAGCGCGTCCCTGCCCGGAGTGGGAGGGGGCGGGCAGGGGGAAGGGGGCACTGAGCGTATCTGGGGGATAAGCTGCTCAGAAATTACTGAAGCTTTCAGTGCAGTCTCTTTTTTCCCTGAAGTACTTTTTATAAAAAAATAAAACCCAAGCCTTTTTTTTTTTTAGCTCTCTGTAATGGATAAAAATAGCTAATATGTTATAATCGAGGCAGAGGCGTGCCTGCCCCGAGGATGGCTGTCCTGGTTCGTGTCCCGCGATGTCTGATTGCAGCAGCCCTGGCAGATGGCTGCTGAGGGAGGAGTCGGCTTTTGGAAGGAGGGATTCAAAACGCAGAAGCGATTAGAGGTGTCCGAAGAGAAGAGAAGAGAGCAGAAATGATTCTGGACTGAAATTGGATCATGTCAGCTTGAATGTGATGTTTTGCTCGATGTTTTCATGTAAGCAGGAGGCTTTGGGAGAGCAAAATGTGAGCAGGGACTGTGGCCCCACCAACTGGGAACAATCCTGGGTTTTGGAGATGCTCAGACTTTGTCCAGGGTTTTATTAGGGTAGGACTCTGTCCCAGGAAAAACGGGGTTACTGTTGAAGCCACATAACTTAGCAAAAAGCTTTGGTTCTGTTAAGAAATCAGCCAACAGGACCACAATATTTCAGTCACATCTTCAAATTAAGATGCTTTGTGGGCTGTGTTAATTTAGTCTGAATTCCCCACTGGAATTGCCCAAATGAACTGATGGTCTTGTTTTGTTTAATTTTATGTTAAATACGGATATTGTATTTAACTGCAATTTCCTTATTATAGTTAATATTCATATCGTGCACACCAAGCTGGTTAAAGCACAGCATTTCAGTGAGTCAACTTTTCCTTGAACTTCGTTCCATAGGAAATTTCAAGATTTGCAGCTTTTTCTCTCCCAGGCAGGAGAATTTTATTGTCGAAACCTGTAATAACCCGGATTTCCTGCGGCTGGCGATTGAGGTTCTCTGCCCACGCAGATCCATCGGGCTGGGCTGCAGCCACAGCCCCGGGGCCGTGCCGGGCGGAGCGGGGTGGGACACAGCTGGGCACAGCTGGAAACAGTCGGGCACAGCTGGGCACAGTTGGGCACAGCTGGAAACAGCTGGAGACAGTCAGACACAGCCGGACAGAGTGGGGCACAGCTGGACACAGCTGGGCACAGTCAGACACAGCCGGACAGAGTGGGGCACAGCTGGACACAGCTGGGCACAGTCAGACACCCCAGCCCCAGCCGTGCAGAGCCGGTCCCAGGCTCCGCGGGCCGGGCCGTGTGCGGGGCTCGCTGGGCTCACCCCTGGTCCCATCTGGAGCTGTTCCTGTCACAGGGGTGTGGTGGGCTCGGTCCCTCAGCCCGGGCCAGGCTCAGTCCTGCTGATAATTCCTGTCCTGCCACCTGATGGCCACGGGACCTTGATTGGAGGAGCACGTGAACCAGGGATGAGCGCTGCCCTGCCCAGACATTGACGGTGGTGAACTTCTCTCACTTCCCTTTCCCTCTGAGAGTGGAAAATGCCATCCCCTGAAATACTGCCGAGCGTCGGGATGCAGCGCAGCACTGCGAGTGCAATCACTAATAACCTTCTAATGAGGGAAAATGACATTAGGCAGTCTTTGGCTGGTGCTTCCTTTGGATAATATAATCCAAGCATGCAGGCTGTCAGCCTGCAGTCTAACCCTGCTGCCACAAACAGGGAGATTAATCGGATATATTGTGATTTATCTCATAATAAAATTTGTCAACATGCAGAGTTTCTAAGGGCTTGTGCTGCAGAGCCTCCGTGCAGAATCCTGCCCTGGCTGGAGCACTCACCCCAGCAGGAGCAGAGGCACAGCTCCTGTGTCCTGCACCTGGGCAGGGAGCAGTCCCACTGGCAGCACTCTGGTCCCAAATTAACATCCTGCTGATTTCCACAGCCCAGAGGGGGCACAAAAGAGAGTGAGTGCTTCTGAGGTGTTCTTTGCTGGGCTAATAATAATAAATTCCTGCTCCCAACATTACATGGGAGGTTATTAAGCAAGCAGGCATGGAAGAGCTGGGCTGGCTCCTCCACCCCTGTGCCTGCCCTCGGTTGGTTACTGCCTGCAGCCTGGGATGGGGCCAGGCCACCTGCAGAAATGCCTTTAGCCCATCTCAGGAGGGGGATCAGGCACCCAGCAAGGGCTTTGCCAACACCACCTGAGGAGCCTGGCAGTGCATGGAAGGGCCAGGAGTGCCCTGGGTGCTGGATCCTCCCCTGGGCTTTCTCAGGGATTGTAAAGGAGTAGTTTTTGATGAATAATGTTCCATCTGAAAGCACAGCTTTGTTGGATTTGTTTTAGAGAGACACTGGTTAAACTTATTTTTTGTGCTTCTCTTTTTTCCTGACATCAGAGGAACCCTTGCCACTGTGTTTCCAGAGTGAGCAGTGTGAAGGTTCAGCACGTTCATTCCCTTGGCTGCTCCAGCATCGGAAACAAACTAATTGGCATTGCTTTAACAAAACCTTCCTGCAATGCTGTTCTGGGTAAACCTCAAAAACGTGATTTCTTCCTTTCAGCTTGAATCCGAAGTTGTTTACCCTGTTCTGTCCCATTCCTCTATCAGCTGACTGCACAGCTGATTCCAGGGAGCCCATCTTTGGACTGTGTGAGTGTGCACACATGTGCCCATGCAGGCAGAGCCCATCCTTTGCTTAGCATCTCTTCTGCTGGTTTTGCCAAACCCTTTCTGTGTTTATTTTTAAGTCCTGTGTCGGTAATAGCAGTTTATCTGGTGATCAGTTTTTGCTTGTGGTCTGCTGCTTTGTATTGTGGATTTCTGCCACTTCTATTTATTGGGATTCTGTCTCCTGTTAACAGATTATTGTGAACAATCTTTCACTGTCAGGATTCAGTCTTGGCGCTCTTACTGTTAGAAAATTCTGCAGATTTATTCTTCCTCACTATAGTCACTGAAAACAGCCCCAGCTCTGGAAGTGACAGGGGTGTAATAGAATTTATTTGGAAAGGGGATTTATTTGTTTAATTCTGGGGAGCATGTATTTCACCATTACTTGAAGCATCAGTCTGGAACCTCTCCATCTAAGGCTCCTTTTGCTCGGTTCCCAGCATTCAGTGGAACGTGCTTGAATTCTTTCTTTCCCCCATAAACTGTTCAGAACCCCTCTGCTCGAAAAATGATACATTGGCACCCCAGTCCTGGCTCTGCCTCACGAGCAGAGAGATGCAGGATGGCCTTGACAGGATCCTGCTCCTGCAGCTGGGTCAGGAGCAAGTGCCAAATCTCGGGATAGGACCTTTGTTCCCAGAGACCTGAACCTTCCCAAAACTCAGACCCAGGAACTCTGCGAGTGAGGCTGCCCAAGAAGTGGTGGAGTCCCCATCCCTGTAGAGATTTGAAAGCTGTGTAGATGTGACACTTGGGGACATGGGTTAGTGGTGGCCTTGACAGCGCTGGGTTAATAATTGGACTTGATGATCTTAGAGGTCTTTCCTACCCTAAATGGTTCTAAGATTCTAAGAAGCAGATGTAAATAGAAAAGGCAGACAGAAATCCCATCAAAACATAACCGTGACAGACAAGCTGGGAGCAGCAATGAGGCTTTATTTACATGCTAATCAAATCAATCCTGCTTTGTCAGCCACGTTATCTGGATTGAAAGGGGCTATAAATACACAGGAGCAGAAAGAAGCTCCAGAGAAGAATATGTCTAATTCTGGTGTGCTTTTGCCATTAATAGAAGGGTACGTGCTCTGTACGAGACCTGAGGAAAAGTTTCTGCCCCTGCAATGCTCAAACGGCTGCGCCTGCAAACCTCAGTCCAGCTGTGAAGTGTCTCTTGTGATTTCCTTTCCCTGTCTGTTTGATACAGCACTTTTGTGACACCCTGTGTCACCCTCAGTCAGACACAGGAGCTTGTGCCGTGTCCCTGCTTTTGTTGTGCAAATGTGCCGCTTGCTCTGCCACGGTGTGACCCCAGCGCAGGGAGCACAGGGCAGTGTGGAGATGGAAATGCCTTTCCCTGCTCTCCCTCCTTCCCCCTTTGTACATTTCCATTGTCACTCCTAAAAGAATTCAACGCTACACTGCTTTAATGGGAAAAGGGTTTTCTAAAAAGCATTCATAAATAGAATTGAGGGCATGGGAGGAACGACCTGCAACCGTGAAACAGATGGGTTTTTTTTTTCAATGGACAGTGGTTGGATTAAATCTAACTTGGAGAATTTCAGTATTTGAAAAAGGGTATTTCCCATCAGAATATATTTCTTCTGCTCCTCTCCTATTGTATCTGTTCTTATCACATTGGCAGACAAAATACAAAGGATGTAACATCAGTCTTTGAACTGCGTATTTTGTCTCAGCTTTAATGGAATTAAGACTACACCTTTGATTTTTGAGAAAAAGGCAGTGGTGGGTGCTGGGATGTAACAGATATTCTGAGAAATTTGACAAAAGTTCATTTAGTGTCTACATTAGTTTGAGTCACAGGAGAAAGGCCGAAATTCCTGCTTTCTTTGAGAACAGGATTCACTGTGTCAGTGTCCTTTAGGCACAGAATTGTGTGTGTTGGTTAAGATCATAAAAGTTAGAAACATGTATAGATATCACCAGCACACAACTCCAGAACCCATTTCAGCTCGTTTGCCTCTGCATAATTTCAGTGGCAAATTAGGTGGGTTTGATTGATTATAACTAATCAATCAAACCATAGGAAAATAAACATACTGCTCTGCAGTAGCTGTGTACAAATGGTCTGGAGATTTCAGTGCAAGCTGTCTGCTCTCATGGTCATGCTTTCCTGGAAGCTGAGGCCCTGTGAGCTCCCAGTTTTGGCACAGGGGGCAGCTCCCAGGGTGGAGCTCTGCAGCTCTTCCCTGGGCACCTGGAGACTGGCACAAGGCATTGAGCTGCCTTGGCTTCCCCAACAGCTCCCTCCTTCTTCACCCTCTGTCCTGCCAAGGGGCCAGGCCCTCTTGGGAGTCCTTTGCAGCCCCATGAAATTGTCTTTTTCCTCATGGCTCCATGGACCAGGAGCTGGAAGCCACCCACTGAAATTTTATCAGATCAAAGCTGTGGGTAGGACAGCCATGCAAGTTTTACTTAGTTAGGAACTTTTCATGCACAGGGTGTCCAGTGGATCCTCAGGTTCCCATCCTCTTTGTTCTGGGAGTGAAGGCTGTCTCCATCCCAGAGACACAGACTGACTTCTTGTAGTTCTTCACTGGGCTTTGCTCCCTGCAGCTCCTGAAGACTCTCTGAGCCCCTCCTCCTCCAGCTCATTTGCAGATATTTTTTTCTCTGCTTGCTCTAAATAAAAATAGGTCAGTTGTAAGTAATTTATTATGCAATGATTTTACTATATTTTGCCAGACATAAAATCGTGGAGTTGTAGCAAATTTTAGTTTTGAACAAGTAATGGTTCCACTCCAGCTGTTACAGCTCTTCATTTAAGTTGCTCTTGAACGTTTTTCAGAGTTCTCAAATATTGTTCTTCCTGAAATGAATGAGCAAGTCAATGAAGTGTCTCTTTTTCTTTAGAAGAAACAGAAAGTATGGCAAAATATTAAGCAGCAATAGAGATTTGTTTTTACATCCTAAAACTGCCTTCCAACTAAAACCCAGTAAAACTTCCAGTTTCTCTGTGGGTTTGGCGAATATTAGGGCTGCTTTGTATCTTAAGTTTTAAGAGCAGAAGGTTTGAGATATGGGTGCCCTAAACACCAGATTTTCTGAGCATGTGGGGTTCAGCTGAGTTGTGTTCTGGGGGGCTGTGTTCAGGCTCTCCATCCTCACCCTCTTTGTGCACACAGACATCCCAGCTTCTGCCTCTCCACACCCAGAGCCCCGAGCCAGACTGGGGGTAAGGGCTGTGCTGGCCCAGACTGCAGGAAATCTGACTAAGCCTGGGTTTTGTGTGTGTGTATAACCTCCACAATGCCCTTCTCTGTGTTTTTCCTGTGTGCAGAATATGAATGGAAAGGAGAAAGCACTTCTGTCAAATTCTATTTCACCTTCCAAGTCTCTAGATGTTATTGTTGTTGTTGTTGTTTTTATAAAGTCAGTGCAACTTGGACAATCCTGTAGGTTCCATTAGGAACTGGAACCTGAGCACTAATTCCTGCTCTTGCCCCTGATGTGTGACAATAGGACACACGAGGCATGTGAAGCTCTGTCACTCCCGGTGGCGCTCTCTGCTCCGAGCACAAGTCGTGCACTCT
The DNA here is from genome assembly GCA_018697195.1 of Certhia americana. NCBI lineage: Eukaryota > Metazoa > Chordata > Aves > Passeriformes > Certhiidae > Certhia > Certhia americana. The sequence continues at coordinate 12,771,382 of CM031874.1, forward strand.
GTGAAAAGGATCAGTGTTTCCTTTCTGGACTGATTAATGAGCACAGACAGATGAGCCAGACTCCAATCCAGCCTCAGGAACCAAAACGTGTCCATCTTTTCTCTCCTCGTCTTTTGCTTCACTTGCAGGAGCCTCCTCCGCACCCTGAAACATATTTGCAAAATCTATTTTCAGCCTCACAAGGCAACACGATCCATATCGGCTCACATTTGTCAACCAAAAATATGTTGATTGGTTAAAAATTACAGAGCAAACCTTACTGGAAGTAAACTGTGAGAACTTTAGAGCCATTCATTTATACCATCCACAGAGCTGATACTATTTTTACCACTAAATATTAAGATGTTCTTTAATGCATAGACTATGCTAATGACCGTGTGCAATTACTGGGAACATACAGGCAAAGGCTATTTTATTCTGCAACTGCAGTAATTAAATGTGCATAAATTGGGTACATTTTTGGGAAACAGGCATGTTTGAAATGAACGTTTTTCACCTCTTTATTAGAGCTCAGTTGGCTTATTAGTGCTGGATAACTGATGTGCAACAAATCAGTTTTACTGGGGAGAAAAAGACGTTGGGTTTGGAATCTCTGGAAAATTCGGATTTCTTTCAGTGCTGCTGCTCAGTGTTATCGCTTAGGTGAGGATCCCCTCAGGGCTGTTCTGTCACCCCACACTAATGACACATGAGAGACTGGCCTCCAGCTGGTCCCCAAGACTCTTGTGAGAAACTGTGGGGAGTGAGCTCTCTGTGTGGCTGAAGGATGTCCTGGGAAAGGGGAGGAAGAGGAGGGGAGCAGCACTGCTGCTGTGCCAGGGGCTGTTTCAGCTGGGTAAGGACAGTGAATGTGGCTGCCCCTCAGGGCAGCTCAGAGCTGGTGTTCTGCACAGAACACATCCCTTTTTACCAGAAAAGTGAGTTGCTGTCCCCTCAGACACTGCACATCCAGACTGCTGTATCTCATTGTCAGGCTGGAACCTCTCGTTGGTGTTGTTCAGGGAAGGTCACTGGTCAAATATAATCTCTGTTGGTCCAGCAGTGAATTCTTTTTTTTGCCTTAGACATTTTGTTGCCTTTGCCTCTCTCTGGAGGACTTGGGTGCCTTCTGGAGAGCTGTTTGTTCACTGGAGAACAGAATTGTTCTTTTCATACAAAAGACCACAGTGCTCCAGGCTATAAATCATAGCCAGTAAAAGTGTGCCTGTAAAACATGCATCATCCTCAGCCAGAGTCTGAGGAACACTGGTGTTACAGACAAGATTGCTAAAATTACAGCTGGCTTTTAATCTCATGTTCCTACTCTAAAACATGCTCCTGTAATATCATTTGATTTTAATGTAACATTTTATGGTCAGTAGTAGGAGACAGTCCCACCAAATTAAAATCTCTGGAGTAATGAAAATCAGCTTTGTTTTATTTTGTTTTGAATTTTATTTCTTGCTTTGTATAACAAACGGTGTCCTGGGGACAATACATCACTGGATAGGTGGTGCAGTGCCAGTCCCTGTGCAGGGACAGAGGCAGCTCTTCTCCAGCAGGGAGGTGTCAGACACCACTTGGGTTTACTGGGGCAGTAATGGAGCAGGAGGATTTGAGGCTGCAGTGTCACAGAGCCTTTGCTTGGATGTGTTTCCTGTGCAGTTTGAGATCAGGAGATCAGCTCCAGCCCATCACTGGCAGCTCGTGGCTCTCCTGGGGCTCTGCTGCTCTCAGCTGTTGGCAGCTCTCTGCTGCCTTGTGCTCTCCTGGCTGTTGGCAGCAGTGGAAATCACTCCTGTCTGCCCTGGCTGGGAATGTACAGAGGCTTCCCAGTGCATCTCTTTTGGCTGCACTAGTCTCACTTTGCTCAAAGTTGAGTAAGCAAACTGGTGGAGGAACAAGACAAAGCAGGGAAGGAGATGCTGCCAGCCAAGCATTGATCTCTGAGACTCAAGATCAAGGCTTGATTCAAGAGCAGAATTGCTCTGTGCAGCAGTTCCCTCAGGTGTGAGACTCAGATCCTGGCCCTGGCTTTTCCTACCCTGAAAGATTCCCACTCTCTCAGCAGGAGGTTGGACCACATCCATAATTATGCACAGCAAAAGGATGAGCAGAGAACTGGCCTGCTCCTCTGTGCCTTTCATTCCTGCCAGGCCAGACCAGACTATTTAAAGAAAAACAACCATAGAATATGCATGGTTTAGAAGAGAAAAGTAGAGCAGTAAAGCTGTTCAGACACGGCAGAGAGTGCTCAGTACACGTTGTATTTTGGGAAGGACAGCTGAGCTGTGCTCAGGAAGGCTGCTCAGCTAGAAGTCAAGTTCAGGAAACTTTGCTGCTATGAAGCATTTTAGTTCTGCTTCCCATTTAAAATCCTGGTAGGTCACAAAAGGCTCTTCCTTCCATTTGTTTAGGGTTGAAAAGCACCACCATACTTTGTCAGAGCCTATGGGCCTGTGCTTACTCAGAAAGGAGGTTGTCTGCAGAAATTCCTATTTTTATTTTCTTGAGGAGACCAAGGCAAATGATAGGGATAAGGTTTTGGAGAGGCTCTTGTGCAGCAGTCACTGTTAGAGAACTCTAAATAAGGGACAGTTCTGGAGGAGCTAAAAGTGACATTCACCTCCAGGACATTTTGCACTGCTGGTCAGGTTCTCCCTGCCAGTCTCTGAATCATTATGATAATAATACAGTAATAATAGTAATAAACTGTGAGCATCTGCAGGGGAACATTAACCATTTATCCACTGTCTTTATTAGTTCTACAAATTCATCATTATGGCAAGAAAAGTCAAAAATATTCTCAGGTCATTAATTTTATGTTGAGATCATCATTCACCACTGTATTTTCTGTAAGGCCAGGGATTTTTGCCCAAAGCGGTCTCATGAGTACGTTTTCTCATGAATTTTCAAAACTGTTAATGCCCAAGGGATAAGGCAATGATGTGGAAAACAGCCCCTGTGTGATTTGTTCTCATGATGATGCCAGAGGCTTTTTGGTTCAGTGAGGATAAAACAAATTTTAAGTCCAGTTTGGAAAGGCTCTAATGGCCCTAATTCCTATGCAAATGCCTAACAGCCCATATCTATTAGGCCAACTAGGAAATAAGTATCTAAGTATTTTGTTTCTTGGTATATGGACTCAGCTGTGGCTCCCTCCAGGACAGAGCAGAGGATGGCAAGGAGGGACCAGGACTGCTTAATTCTGAGCAAAGACAGGAGCTCAAACATAACCTTTTCTTTCTATGAAAAACTTCATAATTCTCTGAAAGACTCAAACACACCCAGCAGGATCTGGCTGTCTGACCTCCAGTTATTTCAGCTGCTGAGGATTAGCTCCTGTATTTTGCTTTGTGCTGAAGCTGCTGTGAAAAGCTGGAGCCTGGCTGAATCCAGGAGTCATCTGGAAGGAGGATAACAGGGCATCCTGAATGTCCCCCAGTCACTGTGGCTTCCATCTCCTCTCCCAGCCTTTCTTCTGCAAGAAAGCAGAGAGGTCAGAGGGACCTTGGATATTTTCAATTTTTAGCTGGTGAGGAGGTCACTGCCCTTTCCATGCAAAGAAGGTTGTGGGAGTTGCTGGCACAGAGTTATTTTGTAAAGCTTTTGACTAGAAATAGAAAACTCAGATAGACCTGTTCTGACCCTGGTCTTGTGCTCACAAAACCACTCAGCTTCCCATCTGTGGCACAGAAGATGACAGGCTTTTTCTTTTCTTTGTAAAAATGCCTCTAACTCAGACTTTACCTGGAAACTGTGCAAAGCAGTCACTTGTCAGAGGGCAAGCACCAAGTGGCCATCAGGACCAGCTGGGAGGCCAGGCCTGCTGGAGAAGGTGCTCATGACTCTGCTTTCCCTTTAAAACTGTTCATGACCAAGAAGTACTTTGGGATTGATAACCCTAAGTCTCCTATTTTAAGGTCTAGGAACAATGTGATGCTGTAGATTGCTGTTTGGGAACTTTCTAGCAAAATATTTTTGTTGGAAGATGACCGTTGAAGCTGAAGCTGATACAGGAAAATGAGAGTTTCCAGGGCTCCCTTCTTTGAAACAAACTTAAAACAGGAGTTTAAGAGAAGCTTTGAAATTATTTTCTGATGTGTGATTCAAAACAGCTTTTACAATAAAACTTCAGCTAATTTATGCTAAAAATTAATATTGAAAATTAAACTTTTTATATTACAAAAATATTTTGAAATTATAGAGATCAGAAATACAGATGATCCTGCTTACTTTCTGATATAGACATACATTTTCCATCACTCTCTAGTGCAAATTTAGTCTGGGAACCAGGCAGGGGTGAAGGAGGGGGCACACGTCACCTGCCAGTGCAGTTCCTTAGTGACAGTCACCTGCTCCAAAGGAAAAGGGGGCTGAGCTTTCTAAAGACCCTTCTTGGCTGTGCTGTGGGGGTGTCTCCCAGGTGCCCCAGAGCTGTTTTGTGGCAGTTTGGTGCTGAGGTTTGTGTTTGTTCTGTGCTGGGACAGCTGAGCAGGGATCACACCGCGTGTGCCCGACGTGTCTGGCAGGTGGGCTTGGGAGATGCTGAAAGACTGTCAAGGCCAAAGGCAGAACATTTTCTTCTCCTGAATACAAGTATGAGGGTGTCCTCAGGGAAATGATTCACCCCTGCTTGCAAACACTTTGTCATCCCAAATACCATCCCTGGAAATGCCACCACTGGCCTTCAAGCACCATGACCAAGGACACAAAGCGTGACTTCATGTCTCCAAGCAATTTCATTGTGGGATAAAAAGGGTGGAAACATGCTAAAGATTCAAACAGGTTTCCTCCTTTCCATTTTCCTACAGTTCAAGCAGGTAAAATCCCATTCCAGCCCCAGCTGCAATGTCCCAGGTATGTGTCCTGCTGCATGTCCCTCTGCCCCTCGGGCTTCTAACAGGAGACATTTCCTCAGGACCTTTAGAAGAGAAAGGGCATTTATATACCTTGATTAATAGTCAACCAGAGCTCTTTGGGCCTGTTTCCATGGGGACCACAGCCTGGCTTAGGCTTGTCTTCACTGTGGTTAATATGGATAATAAAAGCACTGAAGATGCTGCAGAGCAGACTCCCAGCCTGTGCCCTGGGGGAAAGCACCAGGCCAGGGCTGCTCCCCTTCCTGCTGCTGTTGCTGATCTGAAGGACAGATCTGGAGCTGGATCCTTGGCACTACACTCCGAGGCTGTTTCCAAAGCCCAGGAGGGCTGGCACAGCCACCAGTGGGAGGAACATCATCTGAAGGATGCAGTGAAGAGGCAGCAGTGGATGTGGATTCACAGTTCCAGTGCTGGTGCTGTGCTGTCCTTCACGGCTGATCTGAACCCTGGGGATCCAGGCTCTGTCTGAGCACTGCAGGTGCTTCTGAGATGCAAAAAACAGGCTTGTTTTGAGTCCAAGTGCTGCAAGGATTACAGGCTGTACAGCTCCCAGTACAACTGGAGCGCGTATTTGGTTGAGGGGCTGGGGGAGTTACAGCAACAGAGACAACACAACAGCAATAAATGCTTCTCACACACCTCAAGCTCACATCTCTACATCTCCACTGGCTTCCGGAGAACACTGTTTCCACCGATGTGTGAGAGGAGACTCAAGGATGGAGAAAGAAAAGTTTCCTTTGAAAGGGATGCTAGGCAGCAGGAGAAGCTGGTTTTGGCAGTCCAGATAATAGTAAGTTTGAGTGGTGGATTATTTTCAGCATTCTGGCTCTGAAACAGTGAATATGAGCTATGAGCTGAACACTGAGGTTGGGCTCTGCTGAAGGACTGGCAATGGCTGCTGCTTGTTGGAAGAGTGGCATACAATGTGCAACAAGTAAACAAGGGAAATCACAACACTGCATAGGATAAAATGTTCTCATCCCACTCCAGGGATCCATGAAGAACAAGTGCCTTTTTCTGCTCAGGATTAATGTGTTATTTGGGCTAATTATTCTGGATATTTCCCTCTTCTTTTTTTAGCCTTTTTAAAGAAAGGAAAAGAATCTTTGTCTGATAAAATGTTTTCATTCAAGTCTTGGCTTTTCCATATATTAATTTTCTACTCCCACACCTCCATAGTTCATGTGTCATTAAATGAAATAATGAAGACAGCATGGTTTGCTGCTTAACAATCTAAAGGCTGGCTCTGGCCTCACTCTTACATCTATTTGCTGTGCCTTGTTTCTGTTGACTGCAGCACAGTCAGTCTCTCTCAGTCTCATGGAAATGATACCAGAATCTCTTCAGACCTTATCTCGAGTTGTGCAATGGATTTGCTTGCAGCTCCCGTGAATGGTTTGGAGCCAGCATCTCACAGTTCCTTTTAGAAATCTGCCCCATAGATCACCACATTTCTTAGTAAATTTGTCTAGAACTATCTCTTCAAATTAGGAATGTGTTTTGGAGAAATCAAACCCCTCACTCTTCAGTCGATACTGGCAGGGAGGCAGGTCAGATGGGGGAGGCCAATGAGCCAAGGAGGCCCTAGACACAGCAGAGCCTGTGGGTCCCACACAGGTGTGCAGGGTAAGGTCAGGGATGTGAGGGGAATGAGTTTTCCTGGGCTGTTCAGTGTGTGCTGACTCCGAGGGGTCACTGGAGCAAGGGGGACACAAAAACAGACGTGGGAAAGGATGGGACAGCCCTCTTCAAGTCCTTCCAAAGGCTGTCTCAAAGGCCAAGATCACACCCTAGGGAAGGGATTAGCTCCAGAGGTATTTTATGTTTGTAGGCTCTTTCTGTGAGTGTGTTTCCAGTTGTATAACTCAATCCTGTGCTGTGAGTTTATCCTGAAAAGTCTTTGAAGTAAAAGCTCCAATTAATCAGTCAGGCACCAAGTGCTCAGCATTCCTCAGAGTAGCACATTTGAGCTGCAGCCCACTGAAGTACTTGGAAACCAAGTCACACCTGAGGGTCTCACAGGCTGGGATGCACCTCCTGTTACAAGACAGGAAACTGATTTCCCTTTCCCTTTCCCTGTCCCTTTCCCTTTCCCTTTCCCTTTCCCTTTCCCTGACCCCTGTGCAAGGGGATGCAGGGGATGCAGGGGATTCAGGGGATGCAGGGGGGGATGCAGGGGGGGATGCAGGGGATGCAGGGGGATTCAGGGGATGCAGGGGATGCAGGGGATGCAGGGGATGACCAGGCTGGCACCACCGTGCCCCGACCCCGCTGCTGCCTCCAGACAGGCAAAGAATCCTCCTCTGGGAAAGGACCATGTGTAAATGAGTTTTCCTCTCCCCTCTGCCAGGGAATTGGCTGGAAGGGGAACAGTGCAGTATTTTTGGCCAGGCAGTTTCTGGAGCAGTCAGATCGAGAAAAGCCCCGGAGCAAGAGGGAGACTCTTGCAAAGGTGGAGAAACAGCTTAACTGAGTCACAGCTGATGTCTCTGTTGTGATAGTTAAATAATTGGCTGACTCAGACACTGCTCTGTAAACAGGAGTTCCCTGAAGTCAAAACACAAAAATCAGTGTTTAAGATTTCTCCTCCCTAGAATATTGAAGGGCAGACCTAGACATATTAAGGATTTTGGAATAAAATTTTACAACTCATTCCTTTTTTTATTCCACCTGGACTGGCCTGTAGAGAGGAGGCCTGGACTGAAAGGCTTTTAACATTTTTGGACTGAGTTATCTCGTTTTCTAACTATATTAAGATACTTCTTGGATAGTGAATGTATCAGATGGAATATGAAATTTTGTTTCCTTTCTTAGGTCTCATAAAAAATTCTGTAGGATTTTACAAAGCGTAATGTTTTTTCTTAAACAAGAGTTTATAAGTTCTTTCTTAAACAAGTATAAGATGATTTAGATGCAGGCAGCATGTGGGAAGGGAGCAGGAGGTGGGGACAGGGAGGCTGTGAGGGCATGGGCCCTCCTGAATCCTCACCACAGAAGTGTGTCAGTACTAAGTTTTGATGGGAAATGTCAAATTATTTTGACTTCCTTGTTTAGTTTCAATAACATCAAAGGTCTTTCATTTTGTTGAGGTAAAAATGTTTCTCTTTGATTTGATCATTTCAATTTATGTCATTTTGGCTTCTGAGACAGATGAAAATACAAGCTCTAAAATGGGAATGTATCAGAGTATGAGGTGCATAAGCTGTTCAGTTTTTTGTAGTGGATTATGACTTTGTAGTTTTAGCACAAACATCATAATTCATCAAACTGAAACAGTCCAACATTATCAAAGTCCATTATCTCATGCTCTCTTTTCTGATGCTCCAAAGAAAACACAAAAATGACAGCTCTCCAGACTATCACAAAGTTTCCACAAAACATATTTTTCTGATTAACATTGCTATATTAGAGATAAAAATAGTCATACCTGTTAAGTCTGGATAATTGAAAGCTCCTTGTTGTGCATAAAATCAGGATAACAGAGTAGGAAATGTTCCATGGCAGTTTGTCCACCTTCCCCCGTCAGAAGTGCCTTTGGGAGGAGCAGTGGTGGGGCTTGTCAGAACCTACCTGTGCTTTGCTGTGCACAGAAAAGCTGAGTTACCCTGCAGAGGTGTTTCTGGTGCTGCCAGGCTGGCTGATGGCTCAAGGTGAAGCAGTTTCCTGTGCCATTATCTCCCCTGCCATGCTCACACCTCTCCAGTGACCTCCCCTGACTGCTGGGTGCAGCTCCGTGGGGTGTGCAGGTTCCCATCAGCTCCATCCCACTGCATTCCTGCAAGGAAAGGAGGGGAAAACAAGCCAGCACTGCCTCCCAGCAGTGCCTGTCAGGCATTGAGGGACAGTGTGCAGCGACCCTGTGACCGTGCTGGCTGTTAGAGAAGGAATCAGCTGGAAAGCAGCATTTGGGAAGGAAAGGCAGTGTTTGGTTCCATGTCTGTTTGACTGCAGCTAGGAATAGCACAGACTTGCTCTGGTAGCATTTTCCACCACCCACCATCCCCACAGCCCCTGGCACAAGTTTCCTCGGAAGGGAAGAGGGTTTTCTCCATCATGCAAGCACCACATTGGGGAGCAGCAGCTGCTCCAAGCAGTCCTGTAGGAGCTCTGAAACAAAAATTCACTGTAAGTGACAAAACCAGGGGCCAGTTTTTGTCTTACACTACCAGGGTGTCCACGACTTAATTGCAGTGTTTCCCCAGTTTGTGCCTCTCTGTGAGGGACAGCAGACCTCCAGGGCTTCACCCACAAAAATGGGAATTCCTGGAGGTTCCTGGCACATACACTCCAAGCTGAACCTTGGGGGAACTTTTAAGACTGAGTGTAGATGGTTCAGAGGGGCTGTAGCTCTTTATGTCTCCAACACACTGAGCTTTGCTAGGAAAGGCAGAGGAAATGTTCGTACAATTAACAATTAATAACTAACCATCCCTCCCAGCTGCAGCTCTGATGTAACCCAGAGGTTTGTTCACCGCTTGGCTTCAGCTCACTGAGAGCTGACGAGTCTCAGGTTAATTCTCCTGTGTGCCAGCCTTATCTTCTCTCTGAAGGAAATTATTAATATATTCTTGTCTATCTTGGGGAAGCCATTCCAGATCTGTAATTTTTTTGAGTGTACATATTCTTTCATTCTCCCCTCAAGGTCTTTCAGTCTTATCTGAACAAAACATCCCTGTTGTCATACCAACTATGTAAATTTGTGTTCACATATCTTTCTGCTTTTCTGCTTACTTTGTTTGTAGCTCAACTCGTTTCAGAACATGAATTCCTACAAAATAGGGCAATGTTCTCCTGGCACCTATCAAAATGATTCATTTCATAGGTAGGTTTTTGAGGATATGGATGGTTCCTTAGCTGCCAGACCTTCAGCAGTAGAAGGGTTTTGAGATGTTGTGGGAGTTTTGACTTTTGGTGGTAGTGAAGACCAGGGAGAGGATGCCCAGGCTGTTTTTCTCCAGAGCATCCTCAGGCTCTGGTCAGCTGTTCTCAGCTGGTCCATAGGAGAAACATTGCAAAGAATGATTGCAAAACTGATCTTTAAAACACCACAAGTACATGCTGCTGCATACACAGTCCAGGAAACAAACAAAATCAGCATTTAGAATTAAGCCATGACTGTCTTTTGCAGCCCTATGGCAATGCAGTGAAAGCACGTGGTTGAGCTCTTCTGTAAAATTACATCACACCGTCTTTGATGGGGGGCTGGGGGTCCTCAGGGCTTGACCAGGCAGCTGGGAGTTGAGAACATGAGGACTCTGCTCTCAGCCAAGGTGGAAATCCAGGTTTCAGGGTACCTAGAAGGAAGCAGGCAGTAAAGAGTAATGGAGTCTATATTAATGGAACATTGATAAAGTCATTTGCCCTCTGGACAACATGGTGTCATCAATGGTCAGTTTATCTCCCCCAGAGATGTCAGCTGTTGATGCAAAATACAAGCAATGAAAGACAAGACCCGGACATAAGATATTAATAGGGTGGCAACTTCCAGAGGAAAACTCACCTTTTGAAAATAGCGTTATTAGGATGGCTAGTAGATAACTAATAGTGTTATCTCAATATGCTGAAACTCAGTCTGCCCTGTTTGGGGCTGTGTATTCAGAGAGAGTATTTTTAACCTCCCCTCTGTGGCTTGCCTGCTTGCCTGCTGCAGATCCAGCAATGGTACGAATATGAAGAGAATACAGCCCTGAAAATAGCATTGCAGGTCCCAGTCCTGCACCACAATGTGCTTTGCAGGCTCCTTAATACCAGTCAGATCCTATTTTGTGGCTGATATCAACTGTGCTGGCCAACCTCATGGCAGACTGAGGCTCAGAAAACATACATCCATCTTTCCCTCTAAAAGAAGTGTCTGTTCATTCTGCCATGGTAGGAATTTGTTGCTCTTATTCCTGTCATGCACACCTGTACTGCCAGCAGAAGGACACTGCCTCTGCAGAAGACAGGGAAGTTTTACTGCTCCACAGGAGTTTGTGTTCAGGCCTGTCTTATCCACCAGGGTTTAGTTTTACTTCAGAGAAGTCTGTAAAATGGTTCCTGGCAGATGTAGGTAAGGAAAACGTATCCTTTTGGACATGACTGGCATTGCAGGTCTGCAGGGTGCTAGAGGCCAGCAGGGCTTTGCAGAGCCTGGTAATTTGAAGGATTTTGGCGTTTCTGGTGGTGATTAGCACAGCCCAGCTCAGCTGGCAGGCACAGTCCAGCCCTGGCTGCAATGGACCTGCACAGAGCAGACATGGACAGAAACCAAGCAGAAATGAAATTGCAGAGGGGTGAGACACTTCTTTTGAAGTCAGACTTGTCGAGTCAGCTGCCAGAGGCAGTGACACAGTTGTACCAACAGGACATGGGCAGCAGCAGGGGCACAGGCACGGCAGCTTGGCCCCCGCTTGCTGTCCTTGCACAGCCAGGTGTGGAGGGGTCAGCAAGGGGTCTGTGGGAAGGCACAGGTAAGAGGGGCAGACAGTAGGAAAAGCACAAAGCTTTCCATACGTGTACTGTGTGTCCTGACCACTCCACTCCATCACCACTTGTTTCAGGCAGAGGAGATTTCTTGCATGGACAGCTTCAACCAGAGTGGTCTTGTCTGAGGGCAAGATGTTGACAGACAGCATATCTGGGCTCTGGCCCTGGCATTGCCACTGCAATTTAATTACAGTTAGACTAAGTCATGTGTCCTGGTTCTGCCACTGTCCAAACAGAGAGCAGCTGTAACTCCCTTGTGCCCTGGTTGGGTTTGCATTGTTCCAAAAGCAGAATATTCCTGCACATGTGTATATAAATAATTCTCACCCTTCCTCAAACGTGAGCTTTTGCAACTCCTCATATAATGCAATAACATCAAATATTGCAGTCACCTGGTGTGGTGTATTACCAACCAGGCAAGCATCACCCAGGTTAGTCTGAGGATCTGAATATTCACATTCTGTCCCTTTGTAGACACAGACCACCAGCGTGGGACTGCTGGAAACTGAGCAGGAGCCATCGGGGGCTGAGCTGCCCCAGGCAGGCAGGGGCAGGGGGATCGATGGCTCTGCCCCTCCCAGCACCTCCCAGAGCACCAGTTCCTGTTCCCTCACATCCCTGAGTGGCAGGGGTGGTGCTGAGGTCACCAGTCTGTGCTCGTGGTGCAGCAGGAGTGTCAGGAGCTGCCCATGGAGGAGTTCCCTAATGCTGGGAACCTGTGCCCTTCCTCCTTCCTAAGCCAGCAGGTCCTGCCACCTGTGACAGGCAGAACTTGTGTCCTGTCGGTGCCAACATGGCCTAGGAAACACTCAGAAACTCAACTCTTGATTTACCATTCAGGTTGATCCAGCAGAAAATGAGATTTTGCTCACGTTTGTTCCCTGAGGCTGTACTGTCTGGTCCTGGCTGAGGCCAAGGTAATGCTGCTGACAGAGTGGATGGGCTCAGGAGCTCTGGGGCTGTGCCAAGACACAGTTCTGCTGTCTGGGAGTTAGTCAGGGGATTAATATGATAATGGATTCATCCATAAATTCACTTCCCTGGGCTGGGTTTGCTGGTTTTTGGAATATATCCAACCATCCTGGAAATTGTCCCCATGGCAGAAGGACTGGAGCTCCTGAGCAGTGCTTGCCTGTGTCCTGGGAGAGGGGATGGTCCCAGGCCAGGGGCAGCTGGGCTGGCCTGGTGGCACACAGGATGGCGAGGTTTTGGAAAGGTGAAACATGGAGAAATGGATAAATATTTGGCTCTAATTTTTGAGAACACTGAAAAAATCATAGGTTGGCAGAAGGCAAACTCCTTCTCTTCCTAACCTTCCTTCACCCAATTTTCTCCCTCTTTTCTTCTCTCTAGCATTTTTCATCCTTTCCCTGTTTGTTTTTCCTTATTTTTAATAGGGAAATATAAAGGATTTGATCAGTGAAATTAGAAAGCCTATCAAGAGCTGCATGCACTTTATGGTTGTTATCATAAAGAGACAATTGTTGCGACAGAATGCTTGAGAGAGGAAAACAAGAGTGCCATTTCAGCATCTTCTGTAGCATGAGTCAGAGAGATTGATAGTTACCCTCTTGCAATTAGAATTTTTATCAGCACGCCGGTGGCCTTGGCATGCTGTGAATGGATGCCATTTTCTTGGAGTGCTTAGTCTTTCATAATGCTTCAGAGAAAATAAAGATGGGCTGGAGTCACTCACCTCCTAACACTGAAGGGAAAATCGTGTTTTATGCTGCCTCAGGCTGGGCTTTCAAGCCCCACACTCCAAGACTAAAACCCATTAGGTATCTAAGCAGAGCTTACATATTCCCAGGGCTCCAGAGCACCAGGAGTGGACTGAGGCTCAGGAGGGATGAGCCCTGCAGAGGGATGGCCCAGCTCTGCTGGTCTCCCCCTTCCTGATCATTCCAGGTCTGAGTTTGCAGGGCAGCCTGTTAATGCCCAGTGATCTGCAGCAAAACAGCCCTTTCAGTCCCTGAAGGAACTTGTCCTTCTCTGCTTTTTCTTTCCTTGGGGCAGACACAGATCCCAGACTGACCCAGCAAGTGCCAAACAAACCAAGGCACTCTTCCAGAATTGCTGTGTGCAAGGAAATCCCACTACCGTACCGAAAAAATCACATTTTTTCATTTTCTATGGGATCCACATTGCTGAACCAGGGAGAGTCTGACACCTGTGCCAGAGCAAAGAGCAGATTGGAATGTATTTTTTTCTTTGAGGCTTTCCACAATGCTTTATGTATGGTTTTCAAAATTCAGCTCCTGAGTAGTGCAAGAGGCTGCTCAGAACAGCTTCTCATTCCCACAGGGAATTTCTGTGTCTTGCCATTTCATTTCTGGGAAGGAGGGGCAGCAGTTTTCCACAAACCACCCTACCCAACACAACAGGGGAACACATCCTGTGGATCAAGAGGAAGCAAAGAGAGATCAAGAAGGAGAAGGCTTGTCCAAGGGACTCAGGTCCTGGAGCTCCCAACAGGCAGAACTGCTGAGCCTGACCCCCGTGCTCAGTGCCCTGGGGTGGGCTGGGCTCTGTCTGGCTGTGCCCAGGGACCCTGGGCCATGGGTGGGACAGGGACAGGAGCCATGGGGACAGGGACAGGGACAGGGACAGGAGCCATGGCGACAGGGACAGGGACAGGAGCCATGGGGACAGGGACATGGACAGGGACAGGAGCCATGGAGACAGGGACAGGGACAGGGACAGAGACAGGAGCCATGGGGACAGGGACAAGGACAGGGACAGGGACAGGAGCCATAGGGATGGGGGGTCACCCCTGGCACAGTGCACCAACTAAGCCAGCCTAAGCTGAGCATACAGACAAGCCACTTGTAACTCAAAACAAGCCCGATATTCCCTTTGAAAACCCATAATATGCGGGTTTATTTTCTGCAACTCTTCCAGGCCGGTTACCCCAACTGTTGGCAAACTGCAAGGATGAGGTTGCCATGGATACGGTCCGCACTGATTCGCATGAAATACATCATTGCATTATTCCCAGAGTGGTGAAAGCCTTTCACAGCTGATAATTTTTAAGAGAATGACTCATCGTTAAATATATCATGGCAGCTCTGCATTGTTTGTTCTTCCTTGGAAGCACAATCTGGAGCTGGGCAGCTCTCGGGGTGCTGCTGAGGCTGGGGGGGTGAGCAGGGTGCTGCTGCAGGTGCACTGGCAGGGCAGAGTCCTGCAGCCACATCTGGCCTCTGCTCAGGGCCAGCTTTTGGGGAGGAATGCCCACTCTGTGCCACACGCCACCATAACCCACGGGAATGGCCGAGCTGGTGCCTGGAACTGAGGCTGAGGGAGCATGGTCCAGCCTTGGGGCTCTGGAGGCCCTGGGCTGTAACAGCTGCCAGGATTTTTCACAATCACCTCTTGAGTCTGTTCTGTACAGTCGGGGGAAAGACAAAGGTGTCTGAGAGAGCTCTGTGTATCCCATGTGGCACTCAGAGCCCTTGGTGCCACCCCTTGGTGCCACCCCTGATGGCACAGAGCAGGACAGCCTGGCCCTGCACACCCCGGAGCTTCCTCCTCCCAGCTCCTATCCCCATCCTAAACAGGATCCCTTCTGGGATCTGCAATTCTTCTTCAGGCTCCTTAGCCCACTGCTTATCAACTCCTTCATAGGTGCCTAAGTGTGTTGGAGGATTCCCCATTGGATTTTAGGTGTAGAGGGGTGGAATACACCCCAGAACAGAGTGACATGTCCTCTGGAGTCACCTGAGACCACTGCCAGCCTTGGAGCCAGGGAAACAAGCAGGGCACTGCCTGCTCAGCTTTTGAAATGGTGCTTTGAAAGAAGGTGCAGAAAACAAAATAACTTTCTTTTCTGTAGGAAACAGGCCCTTTCCAAATAGCTGCCTGCACTTAGAAAGGAACCCAAACCCAAAAGAAATGAACAAAAACTGGGCTGTGTGTTCTTTACTCCAGGCCGAAATAATTCTCTGTTATTCCCAAGACAAAACTCTTTCCTCTGTCCCTAAAAGCCAAAGATGTACATTTCATGCATAATTAATGTGAGATTTTAGTATACATCAGAGCCCAGAGTTGTGTGAGGCACAAATGGGGCTTCCCAAACAAGGCTTTTGATTACCAGTCATTTTAAATGCAGGAAATAATGGCACTTCTGAGTTCTCCAAGCCCTCAGAGAGGAGTTTCTGTCACAACTGATGTTTCCTGCTATATTTGGCCTCCAGTCAGCATAGCAGCTTCCTCAGGATGGATGGAAACACAGAGGGGCTGGAATCACTGTCAGACCCTGAGCACAGGGCATGGAGACTCAGTCTGTGCTCTACCACTGCCCCTCACCACCCCATGGCAAAGCAGCACAAGGCAGCACACCCCAGCACACTCTAACACACCCCAGCAAAAACCAGCACACTCCAGCACAAACCAGCACACTCCAGCACAAACCAGCACACTCCAGCATGCACTAACACACCCCAGCACAAACCAGCACACTCTAACACACTCCAGCACACTCTAACAGACACCACAGGTATTTTTGTAATGCTAATACTCCGTGAGTTTTCAAACATTTAATCCTCGTTTTCATTCTTCCTTGGGAGCAGCCCCAAATGAACAAGGGACAGGTTGAACCAGTTCCCATTTGTGCCCCACTGACAGTGCTGCTGAACCTCCCTTCCTTGAGACAGACATGGTGTGGCTTTTCCCAGGACACTTGGAAAGAGCTGGCTCTGCCCGTGCTGAGGTCAGGAATAACTCAGGATGGTGCTGGGCACAAAACCCATCCCAGTGTCCCCCTGACACCCCTGGTACCAAAGCTCAGGGTTGTGTTTGCAGTCTGGTTCTCTGCAGAGTAGCCTGCAAATTTCCCATATCCCCACTGCTATCCACGCTGGGTTTGTAAGGAAAGCACTTTGCTGATGGAGGTGTTTTCCAGATCTCCTGTATTTCTTGGCCTCTCTTTATAGTACATCAAATACTACAAAGCCTGTAGACTTCTGCCTTTCTTTAGAGAATGGAGAGAGGACTTCATTTCATCAAAAAAGACTGAATTTTCACCTTTTGCCCCAAAACCTTAAGAGCCACAGGAACTCAAACACTGGAGGACCAGCAGTGGTGAGAAATGGGGTCCTGGTGAGGAGAGAAGGAAGGTGCCAGAGGAGTCCTACACCATCATGTCCTTGTCTTTGGGGTTTGTGTTCCTTTGAATGCCTTGCTCCACTTGCCCAAGGCAACATTCATGATTAGCCCAGTGAGAGTTCCAGCCCTTTGTAAGGGCAGTGAGCAGCTCTGTCAGCCCGGGCAGCCTGGCATGGCAGTGCTCTGTGTTCCTCTGGGCTGGGGCAGTGTCTGCCAGCACCTCCCGGGCCAGCTGAGCCCCCCACATCACCCTCCACCTGCCACCAGCTCGTCACCATATCACAGGTAACCCTCCCTTCTCTGCAGGCTCATCCCAATCCTTATTAAGGGTTTGCTTCAGATAAGAGCATTGAGAAAACATGATCTCCTTTCCCCTTTCCTGCTCCCTCTCAAAGACACCGTCCCCTTCCCAGTGGGAAGGAGCTGTCTGTAAATCCAAACCCCTCCTGTGCTGGGCTCTCCCCAAACCCAGGCACGTTCTGGCCCCACGTTGCCTCCCCCTTGCCCCTGCTCAGTCCCCTCCAGACCTGCAGCCCCTCGGGGGTGCAGTGAGGCCAGGGGTCACTCAGGGAGCTGGACACAGGGGATTTTCACCAGGACACCCAGGTGGCCCTGGTGTCACACAGGGCTGCAGGCTGAGCAGAGACCACAGGAGCCATCCTGGCAGGAGCTGGAGGTGAACCTGCTCTGATTCTCAGCCCATGGAGGCCCAATGATCACCAGAAACAGGATGGAGGAATTTGAGGCAAACAGTGGCATTTTAAGAGTCTGGATGTCCTGATAAAGTTAAAACACCCAGGTTCTCCTTTCGCAACCCATAACTTGATATTTCCAAGTGTTCAGAGTCAGACCATGGGTCAGTTGGCTTTTCCTGGACCTGGAGCCATGTTATCTATTGAATTCCTTAATGTTGCACTGCTTTTTTCCCCTGATACATTCAGTCAATGGCACTTTGACCTGTTTCCTAATGCACTGTACTGCAGCCTCAAAATGTTACAGGGTGGTGCAGCATAGCTCTGAATCTGCAGGATAGCAGGAGGAGTGGAGGTGAAACGTGGCTCTAGTTTAGAATGAAGGAATTGTATAATGCTGGAAACCAGGCAGGACCTGGCTGGACCTGGCTGGACCTGGGAGCAGCTCCAGCCCCCATGGAGCTCCTGCTAAAAGCAGGTTTGGCTGTTTCTCTGCACTGCTGTAGTCCCAAATTCAGGATTAGTTTGGGCTCACAAAGGAGCAGGTCTCAGCTGGGTGCTGAGGCCAGGAAGTGGTTTGCCCCCAGTGCTGGGGTAGCAGCTCCTGGGGTGCCCCAAGCTGGGGTTCTGTGGGCAGGGTGGGGTCAGTCAGTGCTGCTGCCCTCCAGGAAAGGAGCAGCTCCCTGAAGAACTGCCTGAGTACTGGGTTACCTATGGGGTGAGGTGTGTTCCTGCCTGTCCTGGACAGCAGGTATCAGTGGAGGTGTGTGCTGTGGAAGGAAACACCAAGGGGGATACTGTGTTCAATGAAATTGAGATGGTCCAACTTTGCTTTCGTTTTGGAATGACTTTTCTTCCCAAGGTTTATCCTATTTTCTATGTATCACACAGGTAACACAGTGTTTCTTAAGGTCATGATTGCAACAAACTTTTTCAGTATTCTCTAAATGTTCATATTTATCTGAAACATATTTTCAGAAATATTGTCATGCACTAAATGTCAAGATGTCCTTGCTTCCTATGGGAAACAAAAAAAATCAGCTTCTTGACAAGCTCCAGTCTTAGCATGGAGCTGCTTAGTTAATGGCAAAGCCCTGAGGCTGCATGCTGGAAACCTTCAGCTCACTTCATGGCCCACCAGAAAATTATAATAATTCCACAGACCTATTGTAGGGAGTGACCCTTAGTCATATAGCCTAAGCTGCTTATCACCACAGAAATAAGATGTATACAATAATCTTCTTATACTTGCTGAGAAACCTAAACAAGGCCAGCACTGGTCACTTGTCTGGCTGTAATAAGGTTACTGTGCAAGGAGATATTAATGTTGGAAAAAGCATGCTGGATATTTCCCTTTTAAGTCGGTGTACTTATTTCTGTTTTAAGTAGATGAAGGTAGATGTTTTCCTTAGTAGTCCATGAGTCTGTATCCGTCCTCCAGAAAGGAGAAGGGATGTGTAGGACATCCCATGTGCTGTGTGAGTGTGAGTGCCTTGTACAGCGGGGTGAATCTGTTCCCTCTGTCCTGCCCAGAGTCCTGCAGCACCCACCAGCTGCTGCAGCACTGCCAGATCCTGCTGGCTGACAAAGGGGTGTGCATGGAGTGTGTGCTAAGTGATGATTTTTGGTAAAATTAAATCAGAAGCTATAAGCTGTGAAACACAGATTGACATTACATCTGGGTCCCACTTCCTTTCAAAAAAGGGGCCAAAAAGGCCCTCAGGGCCTCATACCACCAGATTCCTTCCCATTCCCTCCACAAGCTCCTCACAGAGGCTTCCTCTTGCACATCTCCCCTCATCCAGCACTTTCATGTCCTTAAGAGACAGTCGAAAAAATTAAAAGAGCCAAGGAAGAGTTAATGATCTAAAAGAAAGATTTACACCTCATGTTTGAAATTCCAGTAGTGAACCTTTTTCCAGTAAGGAGAAAATTTTTTTCAGAAAAAAAAACCCTCTGTTTTTTCCCTGGGGAAAATACAGACTAGTTGCACGAGTAATTCCCAGAGTGGGAACTTTTGGAGTGGTTCCTTGGAGTGCAGTAGCAGTCAGCAAGGGAAATTTTCTCTTGGAGTACTCTACATGGAAAATTTGGAGTCATTAGTTCACATAAGAGGGCTCACTTTCAAGGCTCAGCTTCTGGGTATGGTACCCCCTGGCAAAGGCTTTTCTGGGCCCCAGCAGGGAGTTTGGGAAGGGGCTGGGGTACATCTGCAGCAGGAACGACCTGTTGGCCTCTCTTCTCCATCTGGGACCAGCAGAGATTTGCATTGGCACCAGTAATCATGCACAGCAAAACAGTTTTTAAAAATAAACTTGGAAGCAGGCACTGGCCCAGTTCAGCATTGGGCTGGACACGATGGATATGGAAACAGCCATGGGAGTGGAGAGCAGGAGCAGGGGGAGGCATGGCAGTGATCCCTTAACACAGACATCAATTTTCAGCAGCACAAACCTAAGACTGGGCAATACATTCTTGGGATAAAATGCAACCCCCTCTGTTGTACTGAATACTTGCAGATCATACTCAAACAATGCTCTGGGTGAAAAGTCCCTTAAGGTGCTTAAAGGTGAAGGGGAGCCACTGGTCTGCTCTGTCCTTGCTGCCTTGCTGTTATCTATGAGAGATTTCCCCCCTGGGTTTGGCTGATACCAGGCTGAGTGCTGCCAGCGTGGAATAGCAGATCAGCTCTCCTGAGGTGATTACCTGGGGCATTAAGGTTATTAGGCATGTGTTTGGAGACAGGGGAGGCAGGGGAAACCTGACCCCAGAGGTGTTTGGGTGCCAATGCCAGCAAAGGATCTCCCCTGGCTGGAAATGCCTCATCAGGATTGTCACTCCTTAGATTTTAAAAAGTCAGGATCATCAAGGCAAAGAGGGCACTCAGAGCTGGGGGTCCAGCCAGGCTGTGCAGCAGGAACACTGCTCTATGTTCTCCTGGTCTGCCTTGGTTTCTGGAGGTTCAGGGTTTGATAAAGCACACGCACAAAGCCAGGCCAAGCACCCACCTTGCATTTCCCTTATCTCTCACAATGATGATGAATTAGAGCACCGGGATGATCCATTGTGCCCCTCCCTGTTGGCATGGACCAAACCTGCCCCCACCATGTCCATGCTCACAGTTTAGCTCTCCCTGCAGTGAGGGAGTCACTGTTCATTGATCATTTTTGGGAACCAAAAGGGTTTGGGGAGTGTGTAACACTTCTCAGAGACAGCAGCTCCTCGATGAGTGCCTGATGTCACAGCAGCCACGGGGCAGGATGGACACACAGTGGTGAGCCCAGGTCACCAGGGCCACAAGGGGTGACATGATGGTACTGCCTCTGCTGTGTCACTGCTGTGACATCCTGCTGTGCCACAGCCCAGCCTGCCACTCACACACTGGTTCCCTTACAGGGGTATGGTGATGGAATATCTGTTGTGCTCAGAAATCTCTTTAAAAACCAAACCATTTCTGTCCAGCCCTTTGCCCTTTGGCAGATTACTTGACTTCTTTTTCACCTGCTTAACCCAGGAGTTTCATTTTTGTGAGCAGAGTGTCAGGTCTCATTTACCTAAAGCTCTCAATTGATAGTGCTTGCAGATACTGCTGCTGTCATGGCAACGAGGTTATTTATGCACCACAGATACCTGCTTTGCTTTGCTTCCCCCCTTCCCCGATGTTGCCAAGTGAAGAAAGGGTCAGAGTGGCCATAAAATGGAGCAGGGAGCTCCCAGCCCCACACACGTTCAGAAACCCTCCAGACCTCCTTCCTGCCCTCCTGGTGTGGTTCCAGTCCCTGCGCTGGGCTCTGTCCATCCCTTGCTCTGGCAGGGGCAAGGGGCAGCAGAGGATGTGTGCAGGTACAAGCAGATGTGCCAGGCTCCCTCTCACACAGTCTGAACACCCTGGGCTCAGAGTGCTCTTGGACAGGCTGCATTTACTTACCTGCCCTCCCTTACTCAGTTTGTAACCTGTGCTTAGTAAATATCACTGCTCAATTATTGAACAGCAGGGCCACCACAGAAACAGGCTGACAAACAAAGCTCCAGGGCTACAATTTCAATTTAGTGAAGTTCTCCTTCAAATTCTGTCTGGGTTTCTTCTGTCCATTTTCCATGACAACCAGCAAGAACCAGAGGTGAGAGGGAAAGCGAGGGAGTTATTTCATTTAAATTAGATGAAGCTCTGTCAGCCTCTTGAGTGAAGAGTTTCCTACAGAAGAAGCCCCTTGCAGGAGGAGAGACATCACATGTTCCCTGGCAAACCTCCTTCTGCAGACCTTGGCTGTTTTCCTTCACTGAGGACCTTCTTCTCCAGACATAAATCAATTCTATTTACACGTAATATTAAGTCCAAAACGTGGAAAACCCTTCCCCATACGGAGCGGTGTAAATGGCTGCCCAGAATTCACTGTGGGATCAGGATCTGATCTCCTGACAAATCAGGAGCTTCTCTTCCCAGCCCCTGGTGCTGCCTGGGTGAGCTTGGAGCTGCTGCCCACCAAGCCCTGGGCTTTGCCAGGTCAGCCCCAGGAGGCCCCGGTGACACCGGGCAGGAGTGGTGGCAGTCACACAGGTGTCACAGGTGTCCCAGAGCCCAGCATGCACACATTTGCTGGGAGCTCTGGTGCCAGGGAGGTCTCTGGGGGACCCCCAGGACCCTGCCAGGTGTTGGCACAGCCCACGCAGGCACCGGGCACCACAAACCTGGGCTGGCACTGCTCCAGGGGGCACAGAGCTGTCCCCAAAGTGTCCCCTGGGCTGTCCCTGGGCTGTCCCTGGGCTGTTCCCGGGTTCTCCCCGGGCTGTCCCCGGGCTGTCCCTGGGGTTGTCCCCAGGCTGTCCCTGTGCTGCCCCCGGGCTGTCCCCGGGCTCCCAGCAGCTCCATCCATCGCAGATTAAAACCTGCGCTCAGTGGCTCTGCATCTGCCGTGCCAGGTTGGGAACCTCAGGGAATTTCCCTGTCCCCCACGGCGCTGGGACAGGGAGGAGCAGCCCCTGAGCCCCGGGGATGCCCCCGGAGCAGCGCTTGGAGCTGCCCACGCCGGAGCCAGGAGAACCATCCCGGGAAAAGGAGGGCACGTGAAGGAATAACAATACTTTCCTCTTATGTAACTCTTGCCTAAAATATTTCAAAGTGGGCCTATAGATAAATAATTGAAGATAATACAGAATTAGCTGTAATTTCGTGTGTCAGAAAGTAACATTCCCCATGGCTTCTGTGCTGCTCAGGTGTGGAAACCATCCTGGCTGTGGGATGGAATGAGGCCACGTGGCTTCGGGAGCTGCCCGAGAGCACAAAGTGTGCTCACAGGCATTGCAGCTACTCAATGTTTAGAGCAAAAATTATTTACTGGGGAAAAACCCGCAAGAATTCTGAATAATGAATAATTAAGAAATCTTGAATTCGCCCACAGGCAGTTTGCAAGGGTGGGGAGGGGGAGAGGGGAAGCAACATTTGTCAGATAGATTATTTATGAATTAATCACTCGGCTCTCTGAAGTCGAGGGGGAGCTTGCATAAATAAGACTATTCGTGAAGAAGACCAAATCTTTCTTTAATAGTGCTCTGAGAATGGTAAATTCATTAGCTGAAAGCACTGATTATGATTCAAAGGGATAGGGAGGGGAGAAAATCAAGTCATAATTAGTCATTTAAATTGTATCAAGTATCAAGCATCTGATTTTAAACTAGTCCAAACAAAAGGGAAATGATTCGTTCTGATTAAGTCAGTCTCTCTTGCCCTTTTAAAGATTTATAAAGTAGTGTCAATAAATTATGGTTCTTGGGACTCAACCTATAAAAACAGCATAGAAATGTAATACAATACCTTGTCAGACAAGTGGGTTTGACACAGTAGATCAGAAATTAAATGTATATTTATTAAGGAGATATATAATAAGTCTCATGTCACCCCAGTATTGATCAACTGTCACTTGTCTAAACTCTCCTCTTCACCCCCATTGTTCCTAGTTGTTTCTCTGACTGCTCTTTTAATACTGAAGTTGAACCCAGTTTGCTCACTCATAAGCTTAATTACTCTGCAGAAGCACTTCTTGTGAAACTACGTGTTCTGGATTAATTGTGCTGCTGGTGAATTATGCAGCATTCGCATAAAGACCTGTCTGGAGTTTCCCCTCTGTCCCAGTGCAGCGTGTGATCCTGATTTCCTGGAGTACAGTTTCCAGCTGCTTTCCAAGCTGAGCAGGGACAGGGCAGGTCTGTGGTCTCTTTCTTCAGGCAATGAGTGGAAATGATGGTACAGGAGAAGCACACACTGTTTGCTGCAGAATGGGAAATTCAGTCACACAGGCTCCAGTGCTGCTGGGGTGGGGGCAGTGGTGCTGCATTATTACAGTTATTGCAATTGGGAAAGCATCAGCAGAGAACTCTGGGTTCTCTGACACCTTCACCCAACTCCTGTCATGCTGGGCTCTGAGCTGGGACACGGGGCTGTGCTTAGGGGGGGACAGACTGTATTTTAACTACAAAGTACTGAACCTCTTCTGGGTTTGATCCAGAGCTAGCAGAGATAATAGTGTCTCACAATAAGACCAGTTTTTTTCGGGATTTCCCAGCATTTTGCATCAAGGAAGAAATATTCTTGTGTATGTCTGGGTGCTGGGAGTGGCTGAGCTCAATTCAGCAGAGTGATGGAACAGATGCTTCAGCTTGGGTCCACACAAGTCCCACTGAAATCTGTGAGACTTAAACACATGCTCAGGCTGTTTGTCAGAGCCTGCTGGGAGTGCTCAGCACACGGGTGTGCTCAGGGTTCCCTCGCCTGGCAGCACTGCCCTGGGGCTGGGGTGATGATCTGGGGACAGCCCTGGGGCTGGGGAAGGTCTGGGGACAGCTGCCAGCTCTTTTTTCCTCCCCGTCAGACACTGCTGGCTGCAGCAGTACCTGCCTTTCAGGTGCAGAAGTCTCTGCTTCACCAAACTTCTCCAGTCACCCAGTCCTGCCCAGGTCTATTTTCAGTACCAATAAATCTCCTGTAGACATCCCCTTTGTCACAGCCTGTTCCCCAGCTCCTAGCTCCATAGACTCCTCTCTGTTCCAAATGTAATTGCTCTTCATCCTTTTTTCCTGCTGTCTGGAACCATAGCTCATCATCCTACACTTCTCATTATCTTAATTAAACCAGGGCAAGTCAAGGGCCTCTTTTATAACCTGACATTACCCTGTACATTTTTTTTAGCTCAAAAGATGTGAATTAGTGCTGAGATATCTTCTTGGAGGAAATTGGCACCTCAGCTCCCTCAGTTTGCAGTACTCTGGTTGTCTGAGGAGGGCTGAGTGAAAAACTGAGCTGAGCAGTCTGATGTGCCCAGGTAAAACCAGTCTCCTGCCTGCTGCTGCTCCTGGGTGGCTGCTTTGGGGAATTGTAGATTGCAAAGCACTGGATATCCCTCCTCGCCTGATTCAGTTTGATTTGGTTCAAGTCTGTTTGACCCTCAGCTCTGGCTGATGGTTGATTTTTTGGGTTTATCTGCATTTCTGACACCCCAGGCGCTGTCTGCCTGGGCAGTTGCAGCACCCAGGAGCTGAGAGGGCTGAGAGCCATCGCCAGCAAGAGAGAGGAGGGAGAGAGAAGGGAGGCAGTACCCTCAGCACATCTGTTTGTCAGAAAGGTCTCTGGGTTTGCCCAGCCCACAGAGCTCACAGCCCACTGCAGGAGGGTGGCTCATGTCTCCTGCCCCCTCAACCCCAGACACTTCTCTGTGCAATGAACTGTGGCATTTTGTGGTGTCAGAATGGACAAGGGCCCTGAGACAGCAGAGTCCCCAGTCACAGAGTTTATAGCTTTGCTCTCCTCACGTTAGGGGGGTTATATTGGAGGTATCTGGCTGCCCTGGGCAATGCAGGGTCTGCAGATCAAAAGCCAGGTCTGCAGCCTGGGAAAGGCTTTGGGAATTGTACTTGAGGGCTTGGAGAAACGTTTATGTGGTATTAGACATGAGTCACTGAACACCTTTCCCTAATGAGCTTTGGAAGAGGAGCTCCATCCAGAGGGGCAGCCTCTGGCACACAAGCAGCCGGTGTTGGGGTGCAGTGGGGACTGCTCTGGGTGACAGCCTGGGACCCTGCAGTGGGGACTGCAGCCCTGGGGGACAGCCTGGGACCCTGCAGTGGGGACTGCAGCCCTGGGTGACAGCCTGGGACCCTGCAGTGGGGACTGCAGCCCTGGGTGACAGCCTGGGACCCTGCAGTGGGGGCTGCAGCTCGGCTGGGAGCACCTGTAAGAGCAGGAGCACCTGTACCTGGTGGGGGAAGCCTGTGGGCTCAGTGGCAGTGGGGCAAGGCTTAGAGACAGGCTGTGTTTTAAATGCTTGTACCCCTGGAACAGCATGTGGGGAACAGGAAGGCAACAAGTGCTGAATACTGAGATTTTCTTGCTCTGCAATTCACCTTTAAAATCTCATGTAAAGGAGACATTAGTTCCAGGAGCAGATAACTGACTACTGTGACTTTACAGGGAAGCAAGAGATTCAGATGATACTAGGCATTATTTCATTACTAAACACTGGCATAATTTTTTAAAATTTTTATTCTGAAGTGAAAATATATTTCTAAAACTTGCCTTCCCCCCTGCTGTCTAACCACTGCAAGACATTCAGCAATATTAGCAAATCTGATGGCTGCTAAATGGCCTTATTTCCAACAGTAATGAGCTGCATTTAATAATGAATTAAACATCATTAACCAGAGAAGTTTTTGGTGAGCACTTCTTTAGTGTCATTGTGCAGCAAT
Source organism: Certhia americana (assembly GCA_018697195.1). NCBI lineage: Eukaryota > Metazoa > Chordata > Aves > Passeriformes > Certhiidae > Certhia > Certhia americana. The sequence goes on from CM031874.1 coordinate 12,797,243, forward strand.
TATCACAGGAGTGAAAAGCTCATCTCTGTCCAGCTGCTCTATTTTTCATTATTTGGAGCAGCATAAGATCCCTCTGGTCCAGGAGGCTAATAACAAAAAATGACACAAAGTTTAACAAGTGTTTCTGTTCCTCATGCAGACCACAATAACTAAGATGCTTGATCCTGTTCCACCTTGTTTCTCTGTCTGCGTGACCCAGCTAGCTTGGCTGTGTTCCTGCAATCATGAAAGTCTCTCTCAGTAAAATCTAACTCACAGGCATAAGAAGTTTCTTTATTAAAAATTGATACATACAAATAAGCAAAAATAAAAGATGATGGAAATAATTAAACTGTTTGGTATTTGCAGGTTGTATTATACTTTTCCATTCCTTAGTAATGAGACCTTAAAGACTTCTTCATCATGTGTAGTTGTAGGGTCACATTCACAAAAACACAGTTGATAGTCTTCCAAAAAGTCTTCCCCTTAAAATACTGACCTCTGAAAAAAATCCCAACTATTTGCCAACATTTCTTTGCTGTTTCCTTACTGCCATAGCTGAGTGAAAATTTTTTTGGCAAGTCATGCAGTTGCCAAAATATTCCTTTCTGTGTGGAAAGGAGACATTGCACACACAGGCAGGCCCAGCTGAGCCTGCAGTGTTGGGAAGTGACTCGGAGTGGCTTTGGGAGGAAGCTGGGATGGGGAGGTTCTGCAGTGCTGTCGCTGTGGGACAGGTGTGATCACAGGGATAACCTATTTCAACAGCAGCTCCTCAGGCTGGTACCTCTGTGTGCTGCTCAGCAGAGATCCCACTGCTTCCAACAGCTCTGGTCACAGAGCAGCTGCAGCAAAGCCCAGCTCGGAGCCCAGGCACTCCCTGGGTGTGCATGTAAATGAAATGTGTGATTTAACTGATGTGTGAACACCCCAGACAACTGCAGCTCCAGGCTGGTCACAGCCATGAGCAAACCCCTTGGAAAACACCACCAGAGGGTCAAATCATTGCACAAATCTCTTGTCAGGCTCCAGCTGTGTCCGGGAGGGGAGGTGACACATTGCTGATCCTGTTTGAGGGACCTGTTGGAAACTGGGTGCTGTGGTGTGCCAGGGGCTCTCCCCCAGGGCTGCTCTGCTCTCAGGATGTGCTGATGCTCAGGTCAGTGCAGGACTGGTTCTGCAGCGTGCCCCAATGCAGGGAGTCCCTGGAAAACATCTCCATCCTCCCTGTGTGCCCCACTGCAGGAACACCCAGGAACATCTCCATCCTCCCTGTGTGCCCGTCACACACCCAGCAGCAGTGCAGGGACCAGCCTGGGCACAGGGTTACTCACGGCCTTGGCTGCCCCGCTGAGGAGGCTCCTGCCAAGGCTGCTGAACCCCTCGGGGCTCTGTGCAAACACTCAGCTCCCCGCTGGTGTCGGCCGTGAGCGAGGGCTGAGCCGCTCCTTCCTCTGCCTGTGCCGTGATCAAAATATTTACAGCTCAGTGAGTGGGGCTGGCAGCAGCCCCAAAACTTTGCTCTTGATAGTAAATGTCACATTTAATATTGATGATGTGGGCTACTCAAGTCACACTTGGATGAGTTAACCATTGGGAATGACATCTATAATAGGAAACTCCTAAAATGTGAGCTCCCTTATATGTGCGCATGGCTTCTTTTTTATAAAAGATACAAAAATCGAAGCAATTCAGTAAAATTACATGGATGCTGTTCACTGTTGTATGTCCAGCAGAAATCAGCTGCCGTCCAGGCTGGTTACTGACCTTAGCAGTGCATGGCCTGCAGCCTGGTGGGGCACAGAGTGCTGGTTTACACCCCACAGGGAGCAGAGCAGCGCTGGCTGTGACACCCTGCAGGGGCCCTGCCTTGCCAGAGCCAGCTCTGCTCCCTCTGCTCCCTGTGCAGTGTCCCCACCTGTCCCTCTGGTGAGCCAGAGGCTGCCAGAGGCTGATGCCACAAGATCATTCCTGCTCCTGGCTCTGCTCTTTGCTGTGCAGTGAGATGGGAGCAGGTGATCCTGCAGGGATCCAGGCCAGCCCAGGCACACCGAGGATTCTGCATCTGCATTTTCACCCAATAACAAACAGCAGGGTGGTCACTACAGTGAATCTGTGCTATTGGAATGCTACTGGAAATAAGAAGCAAATATAAAATTACACGGACCATCAGTGTTATAGCTTGATTTAAAAGGGTTTCTAATCATTGGGAGGTAAATTCTCTCCTCAGGCGTATTGGTGTCAACGCTGGCCGTTCACAGACATGCAGAACTTTGGTGGTCAGACCATGCTATCAGCCCCATCAGCTGCTGTGTTGATCGAGTCACTGCATGTTATGTGACTGTTCCACTGAGTGCTGCTCACAGTTGCCCTGGTGAGCAGTAAAAATGGTTGGTTATGGACCCCAAAAATCCATTTGAGGTACCAAAAGCAAACAGGAAGGCTCTGTAGGGAGGAGTGCTGTGCACTAGGAATGTCAGCTTCTGTAGAAAGTGGTTGAAAACAGGGTCACATCCAAACTGCTCCATGTGAGATTTTTGTATCACCCTCAGCCAGCGTGCAAGATTCCAAGTGAGTACATCTACTGTGCATTACAGTTAGGTTGGAGAAAACCTAGAGAAAATACAATATTCTATTATTCTTCTTGGCCTGGCAACTAATCCTGCTCCCATGGCACGAACTCCTCTGGTCAGTGCTGCACCATTGACACATCTGTGATTAACACCTGCTTCAGGTAAAAGAAATAGTAATTATTTGCACTTTTTACCTCTATGGTGTCTCTTAGCACATCTGCCAAAGTCTGCCCTGATTCATACCTTCACCTAAAGCAGGAAAAGCCAACCTTTCTGAGCAGTAGCTATTAACCTTCTTTTACAGATGCAGAAACTGTGCACAGAGAGAATAAATTATTTACCCAAGGTCACAGAACAAATCTAAAATGCCATAATTGGGAAAAGGACCCAGACTACCTAATTCCAGTTTGTGTGCTTTAACAGCAAGTGCTGTTGCTCCTGGCTGGGACTGACTCCGCCCCAGGAATTCCATCATTCCCACCCTTTGGCATTTGGTTCCCACCCCCCATCTTCGCTCTGGCTCAGCAGTGGCACTGTGCACTCTCGGGCTGATGTGGGTTTGTGTTCAGCTCTTTAGCAGTCTAAATGCAAATTACACAGTTGTGTTGAGGCACCCATTTATACTAATTTGTGCTCTGTTTTGCATTGGGAAGAGTTGAGAGACTACAGCTTTTTTTAACCTTTATAATGACAGGGTTTTAAAAGCTTGCTCTGTGAGGTAGTGGGACTGATTGTTTCATCAGCCTAAATTGTGGCTTGCGCTGTGAACACAGTAAATCCCTTCAATCTCTGATGGCCCTGCAAAGGGCCCTTTTGCCTATAATGGAGTTTGAAAGTACCAAGAGCAGGTACTGCATCAACGTGGCCATCAGCAGCATCCGGGTTAGTTCCTTGCATTAAGTGAGTGAGCCTTGTCCCAGGACAAAATGTGCTCTGTACTGCTGGAGCAAATGTATCACAGGCACTTGGGGCATTATCAATGAGGAAAGAAAATCTTTCACAAACCACAAAGAAACTGTAGCAGGAGCAAATAAAAAATGAATTTGATGTGCAAGAAAGGGAAACACCCAAATTACAGCCTGTGTATCTTGAGGGTCTTATGAGATCCATAAAGATCAGCCCTCACCAGATGAAGGAGCAGCCACCAAGCACAGCAGTTAATTTCCTGCAGAGGAAAATGGATGTGGATCAAAAGATCAGAAAGAGTAACTGTAAGGGACAAGCACACAAATCAGGTGTGCTGTGAGATCTTCTGGGAAGTCCCTGTTCAGGTTCAGCCTGAGAGCAAGAGGCTCTGTTTTCAGCATGGCACTTAATGCCTTTTTGTTTCTCTCAGCAAGTCAAAAACTTGTGGTGAGCAGCTCTGAAAGGACTAAAATAATATTTTAAAATTGTTCTTCCTTTCTGTCCTTGTACCTTGCACTCAATGAAAGGAGCTTCCTGACCTGCAGAGCCCTCAGCCCAGGGCCCAGCAGATGGGGATTTTCCTTTCACAAAGACAGCAGAATGTGCAGGCACAGGGAACTTCGGGAGGGTGCCTGAGTGCCTGGCTGCCACTCCCTGGCCCTCTGAGAGCCATCTCCAGATGTGCTGGAAATGACAACGACATCCTGAGAGCTGCCAAAAATCACAGGGAACAGCTGGTCAAAATGCTCAAACCTCACAGTGCCCTTAGTATGCCATAAACAAATCTGCCTCACTGAAACCACACACAAGGAGCCTCCATTTATGGCCTTTAATCGTTGTCATTCCCATCTCAATTATCACAAACACAGAGTATGTTAGGAACTAAAACCCTGCAGAGGAAATACTCCCAGTCTTCTCAGGCTGTTGCTGATGTTTCAAAAGGACCACGAGCTTTTCTGGAATCCTGTAAAAAAATTGTGTAATAAAGGCTTTTTTGCCTGTTTTGGCCCAACCAGAGCTGCAAGCCAGCAAGCCATCAGCATTATCACATCCTGTAGCTGCTGCTCTGGCAGAGGAATGAAATATTCACACCTTTTGGCTGGGCTTTTTATTGAGGTTTCAGGTACCTACCTTCTGCCATCCACTCCATTTAAGTAATGATGGCCAAAGCCCAGCTCCCTTCTCAAAGATTAACAGCTTGCTGGAAATATTTGATTGTCTGAAAACAGAACTGAAGGATGCTGCAGCATGTTCCTCCCTCACAGGGAAGCCCCTGAAGCCAGGACTGATGCTGTCAATCACAGGATTAAAATTCCAGTGTGTCCCAGTGCAGAGTGAAGTGCAGTGGCTGAATTCCAATGGGGAGAAAGCAGTTTAAAGCCAAGGACACATGGCTTTGACAGCAGGATGGAAACTGGCTTAAAGTTGCTGTGAAATCATCCATTATTATTATGGGATCCTGACATCTTGCAGAGAAGCAGCACTAAATTATTTTGCACTGCTGGCTTTTGGAACTCCACAGGCAGCTGTCACAGGAGCAGCAGGAGCAGGGGGCTCAGAAAAGGTCCTTCCTGGGGCTGGTGGCTTGCCTGGCATCGCAGGTCTGTGTGTGGAGTTTGGGGAGTGCACACAGGTCATGCTTTCTTCTTACACCTATCCTCCTGCTCGTTGTCTTCATGCAAATTTGATCTGTCACTCAGGGCATTAAGGTCAGCAGCAGAAACCTGTTGAGTTGCATCCTTGTCCCTCTCCCCCTCACATTTCCATTCTCTAAATCCTTGATCACACATGGTGGGATTGTTGGGGCTGTCCTGTGCTGCATTTCAGTGATCTTTGTGGGTGCCTTCCCACTCAGGATATTCTAGGATTAAGTGGCCACTCAAAAACAGCAATTGCACCAGTTTTTTTCTGCTCCTCACAGCCTCCCATGCCCCAGCACTAAAGCTCAGCAGCACTGTCAGATCCCTTCCCTCGCTGCAAGCTTTGCTCCAGCCTGGCAGAGCAAGGATTAGAGTTTGGACTGGCTCCTCTAGCCACAAACGTGCTCCAGCCCTCGGGGCATGGCAACAACCTCTCTTTCTGCTTTTTTCCCTATGGGAAAGGACTGCCCTGGTGTAGGTGTCCGTCTCCTGGAAGTTGCAGTGTCTGCCTTTTACGGTGATGTTTAGCTCTGCCCCAGCCCCGGATTTCTGCTCTGCTTTGGGCTGCCCTCAGGTCTGTGATCCCATTTCTCAGGCATTTAACTCTTTGCCTATAAAACACGGGAGGTACAGCCCGGTGCTGAGCTCTCTGCGAGGGCACTGAGGGGGGACAGGGTGAGCTCAGGGCCCTGGGGGGAAGCTGGGTTGGGTTTGGATTTCAGCTTCACACGAGGTAGGTGCCAGGGGAGTCAGAGCCCAGCTGCCTGTGCAGAGCTGGCCCTCCACCGCCTCCTGCACCTCTTTAATTCAAGTGGTGACTCACAGCCTGGAACAATTAGGTAGATGTCATATGCAGCTAGTGAGTGGTATTTTTCAGTGTTCATTTTACTTATTGTATTATATTATATTTTGATTTATAATTATATATACAGTGCATTCCTTTCCTGGGCTCCAGGCATCCTTGCCAAAATTAAAAAGTACAGTTAGCAAAACTAAAGCCAGCAGAAGCTCTGAGCTCTCTGACAGAAATAATCAGTCAGAGCAACTCTTTTTTTCCACCAGTTCTTCATATATTGTCTGTTGTCCCTGCATTTCCTTCCCATGAACCTCTGGATGAGGAGAGCAGCCCCTGGACTCATCTCTTGGCCCCACAACAGCAATGCAGAGAGCAGCAAAACAGCTCCAACTCATTCCTCAGATGCAGGAGTAGCATTTGTTAGTATTTTCAAGTCTTCCAAATACTCTTACTTTGTACTCCTGGAGCTTTTCCTGCTGGGAGGAATTCTGTGTAATCCTTAAGTGGGATTTGCCAGTGCTTGTGTGGGGGGTGCAGTGAAGCATCACCTCGGTCCCTGGAGGACCTTCTCATTCAAGGAAATTCAGTTTGCTGTGAGCAGGACTGGGTGGGCTAAGGTGGGGTTTCTGGAGAGTTGAGGCAGCAGTAATGTATTCTCCAGGTTAATCACACTTGATTGTATGCAAATAGCTGTTGCCCTCTACCACACTGATCAGAACCTCTGGGGACAAATTTCTGGCACCGGACGTGCACAATGGGATCTTCAGGGTCCAGGTTTGCTGGACGAGCAGGGGTGAGGTGGTGGAACTGGCAGGGTGTGGTTGGCACTGGGATTGCCAAGCAAAGTGCAGACCCTGCTGTGCTGTCCCTGTGGTGCTCCTGAGGACAAAGGCACTGGAGCAATGTCCTGTTGCTACCACCTCTCCTCTGCTCATCCTCAACCTAAGCTGACCAGTAGAATTCCAAGGACTGGCATTGCTTGCCATGTAAAATACAGTCTGAGAAAGTCCCTGGGTTTTGCTGAATTTTACAGTTTGGGAATGTTTGTACTCAGGCTGGAGGCTGTGGTTGTTCCGTGCCACGGACAGCACCTGGCAAAGCTGGGAGCAGAGGGCTCGTCCCTCTCACCCATCTCACCTCATGCTCCAGGCACAGTTTCTCCTCTCAACAGTTACTGCTGCTTATGGCAGGTCAGACTTGCCATGGGTTCATGTGCTTGGGAGAGTTTTGCTTTCTCTGGGACAGATTTAGATGCTTATTTAATAAGCACAATTATAACTGCTGTTTTGGTGTGTTGATGAAGCTTCCAGATGGCTAATTGTGTGTCCTGAAGGAAAAAAGAAACTCAGCAGCTGATGTATCCAAATCCAACAGAGAACAATACCTCTGGCTCTGGGACCGCCAGATTCCTCATTTTAAAAAATTGATGTTGCCTTTGTTGTGATATAATGGCTTAAGAATTTATCCATCCAACAGGAATATAAGAGGAATGTGAGAATGTCTGTGGCCCAAGTGGGAGGATGCTTTGGTTGTTTCAGTGGTCCCTGGAGTGTCCAGCAGGCAGGCAGCTGGTGCAGGTGTCTGGACAGGGGGTGACCTGCCTGCCCCCAGTGAAAGGATGAGCAGTGCAGCTGTGGTGCTGAGGGAAGCCAGCTCACTGCTGTGCTGCTCTGCCCTTGTAGCTCCCAAGATCTTCCCATCCCTGACCTGAGCAAAGGCAAAGGTAGCTCCACTGGCACCAGCAGAGCCCAGCCCAAGCTCCTTTCCTGCCTGCAATGGCTCTGTCTCCAAGTCTGCTCTGCTGTTTTATACTGCTTTAACATGACTTTTAGACACACAGAGAATTGACAGTGTTGTTGCCTAGTAAAGTCAGTTTGGGAAACCGTTTTCCAGTTTTCTGTGTTCATGGTTTTCTGAGCAGACTGGACAATAAATTGATACAATTTTTACTGATAAGATAAAATATTTCTAATAATTCTGCTGATAAAAAGTCCCCTGCCAATAGTTATTTAAAAACCTCTTTGCTGAGACTTCAGTTACTCAGAAATTTGTATTATCTGAGTTCATATCAAGTTGAAACCCAGGATTAGCTTTGTTTACAGGATGGTTGGCTCTTGGTCACGGGTGATTTTGGAAAGGAGACAGAACATGGCAGGGAGGTGGCAGCTGCTTGAGAAGGCAGTGCCATGTGCCAGGGGTGCAGCAGCAGGAGGTGACTGGCTCCAGTCCCAGCAGCTCCAAGGCAGAGGCAAAGGCTGGCCCTGCAGGGCACTCACAGGTGTGAGGAGCACCTGCAGGTCAGGGAGCTCCTGGGAGAGGGGAGCACTGGGAGAGAGAGGCACTGGGCATCCCTCACTGCATCTTCTTTGGCTGGAAACAGCAATAATGGTGTTCTGCCCAGACTGTGTGTGCTCAGGTCCCTGCCAGGCTGCCTTGCACTCACTGCAGTCCCCTCTGGGCAGGACCTGTGGGGTGTTCCCAACACTGACCACTGACCTGTGGGGCTGGCACAACTTCATGGGGCTGAAGCTGCCATAATTACTGAGCTGGGAAGCTAATTAATTCCTAAATTATATTGAAAATGTGATCAGTTTTTATAAGCTAACCATAACCTAAGGGTCCTTCCATCCTGTGTTCTTCCAGAAACTCCCACTCTGGTTTGGGGCAGTACAGAACAGTGGATATTGTCTGTGTTGCCAGCCAAGGCTTTTGCTGGCCCAAGTGAACTGGACCCTGACCCCACACTGCCCAGACTGCTCACAGGGCATTTACCCAGCTTGAGTCTGTGCTTGCCACGGGCCCAGCCCAGTCCCAAGGAGCCAGCCAGCCTTCACCCAGCTATTCCACTGCTAGTGTCAGCATGAATAAACCATGTTCCTTTTAAGCTACCACAACTTTTGACAGCTACAGTGCTGTAAATAAAGCAGCTAACGCAGATGCTAATATTAATTCTCATGACCCAGTTGTGCTTCACTAATAGTATCTGGGTTACCAACCAGGCAAGACAAGAGCACAAATATTTAGCCTGTCTCAGTCTGTTATACCAAAAAAGCAAGCATTTGAAGATATTAATTTCTAGAGCTAAATGTCAGACGTGCCCTCCATTAGGAAAAGGCACAAGGAAGCTCTGAAAAAGTCATAGAAATCCCTGTTTAGTGGTGGTTAGCAGTTAAGCCACGCTGGCCACGCACAGGGCGATGCCAGCACCTCTTGCTGTGCTGCAAATGTGCTGTGACATCCTCGGGTCAGCTCTGGTGCTGTCCAGCAGAGTGCCATAGCAGGGAGACGTGTGCAGGATTGAGAATTGTGTTGGGGTTTGTAAAGTGATGTTGAAGACATTAGTTAGCAATTAAGATTTCAGGATAATCATCCATTTAGTCCTTCCCAGCTGCAGCTGCTCTCCCCTTGGTCATCGCTTTGGTTTCTGCCCAGGAAAGCTCCTCCATATTCAGCTTTTCCTGGAGGCATTCGGAGACTGTCAGGTGTGAAAAGCTGTTTGGGAGAAACATGGATGTTGCCAGCCTGATGCAGCTGGGCCATCCCAATCTGCCTTGACACGGTGGCACAGCCTGAGGCAGCTGCTCAGGCACCAGGGCTGCTGCACCCAGCTGGTGCTGGCTGCAGGTGCAACATTGCTTCTTTACACAGCCTCTCCAGAAAGGCCAGGCCCAGGGCCTCGCTCAGCCCCACCAGGTTTCTTTACCCTCACAGCTGTGCAACAAAAATACAGAAGTGTGTGAGCAGCCTTCAGATTGGCAGAGCCGTTTGTGAGGGCAGAGCTGTTCCCTCAGCTATGTGGGCATGGATTTGGGCTCTCTGTCATAAAGAATTAGTAGGACAAGCTCTTCCTACAAAGAACTCGATTGCATTTACTCGAACCAGCTGGCTGTAGACAGGGAGCAGCCTTTGGGGGTGTGTGGTACAGGTGTTTGTGTTTTCCATCGTAACCTGACCCTGCGGCTGCACAGAGGCAGAGCCGAGCTGCTCGCAGCGGGCTTGGAGGCTTAATGAGGCTTCTAGTGTTCTGTAAAGTTCACTTCACCGCTCGGTGGAGGACAGTTTAGGATAAGCATAATAGGATTACTGCTGCTAAATACAGCTGCCTAAGCCAGGAAGTCCTCGTAATGGGCCTTTACCCAGTAGGAAAATCTTTTCTGAGGATGCTGTTTATAACCCGCAGCTGCGAGTGTTGGGAAGGGGGTCCTGCCATGTGTGGCTGTGTTGGGCCAGCCCAGGGCAGCCTCTGGGAGGGAGCAGCACATTTCCATCCTGCCGGGGTCAGCCCCAGGGAGCAGCACATTTCCATCCTGCCGGGGCAGCCCTGGGAAGGAGCAGCACATTTCCATCCTGCCGGGGCAGCCCCTGGGAGGGAGCAGCACATTTCCATCCTGCCGGGGTCAGCCCCAGGGAGCAGCACATTTCCGTCCTGCCAGGGTCAGCCCCTGGCAGCCACAGGCAGTGTCTGTGCCCGTGCAAACCTTTCCTTGCCAGCACTAGCCCTGCCGTGGTGCTGGCACTAAAGGCCAGGTGTGTTGTGCCAGGTGAGCTCTGGGCTGCCCCAGCTCAGGCGGCAGCAGCGGCGCTGGTTCATCCATCCCCCTGCTCCCCACGGGAATTGCGGCGGGCAGAGGGTCCGAGGGCAGGGTTGTGTCCTGGGCACGGGCAGTTCATCGGTGTCTGCAGGGCCAGGAGCCCCGGGGGCTGCCTGGAGAGCCGGAGCCCTGCCGGGACCCTCGGAGCCGCAAAGCCCGGCGGCTGCCGGGGCACAGCGAGCTGCACCACAAAAAAGAGAGAGTTTTGGAAGCACCGGGTCCTGAGCTCTCGCTCAGCCTGTCCCAAGTGCTCCCTAAGGAATTTCTGCCTGGGAAGGCCACTCTAGGATCCCCTCCCGCTCTGAGCAAGGAGCTTCTTCCCACTGGCTCCGGTCACTACGGCACTTTATTGCTGTATTTTATCAGTGCTGTATTTTATCAATGCTGAGTTCCTTTAACAAGAAAGAGATCGGTGGTTTTTTTCTTTGGAGGAGGCAGCTGTCAGATGTCGGGAGCACCTTGTTTCCAGGGGACATCAGCTGTCTGGGCAGGGGCGAGGCTCGGGGCAGCTGCCCTGGGGCTGCTGGCTCCTCTCAGGCTCCCCTGGCTCTGCAGGGCAGCACCTCTCCGGGTTGTTTTACATCACCCGAGGAGCAGAGGCAGAGCATTCCCACTGATGCTGCTCCCAGCGAGGTCGCTTTCCTTCTCTTTGCCTTTTCTGCAGCGGCAGGTAATTCACAGATAAAGCAATTGGTGCTTACACACACACAGACGCGTAGGAGCTAGTCTTAATCTTTCCAAATCCCTTAATATACCTTATGTATACAGTTTGGAACTTGTAGATTTAGCATGATAGATTGATTTCATGCACTATCTCAATGGAAAATGACATTAGTAACTACGTTCTTTTTTTATATTATTTTTCCCTGTCTGAGCTGCTGCAGAGCACTGAGCTGTGGCCTGTCTGCCCGTGGCACAGCAGCACTGAGGGCAGACCAAGTCCCCTGATTGTGTCTGGTGCTCCTGCTGGATTATATAAAGCCTAAGATGTGGTACAGACTTTGGAGAATTTGCCCAAATCACTGCAGTTTGAGCATATGTTATAACCAATCAGTTGGAATGGTTGTAGTTATTTTTCACAACTCCCCCAAAATGGAGAAAAATGGATGAGAATTGAGTGGGTCATGTGGATTGACAGGGGAAGCTGCTATGACAGTTTGAGACAGATGACTCAGGGTTTTTGCTTTACGGTTTTCTGCATTTCACCACCAGGAATTTCCAAGGGGTTCTCCAGTAAAAGCAGACAGGCAAAAATACAGACTTGCTTCATTAGCCAGCCCATGGTGAACCTGAGCTCTCCTGTCCCTGAGCTCTCCTGTCCCCCCCAGCCCTACACCCACCTCCTGCAAAAACCAGGGCTGCCGACAGCACCCGTGCGACACTGAGCCATCCCCTGAGCTGTCCCCTGAGCTGTCCCCCCCCCGAGCTGTCCCCCACAAGCTGTCCCCCGAGCTCTCAGCTGTCTGGCTCCCCTTCCCTGGTGGGGACAGCGGTGCAGGTTCATCTTGCAGAGCCCAGGGAAGTTGTTGCTTGCAGCAGCCTCGGGGCAGAGCCAGCTGTGTTCGGATACAGCTTTTGCATCTCCACTCACCACGCTGTGACTTGACCACCAAGCACAGCCTTCTGTGCTTTTTTTGCCTTTGCCTTCAGAAGAAAAAATGTTTCCACTGCGTAAATCAAGCTATGGCCAGCCCGGGCTATTGTTTTGTCTATGATTTTATGTGCCTTTTAATAATACGCATGTCAACTCTGCCATGTCCCATCAGTTAGAAAATGCCTGGATTTACACATTACCTCATTACTCTTACTGTCTATCTGGAATTTTTTCCATCCTACAGCTCATCACTCCTTTCACATCACTGATTAAATCATTTGCTTAGGCCATTAGCAGCGAGGTTTAGTTTTTATACTCCTGGCTCCTCCATAGGAGGTGATGTGGGAAAGGGCTGAGGAAGGGGGAATCAGTCAACTTTTAAGCCTCAAGCCGGGAATATCAGAATAGAGAGCACAAGGAACACACATTTCATGGTGACACTGTCACAAGCAACACAGCAGAGCAGTGGCTTTGTGTCAAGGGTCAGTGTGCAGAGCAGTTTGTGTGTTTGTTTTTTGGAGCAGCCTGAGCTGGGAGGAGAAGCAGCCCCGAAGCCTCTGCAGAGAGCAGAGCCAGGGCTCTCTGGAGCTCTCTGAGGGTGGCCGGGGCACAGCTCAGGGCAGCTCCAGAGCTGCTGGGTGTGCCGGAGCCGTGCAGGGGCACAGAGGGGCACAGGAGTTCCTGTCTCGGGGTGTGACAGGGGCTGGGGCTCTCCTGTGACCTCCAGCCTTGTGCCACAGACCCTGGTGAAGGTGGCACAGGGCACAGCTGGATGTGCAGGCCCGTGTGCAGCCCCTCCAGACACCCCAGCAGGGCAGGGAAGGGACGGGGACAGGGACAGGGAAAAGGGACAGGGAAGGGAAGGGAAGGGAAGGGAAGGGAAGGGAAGGGAAGGGAA